>CM053564.1:30976536-31140500 GCA_028646485.1 Cryptoprocta ferox
TCCACAATAGCCAAATCATGGAAAGAGCCTAAATGTCCATCAACTGATGAATGGATAAAGAAGATGTGGTTTTCATTCATGAGAAAGAATGAAATCTGGCCATTCATAGCAAAGTGGATGGACCTCGAGGGTGTCATGCTAAGCGAAATAAGTCAGGCGGAGAAGGACACATACCATATGTTTTCACTCATAGGTCTAGCAGGAGAAACCTAACAGAGGACCATGGGGAGGGGAAGGAGGAAAAAGAGTTAGGGAGAGGGAGGGAGACAAAGCATGAGAGACTCTTGAATACTGACAACAAACTGAGGGCTGACGGGGGAGGGGGAAAGGGGAAGGGGGTGATGGACATGGAGGAGGGCACTTGTGGGGAAGAGCACTGGGTGTTATATGGAAACCAACCTGACAAACTATAAAGTTACTAAAAAAAAAAAAAAAGAGACCCTAGCAAAATGTTCTGGGGACACAGAGGAAGGAGCAGTGAATTCTAACCTAAGTGTCTGGAAAGATTTTGTGGAGGAGGGAACACTTGAGCTGAACTTTGAAAGATGGACACAAAAATGACATTGTCCCAGCTGAGCAAGCAGCAGGTGGAAAGGTCCAGAAGCTGAGGGGCTGGAGGGTTGTTTGATGTGGTGTGAGGGTGGACAATGGATTCGAAATGTGGGCTGAGCCAGGTCATGAACACCTTGACCATGCTGGGCCAGGGAGTGGTGATTTTTATTCTGTGTCTCTGGACACCACTAATCCAACTGTGCATGTATGAGAAATAGAAAAAGGCACCGTTTCCTGTGGGTGGGCACAGCCTTGCTCAGGATGGGAAGGGCTTAGTAGTGAAGTTCAGGTGGGATTGCAGCCCCTTCCTGCCTGCGTCCTTTGTGCAGGGCATCGGCCACTCACCCTCAGCAGCGTTGGCTGCAAGTCGTGGAAGGTTTTTGAGTTGTGCAGTGTCACAGTTTGGTTTGGGTCTTTTGATGGTCACTTGGGGATGGAAAAACGGTTGAAGTAGGCAGTGGGCAGGGTGGGGAAAGGAGAGAAGCACATGAGTTGGGCAGGAGCTAAGGTGGGGGGTGCCTGATGTTGGGCCAGATTTGAGCAGGAAGGGAAGCAGGTAGGTTGTTCCTGGGGAGTGCTCTCAGCCAGCCAGGGCATCCTGTGGTGGACCCAAGGGTTGCCAGCTGGCCAGAGCAGAGGGCAGAGGAGGTGAGCACAAGACCCCCACCTTGGGCAGGCTCCTGACTCTTCCCTCACCCACCCCCAGAGCTGGGGGATCTTCCTCTTGTCCGCCTGGATTTCTCCTGTAACCGTGTCTCCCGCATCCCGGTCTCCTTCTGCCGCCTCAGGCACCTGCAGGTCATTCTGCTGGACAGCAACCCCCTGCAAAGCCCACCTGCTCAGGTGAGGGGTGGGGTTTGGGGTAGACCATGGGGACAGAGCTGGGAGTGGGTAGGAGTTGGGAGGTGGGTCCCTTTTGCAGCCAAGCAGGGTCTGGGGGAGCCCCCTACCCCTACCTTGTGCCTCTTTATACCTAGGTCTGCCTGAAGGGGAAGCTTCACATCTTCAAGTACTTGTCAACAGAAGCTGGGCGGCGTGGGGGCTCTGCACTGGGGGACCTGGCCCCTTCCCGCCCCCCGAGTTTCAGTCCTTGGTAAGTTCCAAGTGGGAAGGAAGGAAGCCCCTGGATGCTTGCTGCCCTTTCCTGGCAGCGCAGACTCCATGGGTTTTGGTGGGAAGATGACAGGGGTTGCTGCCCGGTGTCGGACTGACTAGCTCTCCCTGGCTGGCACTAGCCCCGCTGAGGACTTGTTTCCGGGACGTCGGTACGGTGGTGGGCTGGACTCAGGCTTCCACAGTGTTGACAGCGGCAGCAAAAGGTGGTCTGGAAATGAGGTAAGGGCCTCTTTTCCGAGGGACATTGGGGGGTCTCATCCCCCGGGGAGAACCTCTGAGCTGAGACCCTTTGCTTGGTCCCTCCGAATATCAGAGTGACAGTTGGTAGCTGGAGTGGTCTCCTTCCCTTGCCCAAGTATCCCGAAGAAAGGCTGGCTCAGCAGCAGACCCCAAGGGCCTGAACCCCATGAACCCCAGCACTGCTGAGCAGCTGACTCCCATTTTGGCATTTCTGTATTTACAGTCAACAGATGAATTTTCGGAGTTGTCCTTCCGAATCTCAGAGCTGGCCCGGGAGCCTCGTGGGCCCAGGGAGCGGAGGGAGGATGGCTCTGGTGAGTGGTGGGGTAGGGATAAGGGGACTGGGGTAATGGACGGGTCCCCAAAGGCCCCCATCTGCTTGCTGACGTGCCCTGGCCTCTCCAGCTGACGGAGACCCTGAGCAGATTGACTTCATTGACAGCCACGTGCCTGGGGAGGATGAAGAGCGAGGTGCTGCTGAGGTGAGGGTCCGGCCCCCGTCCGTGTGCCCAGTAGTGCGCTGTGCCCTGTGGGGCAGGAGAGCGGAGGGAGGGAGCCGATGCAGCCCTGGGGGAACAGATCCTCCCTCACCCCTTCTGCTGCTCTTTCTTTAGGAGCCCCAGCTACCAGAATTAAGCCCTGTGGCAGGGGACGGAGAGAAGGCACCAAGCAGCAGGTACCCCAGAGCCATCTGATCCAACACCTCCTCCCTTTACCCAGTCACCCTGGACCCTCCCTCCTCTCCTGACCCCGCTCTGCCTCACTGCTCCTGCCTCTACCCCTCAGGCGGGAGGAGCCGGCTGGCGAGGAGCGGCGGCGCCCAGACACCTTGCAGTTATGGCAGGAGCGGGAGCGGCGTCAGCAGCAGCAGCAGCAACAGCAGCACGGCGGAGTGTGGGGGGCCTCCCGGAAGGACAGGTTGGGGCAGAGGGCAGGGACAGGGTGGAGCGGGGGGGGGGGCTGTGGAAACGAGCCCTTATGAGCTACTCTGCCCCTTGGGGTTTTTGAGGGTCCCCTGCTTGCACTGCTGACCCCACATCTCCTTTGCTTTCCAGTTTTGTGAAGCTGGGGGTCAGGGCTGCTGGCGGAGGTGCTGCGGCCTCATCCACTCAGGCCTCCTACAAGTATGTGTCTTCCCTGACTCCACTTCCCTGAGCCGTCTCCCTGCATGCCCTCTCCTGACCACCCCCTCTAATTCGCTTTGTGTCTGTCCTCAGCGGCATGCCCAAGTCCAGTGCCACCCAACTGGGAGCTTCAGGGGGGCAGGGAGCCCCTGCCCCTGCCCCCACCCCTGCCTCCCAGGAGCCCCTTCCTGCAGCTGGACCAGGTTGGACAGGGACTTTGGGACGAGGATGGGGGATTGTGTAGGTGAGGGGGTGGCTGGGGCCTGGTGGCCTGAGGGAAGCGTGGGACTACGAGGGGGGTCTTTCTCACCTGCCCTCTGGCCTTGACCCCCAGCAACAGTGCCTGCTCCCCGGCCACTTGGCTCCATTCAGAGACCAAACAGCTTCCTCTTCCGTTCTTCCTCTCAGAGTGGCTCAGGTGGGTTTCTCCCTGTCCCCGGGGCTAACCCAGCACTAACCCCTGCGTTGCGGTCACCCCTTCTGGCCTGGGAGTTCTCCAGTCTATTGTCCCTTTGTGCTGAAAATCCCCACAAGCACAGAGGCAGGAGATGTGGGTGCCAGACACAGTGACCCAGCTAGAAAGTCCATGGTGGGTGGTAGAGACAGCCCACATTCCTCCTTTTTCTCCAGGCCCTTCCTCACCGGACTCTGCTGTGAGGCCTCGGCGACCCCCCCAGCTTCTCGATGAGAAGGAACTGATGACACAACTGCGCCAGGTGAGAGAGGTGGGATCTGTGGGGGCGGGGAGGGGGCTCCGTCACACCCTGTGGGTGTCTCCTCGAGGACGGAAGCGGCGGGCGAGAGACCCTACTGACCCTGACTGCTACCCCTTCCTCCTCCTGGCCCCTAGGTCCTTGAGTCTCGGCTGCAGCGGCCCCTACCTGAGGACCTGGCGGAGGCTCTGGCCAATGGGGTCATCCTCTGTCAGCTGGCCAACCAGCTGCGGCCCCGCTCCGTGCCCTTCATCCACGTGCCCTCACCTGCTGTGGTCAGTGGGGTCCCGGGGTGGGAAGTAGCGGATAGGGCAGAGGTCTGCCGGGGCCTCTCTTACTCTCTTTTTCGTCTCTCGCCTTCCCGCAGCCAAAACTCAGTGCTCTCAAGTCTCGGAAAAATGTGGAGAGTTTCTTAGAAGCCTGTCGAAAAATGGGGGTGCCTGAGGTATGTGGGCGGTGTTCTCAGGAACCCGGGGCCAGTCCCTACTATAGAGTGGTGACGTCCTGGGCTCAGCTGAGCACTCCGAGTGGATGGCAGGGTTCGGTCCACAGGGGTGTCTGCTCCCCAGAAGGAAGCACGTCCACAAGTCTCCACCCTGCATGCTTCCCTGTCCTGCATGCGTCCCCGCCCTGCACTCTGCATGTTAGTGTGGCTCAGGCCCTGGCACGTGAGGGCAGGGGGCGGGGAGGAATTGTCTTGCTGCTGCTGACGTCTGCTCTTTGTCCCTGTCCATCTGTCCTACTCTCCCTTCCCAGGCTGACCTGTGCTCGCCCTCGGATCTCCTCCAGGGCACCGCCCAGGGGCTGTGGACCACCCTGGAGGCTGTGAAGCGGGTGGGGGGCAGGGCCCCCCCGCCCCTCTGGCCCCCTTCTGGTCTGGGCGGCTTCATCCTCTTCTACGTGGTCCTCATGCTGCTGCTCTATGTCGTCTACATTCGGCTCCTGGGTTCCTAGGACCTGAAGTCACCCTTTCTCCCGCCCCTTCCACCTATTTCTATTTATAAGACTCCTGTGCAACCCCCATCCCTACCAGTGGTGCCTTCAGCCCCTACCAAAGACACTAGTGAACCCTCTCCCCCGACACACACTGACCTCAGAGGCCCCACTCTGGTGCCCCCAGACCCTGGGCCCCCAGCCTCTGGCCGCCCTCCTGTAGCCCCTTCCTGTGCCCCTCATCTCTCCGTGCTGATGGTGCCTTCATTCCCTCCAGCCCCTGCCCTGCCCTCTGCTCCCTCAGAGGGTAGATCTCAACCTTCTTCCTTGTGCCGTCCCCCCATCCTGGTCCCCCCACTGTTACGGGGAGCTAAATTATCTATGTTTTGTAGAGAGAACTCTATATTTGTAGGAGATGCAGGGGCCTAGGCTGGGTCCCTGTCTCTGTGTATAAATTGTACAGACTGTGGCCGCTTCTGTGTGTGTGTTTGTGTCTGCTCCTGCTGCCGCCCGGCCCAGCCCTGGCCGTGCCCCTTGGGCTGTGTGTGCCAGCCTGCCTACTCCAGCATTTCCCTCTGGAAATAACAGGTCTCTCCTCCCCTGAGCCTTGGCCCCCTGGTTCATCTCCCTTCTGTTCCCTGCTGGCAGCTTCCATGCATCTCATTTGTCCCAAGCCATGTCCAGGGTGCCCCTGACCTTTGCTGCCTCCACCTGGAAGGGCTGTCCTGTCAGCCCTGTTTGCCCAGGCTTCTTTGGGGTTTCACCCACCCTGTTCCCAGGAAGGGCAGGGAAGCCAAGAGAATGAGGTGATACAGGGAACTTAACCCAGGCCCCTCCCCCCAGGAGTCCCTGTGCCAGTCCCACCACATCCTGGAAGAGGAGGGGGCCCCAGGAAGGGGCCTCCCCTACATCGCTGCTGTCGTCCACGCACTGCTGGAAAGGCCATAGGGTTGAGGTAGGGGCTCAGGGCCCCCACCTGGCCTGGAACCCAGGAACAGAGAGAAGACAGCCACGCCCGGCTTCTGCTTTCTAGCAAGGACTCTGGTGAGGGCGGCCTTGGGCCTGGCCCTGTTCCTTGGGCGCCCCTCGGCCCTCCCGAGGGATTGGAAACAGGTTCGGTCCGGCAAGGCGCCTGGCCGCCTCTGGGTGTGGCCTAGGGTCTTGTGTCAAGTGCAATAAAGAAGCCGGGCCCTCTAGGCTGCTCCTCAGGTGTTTGTGTGTGTGTGTCTGTCCATCTGTGAACAAAAGTGGTGCGTCGCGGGGAAGGGGTCGCCTCCGCCTTGGTGCCGGGGTTGTGCAGTTCCCCGCGCCTGGTGCCACCCCTCCACGGCCAACAGCTACGAAGCGCGGACGCAGCCACCCCTGCCACCAGGGGGCGTCCTCGGGATCCCGGCGGGAGCGCGCGCCACGTGGCCCGGAAACGCGCTGGGCGTCGGCGTGGCCGCGAGGCCCCGCGAGGTGGGCGGGGTGCTGCGGGAGGTGGGGGCCCTGAGGGGGCCGCGAGCTGCGAGGTGGGAGGCGCGGACGGCGCGGACGCGGGGCACGGAGCTGCTGGCCTGCGCTGCCCTCCCCACCAGAGAAGGCATGTTGCCCGGGCCGCCTCGGCGGTGGGACACAACCAAAGAGCAGGCGCTCGAGGAACATGGCCCCTCGGCCAGCAGTGACCCCGGGGAGGCCTCGACCTCTGGAGAAGAAGCCCTGGGGGAGCCAGGAACTCCCCCACAGGACAGGTGAGGGGCCGGGCGGGAGGGAAGGCCAACAGGGGGTGTCGGTGTGAGATCTCCGTTGCCGACACCGAAGAATGGTTGCGCTCAGATTCCCTGCGCCAGGCACCCTCGGCCCTTCTGGGAAGTACCGGGAGGGGGAGGCTGTGACCGGTGCACCTCAGTACCTCCCGCTCCCAGCCCGCAGCCCCGGTCCCGAAGGCCCTCCTGGACCCGGAGAGAGCAGCTGCTGCCTCGGTCCCCCCCGGGCCTGGCTGCGGAGCATTCCCCGGAAACCCCAGGTAGGTTCAGGCCTTGCGGCCTTTACCCCACAAGACCCTTCCACCGACTCCCGAGCCTGTTTTAATCTCCGCCCCTCCCCCAGTTGCCCTATCCCCCCACATGGCCTGGGAGGTGGCCCCCTCAAGGATGACCGTGTTAGCACCGTGGGATCCCAATTACAAGGCTAAAGCAGGACCCCAGCAGGTGTGGGTGAGTTGGGAGTACCTATGGCTCTGGCCTGGGGGTGGGGCATGGGTGCCTTGGAGGGAGCCCAAGCTCCAGTGTTCTGCCGTGCCCCCTCCACAGAGGCCCAGCTGTGCGTCTGGCGCCTCCTTCTCGGGCCGGACCTTGTGTCATCCTTCATTGTGGCCTCTGTATGAGGCAGCCTCAGGCCGGGACCTCGGGTCCCTGGCCCCTGCAACAGGACATCAGAATGGAGAGCATGCGCCCAGAGATGCAGGTACTTTGCTTGGTCCCCAGGGCTCTGGAGTGGCCCTGCACGAGCTCCTTGCAGAACCAGTGCAGCCCTCGCTGATGTGGGAACCCCAGCCTGCTGCCCTACCGGCTTCTCCTCTCCAGGGTTCCCGGTGATGTGCTGTGAAGACGTCTTTCTTTCAGACCCTCTGCTGCCACGTGGGCAGCGTGTTCCCCTGTACCTGTCAGAGGCCTCTCAGCAGGTGAGTCCCATTCCCGCCCTGGCCTCAGCCCTAGTTCTCAGGCAGGGCTGGGAGGAGACATTTACCCCTCCTCTCTCCTCAGGTGATGGGCTCTCTGAAACTGCTGCTCCCACCTCCTATCATGTCTCCCTGGGTGCTCCGCACCCCATCCCCTGGCTGCTCTACTGCCTGGCTCAGTGGGCCTGAGCTCATCGCCCTCACTGGCCTCCTGCAGATGAGCCAGGGGGCTCCTAGACCTGTGGCTTTGGAAGCTCCCATGACCCCTGCTGGCCCCCCAGACCCTGTGTCTGACCATGGAGGCCCCAGTGGTGGCCCCAGCTGTTCTCACTGCACTGACCCATCTGCCCCTCAAACCCCAGACACCCATTGAACATACCCATTCTGGGCCCCTACTCTCCCAGACAGGTTCTGTTGACAATAAAAGTGTTGGTTTGCAAACAGGCTCTTTGTAGTGAGTAGCAGATTGGGGCATGGAGACAGGGATGGGGTCTCTTTACATGGCTTAGGCTGCCCTCCCCTCAAATTAGTGTTACTCATTGATTGCCCCTACAGTAGGTCAGGAGAATCCATGGACTTGAGCCTTTCCAGGATGACCAAGGAGGACACCTTTAATAGGGCAGGGTGTGTGGGATCCACAGTACAGTCCCCCGGCAGTATATGGAAGCAAGAACTCCATCAGGTCTGCCAGGATCCACGGAAGGGAGGATTGTGTGAACACGTGGCTGGTGCTGGGAGAGGGAAATCAGGGAGTACGGTGGTGGCACAGCACTTGTGGGAAGCAGTAGAGGTAAGGTACCTGGTGCTTTCAGCCCTCTTGCTCTGGGGTCCTGGGAGTTCAGCGCTGGGGTTGGGGCTTAGTTCTTTGGCTGGGAGGAGATACGAAGCAGGCCCACAAGGCAGGTAGGGAGGAGCAGGTCCATGTGAGAGAAGTCATCAGAGACAGGGTGGGGGGCCAAGGCTGGCCTGGAAATCTAGAGTGATGCTTCAGGAACTCTGCCAGGAGAGAAGGGATCAGGGCTTTGCTTGGGGTTTGTGGGTGGCAAGAAGGGAAGGTGGTTCTAGAATTTTCTCCCTTAAAAGAATCCAGCTTCTTGGGGAACCTTTTCCTGAAGATTTCCCAGGCACAACATCTGGAGGGGGCAGAGTGGGCAGCAAGCTGTAAGGGGCAGCTCAGAGCTTCTGCAAGTCACAGGTCCTGGGGGCCCTGAGAGCCTCTCCACCTTGGGAAGGGTGAGGGGAGGCGTTGAGGGGAGCCGGCAGGGAGGCATTTGCCCTGTTTTCTCTCCCCTCCTCCTCATCCATATGTTAGCTAGACTGGACGGGGCTCCCCGTGTTTCCTCACCGGAACCTCCCTGAGGTTCTGGAACTCGATGCGGGCATAGCTGTATGGGTGGTGAGTGCTGGACCCTGGGGCGTCGCCTTTAGCCTCCAGTGGAGGGACAAGGTCCAGGTCTACATAGTTGAGGCGGCTGTTGGCAGGGTCTTGTATGGCAGTGCCCATTCCTGAGTAGTCCTGGGCCATGTACTTGATGCACACGTACTCTCCTGCTAGCTCTGAAGGTGGCTGCAAGCAGGGATGAGCCCCTGCCAGTCCCCAACATTTCCCCACCCCGGGAAGGGGGCCTTGGAAGGAAGGTCCCAGCCTCCCAGGCCCGGGCTTATAGGAACCGGGCAGGGAACTCGAGGAAAATGACCCTGGCAGAAAGTGGCTCATGGGCACATATTCAGTGCGCCCGGAACCCCGGAGCTGCTTGTGGGGAGGGGGGTGGGCAGGGGCTGCAAGGCCCGGGGGCACCATCACCATGTAGCCACCTGCTTCGCCACCCCCCATGGGTTCGTAGTCGCTCCTGGCTCCCATGGCTAGGTAGCCCCTGCCCTGCTCCAATTCCCCGGGGTGCGAGGCTGCCAGCATAGCCAGGGTCTCAGGGGTTGCTTTCTCTCTCCTCTCACCCACGCTCCCACGATGGCTCAGGCTGCTTGATTGGGCTGCTGAAGCCGGGGTCGCATAAGGTTGGGAGACAGAGGGTCTGTAAGCGCTGGTTGGGGGATCCCTTGACAGTGGCTCAGCCCTGCCACCAGCACCATCATCCCCGAGTCGCTTCATGGCGGCCAGTACAGTCTCGTGAATGCTTTGGGCCACCACAGCGTCGGGGGCCTGTAGCCACAGCTCCCCGGGACCCGTGGGCGCCGAGCGGCCGAGTTCTAGGAAGAAGAAAGAGTCTGCGTGGCCGCAACGGCGCACGCTGAGCAGGGACAGGCGCAGGGCCGGCGGCGGCGAAGTCTGGGTGCTCCCAGAGCCTCTGCCCTTGGGCTTCCGCAGCAGGCTCAACACCCCCGAACCCAGGCACAGGCGATAGCGGCCGCTGCCCAGGCCTCGTGTCCGCCCCAGTCCCTTGGGGCGCAGCGTCACGGGCCAGACGTCCTGAAATGGAGCGAGGATCCAGGCCCTGGGGTCCTCGTGAAAGCTGGGACCTGGAGAGATAGTGGGCTGGTCACAGGGGGCTCCTGGGCCGGGAGGTTGGAGAATTCTCTGTCCCCTGAGAATTAAAAACGTCTTAACGCTTCATGTTTGAACTTGATTTCTGAGACTTACTGGGAGGGACAACCTACGATAAACGAAACCCGCGATCACCCATCCCCCGGCTCCGGGCTCCCGGCCCCCGGCCCCCGGCCCCGTCTCCACCTGCCCAGGGCTCGAGCCTCACCCGCGGCTGCGCGCACCTCGAGCAGGGCGCTATACCACGCCTGCTGCTCCACCTCGCAGGCCGCCGCTACAGCCAGGCTGCGGTCACGCGTGTACAGGACGATCAGGTGGCGCTGGCGCGCGTCCACGCGCGTGCTGATGGTGCACGCGCCCGCCAGGCTCACGCTGAGCTTGGGCGGCGCTCGGCCCGCGCGGAACTTCTTCTCGCTCTCGTAGCACTCTAGGCTCGGCGGGTCCGCGCGCAGCACGAAGAAGCGGCGGCGCTGGGACTTCTGCTTCCGGAGGTGGCCGCAGAGCCGCACGTCAGCCGGCCAGGCCCAGGGCCGCGGCAGAACCAGGGGCACGTCGCCCGGCTTGGCCTCTGGGGCCGCCGTGGGACCACCGCCTTCCGGCTTCATCACGGGCCAAAGGCAATATAGTGGCCGGAGTAGGGGCTGAGACTCAGTAGAGTGGAGACGGCGGTCTCCAGGGAGGGGAGCAGCGTCCTGACAGGTTGCCACCTGCCTTTATGCCTAGCGTCTCACCCCAGCTTCTGACTTGAAGGCCTGGGGCCTGGGGCCTGCGGTGGCCCCTCGCTGCGCGCAGCAGCGTGTACCCCAGTAGCTGCCCGGCCGGCTCCCCGCGCTTTGGGCCGCCTGGTGTCTCCTCCCACCCTTTGACGACCGCTCCAGAGTCCCCACCCCCGCGAGGTTAACCCTCGTGCGACCGGAGCGCTGGACGCCGGGGCCGTGAAGTCTGGTGGGGAAGGCTGGGAGAGGCGGCCTCCACCCCACCCCAACTACCCTTGGGCTGGGGTTGCAGAGGCGGGGAGTGTGTGGGCGTCTCTACGGATCCGAGCTGACTGCCAAGGGAGCGACGAAGTGAGGCGAATGTGAGGGGAACTGTGTCGGAGGCTACGCGCAGGAGTCCGGATTAAGGGACCGCCCTTACAGCAGCACCGCCTTTTGCTCCTGCCACTGGCCACTCGGGATCTAAGCGTCCAGCACCTGTGTCACCCGTTCCCACCCAGGAATGGTTCTGTACCCTTCCTTCCCAAGCCAGCCTAGGAGCCAGGGCCACTAGTCATTGGGCTGTGCTGGTTTCAGGAGAGCTGGAGGTTCAGTTTCTCTCTGGGTTTAGACTGATCGGACGGTTCTTCAGATAAGTTAACTTCTGGATTGGTCTCTCTGCACAGACCATTTCACCAGAATTCCAGGCGAGGGGACACTGAAGGAGAACCTGGGGAAGAAGACACCATCTCTCAGGGGCACTGCCCTCCTGCTGCCTCAGTCCATTCTCACCACCACTGTCCCAAAATGCCACCATGGGCCGGCTGAAGGCTCTGATCAGAGGTGAAGACTCTCTGGTGGGGGAACCCCATCCTAAGAGATTTGAGATGGAGTTGGGGTTCAGACATTTTACACCCTTGCAAGGACCACGACTCCTGCTGGGATGATGGTGCTGGTCACCACACACTCTGCAAGACACACCACCAGAAGTTGACACATGGGTGGGAGCCTTAGGGGACCTTGTGCTATCACTCTCATGGCAAGTGAGATAGCTAAAGGCGGGGGATGGGGGTGGCCGTCGACAAGGGTCGAGGAGGGAAAGTGGGTAACTGAGTCTTAACCCTATTATAGATGGCATATGGGGAGGAGGGCTGTTAGGTAGGGAAGGAGATATAGCAAGAATACTGAAGCAAGGGAAGCCCATTTTTTTCTCAGACTAGTCCATAGGCCACGACAGCCTGAGCTGGGAGGGCAGGGTTTCTCACCCACGCTTCTCCATTTCCCAGGCCTGTGAGGAAAAGACTCTTCTGGAATACAGGAGAAGCCAATGGTGCACTGTGTGGAAGCTAGGATCCTCGAATAGCCTTTCATCATCATGTTGAGGGGGAGATGCAGGGAGCCAACCAGCATCATGAGGATAGGCGTCTGGCTAGAGGCATGTGGTGGCCAGGTCCCCTCCAAGTGCCTCTGGCTCAGCCATAACCCCCCAAAGTGCAGGAGAGGTGCAGACAGCACATGTGAGCCCTGGGGCCAGTGGCAGCCACCACTATTGATGGGTGTTGGCCAGGGAGAGGCAGGTATGTGATGGCTCTATAACTGGCCACCAAAACAGAAGTGTGCTCAAGGCCATTGCCTCCAGTGTGGCCTTGACACATGTACCAGGTGCAAAGTAGCAAGAACACAAAAGGGATCTGCAGGCCCCTCCCCTTCCCAGTGCTGCTTTGAGGAACAAGGCGCCCACAGGGCCTATGGACCTGCTGTGCTTCCGGCCTGGAGCCTTACTCTCCAGGCTTGATTTGAAGCCACCCACAGAGGGCCTCTTCATCCTTACTCCTTCCCACTCCACATCAACCAGGCCAGGCACCCCAGTCTTTGTGAACTCACAGCTGCTGTCACAGAGTCTAGCTCCAGACCATCTTGTGTCACGGAACCCCTAAGTGCATGGATAGAGCAGGAAGCAGCAGGGATCTGAGTACCTGGGTTCTGGGCAACAGTGGTCCAGCGGGCTGGTAATCAGTGTCAGGTGATTTAGCCTGCTGGGTACCAGGAAAAGCCTGGAGCCAAACAACTGGCCTAATCAGTTGCCTTAGCAACAACATTGCCCTTGGCCCTCCCCAGACAAGATTTATTTTAGCCTGTTGCCCTGGTAACTCCACTTGCTCCCCAGGAACAGGAAGTGGCAGAACCTCAGCTCTGCTGGTGAGAACAGCTTTCCCAACGTAAGGGCCCTACCTGTGCATCCTTCTGCAGGGTGCAGGGTAGCCGTGGGATGGCATCTCCACATTCTAAATCCCTGTGGAAGAATCTTGTTAACAGTGAGAGGAGCCTACAAGGAGGAGAAGGGGATCCTAAGGCTGGGGTGTTCCCATCAGCCTCTTCCTCCCCCATCTGGAGTTCTCCCCACTCTGTGGAGGGGGATGCAGGGACACCGCCATCTCCTTCCTTCAGCCTTCCCTCACCATGGCTCCCAGGCTCCAGTGTGGAGGGAATGGAGTTCTTCACAGTCCTGGGGACTGGTCCTGCTTTCTCACGCGCAGGGGCAGGTGATATGCTGAAGGCTGGGGCCAAAAGCTCGGTCACAGCACTGGCCAGAGGGACATGAGGACTTGGTCAGAAGCCCAGTGGGAGCCCGGGTGAGCTCCATGGTGTGCCTGTGGTGGGGTTCAGATTTGTAACCCCCAGGCAGGGCCGTGCAAGTGCACCCTGGGGGGTGAGGTGGGAGGAACACAGCCCAGTCAATTAGACATTTTCTGTCAGGCCAGGGATTTTTCCATTCTTCGCTGCTTGCCTGGACACAGGAGGCCCCACGGAGGTGGCACTGTGGCCGCTCCGGGCCAAGAGAGGCAGCTGCAGTCCTAGTCTTGGCCTGTGCCCAGAGAACTCGAGTGTTCTGTCCTGGGGTTGAAGGCTGACCCAGTGTAACTTCTCTGATTGGTCATCCTGCCCTGGCCAGTGAGCTGGCTGGAGTCCATGTTGGACAGAGTGCCCGGGACTCGGGGAGGGGGACTACAGGGAGGTCCTGGGCCCAGGCACCAAGGCAGTAAGGAGATCCTTGAGAAACCACAGGAGTGTGACTGAAACAGCAAGGGTCCTTTCAATTTCACCTCCAAACCTTGGTGCTTTTGGTTAGGAAAGGGGGTTGGGGATGGCTGGGGAAAAGTAAGAAAAGGCTCCTCCTCCTACCATGCAACAGACCAGCTTCCTCCCCTTCCTGGCTCTAAGCAGAGAAAATGGGAAACAGGGACAGGGACAGAGAGGTAATCAAGAGTGACAGAGAAAAATACTGGGAGACGGGGACACAATATGAAAGACCCAGGGAAAAGGGGTGGTGATCCACGCTGGGAGACCCACCAGGCAATGGAGGGAGGGAAGGGGCTGGGAGAGTGGGAACACAGACCCAAGACAGGATGGGTTCTGAGTCTTGCAAAGGTGGGGAGGCCACACCTGGCTGGGCGAATAGCAGCAGGTGGAAGTATTTCCAGAAAAGTCTTCAAAGTAAATAAAGTGATAACACAGTCCCCATCTCTCCCTGCTGTTCTGCTGTCAAAGGTCATTGGGTGGAAAGACCCAGTGAATCCCAAGAATGAACAGCTGCAGGGTCAGAGTCCCTGTGCAATGTGGAAAAGGGACGAACCTCTCTTGACAGCAAGGCTGAGTGCTGGGCCTCTCCTCTGCCACATAAGGTGTTTAGCCCATGCTGGCTACCTTGTCACCACACAAACAGCTGAGACCCCATGGCTGTTGACATAACATCCTCAGGTGAAAACAGCCTGGGGAGGGGCTACAGATGCACCCCACCTGGGAGTGGTCTACTGGGTCTATTTGGATGAGGCTGTCTCCATGCTGGCACCTCCTCCTCTGTCCACCGGCACCCCCCTACACATCCCAGTCATCCCCCTCCCTGCAGCCACCTAACTCCCACTGCACTCCCTCCCACTGCTAACTGGGACTCCAGTTCAGACAGGGACTTCCGCCATGTCCAGAAAGGAATTCCTGTCCCTGACCAACAGCAGCAGCATCTTCACTGACCCAGCAGCCACATGGGGGGGGGGGGGCTCAAACTAACCCAAAGCAAGACCACTAGAGCCATTTCCTTTTTCTTTCAAATGCAGTTCTTTTCCAACATTGCCTTCAACAGCTTTGGTGCAGAGATTTTTGCGGTGGGGGTGGGGGAGGCACATGGGAAAAAGAAAGGAAAAAAACCAGCCAATTGCACAAAGCCTTTTCCTGGAAAAGCCCAGGCTCCAGGGTGGTCAGGACTTGTGACTGTCCTCCCCACCACCCACTGGAGGTCTGGCTTTGCTGGTCGAGGCACAAATGGGGATTCATTCCATTCCCCATGTAAAAGAGCTGTCTGGGAGCAGGAGAATGGTGGCATGTGTGTGTGTATATATACACACACACACATATATATGTACATGTATATATATATATATGTCTCTGTGTGTGTATATATATATATATATATATAATAGACTATATTAGAAAATTCTCTATGTATAAATATAAAACACTGGTATCCAAACATGACACCACAGCTAACTAAAGTGCTTGACAGAAGTCGGGCATGTCTAAGTATGTAGGTATAACTATTCACCCTGAGTACCAGGATGAGGGAGGGAGCCAGGAAAGCAAAAACATGGAGGGCCTCCTTGCCCCGTGGGGGTGGGGAGGAAAGGTCGAGCTGCCCCCCACCCACCCCCACCCTGGCCCACAGCTTTCTCAGCCTGTCTGATCACCATCCCAGGTCAACACCATGCCTCATCTCCACCTTGACCCTACTTTTCCCACTGTGCTTCTGTCCACAAGGAGACCAGCACTGATGGGTTGGACACGGGAGAAGGCTTGCTCCCACAGGAGAATGTTGATCAGTCTTTGCCCACAGCTTCCTTTGCCCACAGGGTTGGGAGTGAAGGGACCACTATGTATGCTACGGGCAGGAGAGAAGGATTATTGTCATCATAATTAATAATTTGAGAAATCAAACGCCATCACTCCTGTAGGCCAGGCCCTGACTTCTCTCTTCTTGGGCCTCCTGCCTGGGTTGGGGCTGGAGGGAGGTTGGGAGGAAGCCTTGGAGGCAGCTGATGGGAAGCTGCCCTTTTATCTGCAAGCCTCAAGCAAAGCATTAGCACCTCCACCATCCCCAAGACCTCTTCCCTAAAAAACAAGGCCCATTCTGGTCTCAGACCCACAAAAATGCCACAGGTAAATGGTCACCAGAGCTCCTGGGAGTAGAGGGGCCCCAGAGGGCAGGGAAGAGGCCCCCCCCCCAGGACACAGTGCTACAAAAATGGGTTGGTGGTTGGAGGTTTGGAGGCAAACGGGCTTGATGAGGATCCAGTCTGGAAAGAAACAACAACAACAATCACAAATTAGAGGATTAGGGGAGAAAAGCCGGAGGCCACAGAAAAGATGCAGCCCAGGATTCCTTTCTCCCCAGAATTACTGCAGTGAGGGTTGTGGGCAAGTCAGTGAGCAGAGGTGAGTCAGAGAGAGGGGGAGTGGGCCCACTGACTAACCCACTCGCCTTGGCCAGGCAGGGCTTCCATTCCATGCTGCCCTGTTCCAGAAGGATTCTGTCCCTGGTCCTCAGAGAGAGGCCATACCCCACACCGAGGCCGTGCTGGCACTCACCATGAAGGGGTTGGTGGATGTCCCAGACGGCTGGTTGAGTTGCCTCTGCCCCAGCTTGGCTGATCCTAAGTCACTGAAGGAAGAGCCTGGGAAGCAAGAGCAAAACCTCAGCTGCCATAAGCCTTGCCCCTCATGTTGGTGCTGACCGGGCGCATCTGGCCTCCCTGCAGGACAGGCACCACTACCTCATACAGTGGCAGCAAGACAGCCTTTCTAGGGGCACCTGGGTGCCTTGGTTGGTTGAGTGTGCAACTTTGGCATAGGTTGTGATCTCACGGTTCGTGGGTTCAAGCCCCGCATCAGGCTTTATGCTGACAGTGAGGAGCCTGCTTAGGATTCTCTCTCTCTCTCTTCCTCCCTCTCAGCCCCTCCCCTGCCCGTGTTCTCTCAAAAAAAAAAAAAAAAAAAAAAAAGACTGGGCCTTTCTAAAGTCAGGGAATAAGGGTACAGAGCAGTCAGAGGACACAGGAAGGTCTGTGGCTTCTCTGGTCCCTCCTACTGGTCCAAAATGGAACTAGTTCAGATGTCTGCCTTCCAAATATTCCTAATATTCACCCCCCCCATCCCTGCGGGTAGGGAATGGGAGTAAGAGAGGAGGGTGTGGTCTGAATCTCTTACCGTTCTGCTGCTGAGTCATCGAGGTCTGTGGGGGGAACAGCGGTGGTGGGAAGGTGCTGACAAAGGCCCTGGTGGGTGGCACTGTCTGGGGGAAGCCAGGCCCAGCACTGCTCATCCCAAAGCTGGGCCCTGTGGAACGAGGGACATGAAGTTCAGGCGAAGTTCTGGAAGGCAGGCTGGAGAACAGTTCTTCCTAAATCTCTCCACGATGGGGACATGGGATAGTTATTCCTTAACCAGAGGTACCCCGCACAAGTACCCTGAGTGAGACCTTCCGCTTCCATGCAGCCTGGCAAACCTGCCTCTTCCTGTACCTGCAGCTTGCGCCATGGAGGGCACATGCAGGGCACAGAACGGGGGACAGCTTCCTGCTACCTGTCAAACTGCATCAACTAAAGGAAATGATGAGCTCCCTGTGTGCCCAGTTCTCTCAACTATATAACTGGAACCCTCCTCTCTCCTAGGGCTGCTATGAAAAGCAAATAATGGGTGTAAAGCACTTAGCAATGGGTCAGCTTGCTAGCTGTTCTCAATCTGTCTTCCTGGCCTCGAGGTGTTTGAGAACAACAATGACAACAACAAAATGGCAGGGGGTGGGGTGAGCAGGCCTTGGAAGAGAGAAAAACTGAGGCTGGGGAGGAATGTGGATGGACTAGCTGACAAAAGAGCCAAAGAGCCGGGACCAGGGGCAAGGTTGCAAGTGGGATGCAGGAGGGAGAGAGGCTGGGGGCTTGGAGGGACACTGCTCAGGGGCAGAAAAGGAGAGTCGCTGCCACATCGGTCATTAAACCTTCAGAACCAGCTCAGGCAAGGAGCAGTGTTTCCTGAAATTGATTCTGGGACTTGGGTGCTTCCGATCTTTGCCCACTAGGTGGCCTGAAAATTACACCAGGTCTGGCCTGGTGAAGGGCGAGAAGGGAACTTTCAGGAGGACCACAGCTGCCCAGTGAGGCTGCCTCCACTCCTCCCGACAGTGGGGTGCGCGTGTGCATGCATGTGTGTGCGTGCATGCGTGCGTGTGTGTGTGTGTGTGTGAGAGAGAGAGAGAGGGAGAGAGAGAGAGAGAGAGAGAGAAGGGAGAGAGGAATCCGAGCCCTGGAGAGAGCCAGGGCCAGCAACAGTCCGGGGGCTTACCTGTGGCCAGGCTGTCGGGCTGGAACGGGTTGGTGGGAGGCAGCTGGGGGTGAGCAGCAGGCGCTGTGAAAGGGTTGGTGGAGGCTGCTCAGGGTGGCATGGGGTGGAGGTGGGAGAAAGAGAGGGTCAATCTTTCATTTGGTTAGTAGTGAGATGACAGCACTCATCTAAATCTCAGTGTGCTCTCTTTCCACCCCACTCCTTGTTTCCTCATGGCCTTGGATCCCTTTCCCAGGTCTCCGCAGGCAAGACTCACCTCCAAAGGCAAGCCCTGCGCCGCCTCCACCAGCTGTGGCCGACTGGAGCGTGGGGACCTGGCCAGCCACCCCAAAGATGCTGTGACATGGGGAGAGAAGTCAGCGAGCAGGACACCCAGGACCAAGGACAGAAGCTGGGCAAGGGACTGGGAGATGGCAAACCCTGTCCTGCCCAATGGGAGGAGCTGAGCAGGCTGGGAAAGCAAAGTTCTCCTGACCTAAGGCAGACTCCCTGAGGTTTGGACCTACCTGCCAGGGACACCTCCAGCTGGCACTCCAGGCCCCAGGAGGCTGCCCATATCTGCGAGGCTGTTGGGCTGACTGGCAGGTGCAAGAGGAGAGGCACCAAATGGAGTCACCTGGCTGCTCCCTGGATAATGACACGAAATAGAACAGGGAGTGCTCAGTGAGGCAGGATGGAAGGGGCGGAAGAGATGCAGGTGGAGAGCAAGGGAGAAGCAGCAGAGTGATGGCATGAGGGGCTGGGTTCTCTGAGCCATTTGCCCCCGGATCATCCAGTTCAGAGGGCCTTGACTCCCACCGAGAATTCTAGGCCACATGGTACTCAGGCATTCTCAATCTCCCTGGCAGTCAAAGCCACCACCGCTGAGAGAAAGCAGCTTTTCTGTGTGTCAGGTCATTGTCCCTGCTGCTCCAGTTTGACTTATAGTTCCCATTTTTTCCCTCAAGATGTGGACATATCTGTCCTTTCCTCAAACCAGCATTTCCATTTATGGATCAATCACAGGAATGAAGGGGCGGGTAGAGGGGATGGGGGAGGAGCTGTGAAGGGCAGAAAGGCCCAGACACTCGGAGCTGCTCGCTCCTGGAACGTGGAGACCAGTGCCGAACAGAGATCCCCAGCGGTCAGCGAGGACTCCCACTCCCACCAGAGCTACCCGCCTTGGGAGGCCCCCCTAGCCAGGAGCTTAGATCAGGGCTGACTTAAATTCCCCTGCCTCTCTGGTCATCACATCTAAAAACAAAAAGCACCATGTGGAAGGCTTACAAAACCGCCTGAGGAGAAGTCCCAAGCAATCTCATCTCTTGGGAAGAGGCCTGGGGCCCTGTCATTTGGAGAAAGTCTCTTTATCTGTGTGCCTGTCTCAGCTCGATGGTGGGATCCTGTCAACCACTCTGGGCTGCTGTGAGGGTAAAATGAGGCTGCAAATGGAAAAGGCTTGATTTTTCTGAGTGTTGGGAGACTAGTTCTGAAGGCAAACACACTTGGCATGGTGTCTGCCATGTGACAGTGCTCAGGAATTGTTTGCTGAATGACTGTGTGATAGGCAGAGTGAGGAGAAATGGACTCTAGTTGGGCTAATGCTGTGACCTTAGCAAACCATCTTATTCTCCTGAGCCCATTTTTTTCTTACCCTCTCATAGGGTGGCTGTGAAGACCCCTGAGGTGAGTGAATGTGTTCTGAAATCTGTAAAGCATAACACAGATGTGACGTATTATCACAGCCTCTGATATAAGAAACTATTTCTGGGGTCAAGAGAAACAAGACAAGGTCTCAAAGGAAACATGGTGGCTGGTTCAGATCGTAAATACAAGTGAACAAGAGCCTCCCCTGGACTCTCAGCGCCAGCCTTCCCACGTGCTCTGCGTCTGCCTTGAATAAGAGGCCCCAGCCGTTGATCTGCTCACCCTTCCAGCTTTACGGAACCAGGTCTTCAGATGGGCCTTCCCTAACCTCAGTCTGAATCAAAGCCTACTTTTCCTTTTGTAACACCTCGTTCTTTGCCTTCAGAGCACTTGACATCTCTGCAGTGACATAGTTTTGTTTACTTCTGTATCAGCTGTGTTCCCCACTAGACCAGGAATTTTCTTACGGATAGAGAAGTTGCAAATGTGCAAAACATGACACATGCAGGGTTACTAACTGCAGCACTGTTTAATAGCCAAAGACTAAATAGTCATCATTCATCCTAAATATTCACCAACACGGGACTAATGAAAATAAATTATGGTACATACATAAGCAGTACTATTGTGCGGCCATAAAGAAACGATGAGGAAGCTCTTCGTGTGCTGATAAAAAAAATCTTGGCAGTACTGTTCAGTTAAAAAATAAATCAAGGTGCAGAACAATATGCATATTATGTCATAAAGTGTGTAAAAAAAAGAGAAAGAAAGAAAGAAAGAGAAAATGGGGCAATAAAAAAATGAGTAAGTGAAGGCCACAGGCTCCTCTTCGCAGAGACATGGCTGCAGAGAGCAGGGGAGACAGCAGCTGAGCCTGGGTGAGGCAGCAGAAACATCTGTAGGTTGGGCAACTTGGTGCATATTTGTGGGGAAAGGGGAATATGGTGGAGGAGTGGAAGGAGCAGAGGTGAAATTCAGATAAAAAAGCTGATGGCACAAACCCTGTAGAGAGGGGGAAGGAGGAGTGGGTTAACCCTCACAAAGGAAGACCCCCCCCCAGATGAGAAGAATAAGAGAAAGAAAAAGATAAAGACACAAGGCAAGGGAGGAATGGCAAAGCCAGGCTGGTTCTCATATCTGTATTGTTCCCTGGCCCCCTCAAACCTCAGCCTGGTTTCTCCTGAATTTGGGGATTTTTTCGGAGGGCCCCAGAGCTATCATGCTCTTCCTTCCCCAAAGGGTAAGGGTGGATTTTCCTAAAGCCCTTTGTGAAGGCCTTCCCCGTGCTGGGCATCTTGGGCTCTGATCGGAGAAGTGGAGTCCCACAGGAAAGGCAGGTGCCCAGGGCCTGGCAGCTACGAGGTTCCAAGGATGGGCTGCTTCCTGAGTGCCAGTGCTCGCCTCGGCCACTCCCTTCTTCAACCCCTGGGCTTTCTACAGGAACAAGTGCTAGGCTATCATGCCACTAAGCACACTTGGTGTCAGTCCTCTCCACTCCACTGGCCATCAGGAAGGCGGGGAGGCCAGCAGGCTAAGGTTGAATCTTCTGATTCTCAGGGCCGCCCGGGCCTTTCCCTGGGTATGACTCAGGGTACGTGGCATTTCTGAGTGAACACAGCTCCCAGTTGTCACTTAGGTCAGACTCTTCAGTCCTGCTCTGGGGCCTTCCTGTCAGGGAGCGTCCAGGCTGGGGGAGGTGCCGTCCTTCTGTCCCACAGCCGAGCTGTGCCTCCTTGCGGACACTAGAGGGCAGAGCCGGCTCTCGCTCAGGTGGCCACAATGCTGCACTTTCGGCCCATTCTCAAAAAGGAGGTCGATTTAGGAATACTTGTGCTCTTGTTTGCTTCTTCTACTCCTCCAGAGCCTCACTCCCTGCAGCTGGATTCGTATACATGCCTTACAGCAGTTTTCAGGGGCAACTGCAGTTTTAGAAACCTCCCTTCTCCATACTCCCCCTCAGAAATATAAAAATACAATCAGGCTTGTCAGAAAGGACACCCACCACTCACCCAATTCTCCCTACTTCATACCCCGTAGTTCTTTATGTCACACTCACAGAACCACCCTCGTGATCACAGTGTGATCATGGTGAATGGGATCTGCTATTGGTTCTGGCCAAGTCACCGGCCATGTTAGGCCAGTTTCCTCAGTTGCAAAATGGAGATCTTGCCTTCCTCACGGAGATGGTATGGGGATGCTCCTAGCAAGGGCAGGAGCCTCGGAAAGCCTGGTTGGCTCTGGCTGGCTGCAGACCGTCTGCTTTCTGAGATGACCTGACACTGGACAAAAGTTCATCCCAGGTGCAGCCAGGGAGGGGGCTCAGAGGCTGACACCTTCTTTCTCTCCTTTAAAGGTTGGCTCTAAGTTCTCTCTTTATTTATTTATTTTTTTAATTTTTTATATAGTTTATTTATTTTTGAGACAGAGAGAGACAGACCATGAGTGGGGGAGGAGCAGAGAGAGAGGGAGACACAGAATCAGAAACAGGCTCCAGGCTCTGAGCTGTCAGCACAGAGTCCGACGCGGGGCTCGAACCCACGAACAGCGAGATCATGACCTGAGCCCAAGTCGGATGCTTAACCGACTGAGCCACCAAGGTGCCCCATCTCTCTTTAAAGCAACTGATTGTGACAGGCATGCATTTCTAAGCGGACCAATTTATAACCACCTTGTACAGGCTGTTTCCTTTTGGGCTCTCATTCGCAGGAACATTTCCCTCCCTCTTGCTACACTAAATATTTTTGTACCAATTTACATTCTTACTGAGAGTATATAAAAGGGCCAATTTCCCCACATGGTACCCGCCGTTATCAATCTTTGAAATTCTTGTGGATATAATGTGCGAAATTGTTATCTTACCCTGATTTGCATTTTCTCTGATAGTCAGGCTGGGAACATTTTCATGTTTTTTTGTTTTTTTTTTTTTCCCCTGGGTATTATCTGCTTGTGTCCCTTGCTCATTATCCTATTCTTTCTTATTGATAGGAGTTTTTAAAAACACATGATGGTTGTTAGCTTTTTGTCTGTTTTCCATATTGTAATTACCTTTTTCCTGTTTCATGCCTTAAGGACAGGCTTAAAGGATGCCCCGCATCGAGCTTCGTGCTGATGGCACAGAGCCTGCTTGGGATTCTCTCTCTCTCCCTCTTTCTCTGCCCCTCCTCTGCTCGTGCTCTCTCTCTCTCAAAAAAAAAAAATAATAATAATAAAAAAGAAATTTATGTGGTGTCTCCTAGTCCATGGTCCAGTTATAAAATGGTTCTGTGTTTGAAAATTCTATCTTTCGATTACTAAGTTCTACTTATATTTATTTAGGTCAAACTTGTTCAAGTGTTACTCAAATGGCCTGCTTTCTTCCTTATTTGTCTATCTACTTTATCTTTTAAAATCTTGTGAGTCTGCTATCGGCCCCCTCTCTGTTGCTTTATTAGATTATCACTGTGTCTAATAGTTTTTGCTTTATGACTTTCAAGGCTACCCTGGTCAGGTACTGTATGTTTGTAATGTGAGAATGTCCTGTGAATTTTAACTTTTATCGATATAAAATGTCTCTCCTTGTCCCATTCAAAAATATATATAAAATAAAATAAAATAAAATAAAATAGAAACAAAAGCAACCAGACAATTCGCGGTGGCACAGTGGGAAGGTTGTGGGCAGAGTGAGAGTCCAGAAGTCTGGGCTCTGGGCCGAGCTCTGCCACGCTGTGGGCTGCAGGGCAGGGAAACTGCTGGACTGCTTCATCTGTAAAATGGCTAAATTTGAAGGGCTCCTTCGAGACCTCAAAGCTCTCGGCTCAGAGGACCTAAGATAGGCTTCTACCTCGGGTGGGCTGTGGGGTGGGAGGAGGAACTCACCAAAGCTGTAACTTCCAGTTAGCATCCGACTGGCTGGCAGTGAGGGTGGAGAAGGGGGAAAGGCGGGTAGGTAGGGGAAGGGAGAAAGAGAGAGCATCAGTCACTGGCTTTCCCTACACATCGAGTCTTTACAGCACTCTGGCTGCCCTCCCCTGTGTCCAGGATGTGCAAAGATAACGGGCCAGCCCCAAGGCTATGAGGACTTGATGTCTGGGGACTTAGGGAGGAACCAGATGCTTTACGGCAGCTGCCTTTAGGGTCTCTTTCAATCGCTAAACAACACAACACAGTTTATAGACTTCTGATCTAACAGGGATGGGTGAATTTCTGGACTACCTTGGACTTTGACCCAGCCCTTGCACTTTGGGCAGTGTACAACACGGGCCTTCAGAGCACACTAGAGGAAAAGTCACGTCCATTCTTGACTTTTCGAAGACTGGGGACTCCTGAACTTCCTGGTTCTGACCTCCTATGCACACCCTGCATGACTCCTGCTGCAATTTGGCTGCTCTCCTCATATGACAAAATGGAGAAGGGCCCCTCTTCCTGGCAAGAACCTCATCAGACCCCTGTCTTCCTTTCCCGGGGCTTCTCCTTTTCATCGTCTCCTTTGCCTAGTTCTCTACGTTGGTGCAGATGCGAATGAAGGGCAATGCATGGATGTGGAAGACTGAATGCAGTTGTAACAGAGAAGGGGACCTGGAGAGAGCAGGGCAGAGTTTACCTGTGGGTGTTGGCTGGGCTTGGAATGGGCCTTGGCCAGCTGGAGGAATGCTTCCAAACGCAGAAGAGCCAGGGCTACTGCCAAAGGCATCGAAGTTGGCAAAGCCTCCATGGGAAGGTGTCTGGCCTACAGGTGAGGGGATATAAACGCTGTATTTATAAAATGTACATATAACCGATACACACTAATTCTAAAGGCCAAAGCCCACCGATGAGACATCTGCCTTTCTACAGGGTCCTCTTCAGGGAGAGATGGCAGGGGCCTGGGCAGAGGGGATCTCAGAGGCCTCCAGATTCACTCCCTGCCATCTTTTATCCTTACTCCATGAGGCATTAACATTTTTGTCAGGGCCTAGATCGGGCTGAATCATGTGAAAAAAAAAATGGTTTTAGTGGGGGAAGGGGCTTGAAAGGAAAAACGGAAACTAGACACCGCTTTATTCAACTATCTGTTGGCTATTGCTGATCTTTGGGAAGAGGGCAGGGGAAATGGAACACAAGATGTTCCCCCTGCCCCTGTTTTAACAGAAAAAGAAAGTAATAAAAAGGCTACTTCCAGTGCTCTAAAAGGAAGTTCTAGGAGTCCCCACATGTAATGTTTTCTGGTCAAACGTGCACACATAATCCTGGCCACACTCATTTGACCCCAACCTTCCCAGCCTTGATGCTCCAGAATTACCATCACAGTCATTTGTGTGAAGTGAGCTAGAGCTAGGTGAAACCTGGTCACTCCAAGGGCGTGAATTCTTTGTGTCCTGTGTACATATGTTGCAAGAATGTTGTCGTCCCAAGTCCCACTTACCCCCAAAGGCTGGGAATGCAGCAAAAGCTGGTGCCACCTGGGGAGCAGCGAAGGGGTCTCCACCTATGTCAGCCAGCAGGTCAGTACTGGCCTTCTTGACCGAGGAGTGGGGAGGTGGCTGGGAGCTCCGGGGCTGGGACGTCCGAGGCTGAGACTGGCTAACAGACTTGAGAGGAGAAGGCATGACATAGAGCACATGGAGTTCCAGACATGACCCGGCCCTTGTATGGCTCCCTAGGCTGCCCCCAGATAGTTAAGTGGAGAGAGAAGAGAGGGAGAAACTGCCCTCAACTGAGATACTTTCCTGGGCAGAAGCAGCCTTAGCCCCTCACATACCTAACTCCTCTGTCTTCTCAGTACACCAGAGCCATACATTTTAGAGCCTGTCAGTGAACGTAACCCTGAGATACACAGGGATGTGGCCAATGGTCCCCCTGGACCTGGTGCTCAGGCAGTGTCCCGGCCCCTTCTGTGTTTCCCTGGAGCAATGGTCAGGTTTGATGCCAATACTCTGACTTCCCTAAATATCACTTCCTGTTGGGTGATATTCCTGCAGGTCTTTCTTCCAAAACATAGGAGTCCAAGGGGAGTCTAAGACGTTGGTAATAGCAGGGCTGAGAACCAACTCACATCTCCTGTACTGCTGTCTGTTAAGTCCAGGGGATAGGATTTAGAAAACTGACATCCCTGTCTCCCAAAACCCCAACCTGTCTCGGAGGGCACATCTGAGAGTTACCTGGCTAGAGGTGGAGGCAGCAGCGGAGAGAGATGGCACGGAATCGCCCAGGAGAGTCCGCAGGGGCTTCCCTTCCGGGACGGAGCCCTGGATGGGGGTGGAGGCACTGCCTTTGGTATAAGCGGGCCCCTTGACTTGGTCTGGGGGGACATACCTTTGAGAAAGAATAGTCAGGCTGAAAGGAGGGGTTGATATCATGGGCCACACTCAGCTTAGGCACCAAGGAAGCACAGGTGACAGAAGTCCAAGTCCCTTCTCCTTGTCCCCCTAATTCTCTTTTTTGAACTGAAGGGAATTTAGTAACTCAGCAAAGTTCTGCCCATCTTGAGAGTCCCCTTTACTATCAGATACTCATTCTTTTCTGACTTGTGCCTGTTTTTCTCTCCTTTCTCCTTTCTCTTTCTGACATTGAACCATCTGGGTTTCAAGTGATAACCCCTCAATAATGCTGCTGGACAGGCAATCCTATTTTCCAACTTCCTTTTATTTCCTAGGTGTTTCTGCAGGTTCCTCCTTCTTAGTTCCACAGAAAAGGTTCTGCCACCTCATCTTCTAAGTGTCACAATCTATCCTGCCAGCTCCTGCTACTTCTGATAAAATCCCCTCCACTTCAGTATATGTGGTCTTTTACTCTGGAAGTATCTTCTTTAACCAGAGGACACCCCAGGAGGGACTCCAAAATGCTGTTATGTCCCCAACAATCCCCTTGCTGTCTGCATTCTCTTCTCCGCCCTATAGTTATCCCCCAACATGCACACAGCCCTGAGATCAGATGCTAGGAAGTGCCACCTGGGGAGAGAAAAGGCAAGGGAGAAGAGAGATGCTGTTTTCGTCACCAGGAAAACAAAACACACAGATAAATCATGGATGAAATGATGGGGTAAAAGCACAAAACTCTAGGACATGCTTCCAGCTGCCTCTCTGCATCTATAGCCCCAGTTGAGCTATAAACCTGACCGACACCCCCACAGACCCAGCACCCCCTCCAAGCAGTCTAATGTCTCCCCAAAAGAGTGGCATCAAATCTGCAAGGGTAGTAACTGGGAACAAGTTGTCCTTTTAGGTAGCTTTATTACTTTGAAGTCAGAATTGGGCCCTAACTGAATCTGGGCGGGACACACTCAACCCAAGTCTGGCCTCTTGAGAGAAGCGCCAATTCAAGTTTGGAAACCGGCCTGTCAAACAAGGAATTGTCTTGGATATGCGTCTCCATAGCAATCTCTTTCCTTCTCCTTACCATCTCTTCTTCTCGTATTTTTCCTGGAGAAACTCCTTCACCTTCTGAGGATCCCTGGAATCTGGTATTAATGACGTCCGAGCATCAAAAAGACCCAGCCAAATCTTCCTGCAAACCTAAAGGAAAGGAGTCAGGTGGCAGAGGAGTTCAGGCAGAAAGCATGAAATGGGAATCATACCACTTCCAATGTATTCATCAATACATGTTTATTGAGCACGGACACAGGGTGAGGATCTGGGTACACCTACAAAGCAGACATGATCCCTGTCCTCACAAAGTTGACCATCTAATGGGGAGGTCATGCCTTAGATAAATAAAAATAGGTTTATCATTACATCTGATGACACATCTCATTAAAGAAAATAGAGGGCCATGAGAATTATGGGGCACTAAATCTGGACGGGGGTAGGGTTAGGGATAACTTGCAGAGCTGTGGCTTCTAGAACACCCTCCAGAGGCCTTCCTTTGTTTGCACCCTTCATGTAAGCCAATCACCCGCAAGCTAGGAGTACTGCTAACACCAAGGACAGCATCTTCCGACCAGCAGATTTAGCTGGGGAAGGGGTTTAACTCACTTTCAAGTACATGACATGAACTTAAACCCAGGGTGCTGAGCCTCAGGTCGGGAGAGCTGGCTCCAGGAGATCTTACTCAGAGGGGCCGGCCCAGGCAACTCTGAATGCTCATCAGTGTGGAGCTCTAAATGTCAAGGGACAGTTTTCCTTGTGAGTGCCCAGGGGTCACCCCCTACACAGATTTTGCTCCTTCCCCTGTTTCCTCAAACAAGGGCCTACGCAAATCACAATTTGTATAACTAAGATTCCATGAATACATAAATATACGTAAGATAAGATACACTTTAGGCTAAAAAATAAAAGAAACTCGACGAAAAAAGAAGGCTGTAGCATTTTTCTATAATCTGGAGGTAAAGCTCCCCCCGGCCAATAGGGCAACTACACCAGTAACCATTCCATCAGTGGTAGCTCACCTCGTTTCCACGGGATTGCAGGAATACTACTTCAGGCTCAGTGAAAGTTGTCATGGAGATGGACTTGACTCGGTGAGGGGGGTTCAGGCCTCTCCTGTGGGAGAGAAAGAGGAGAAGTACAATGCAGTTAGCGCTGCAGGTCTGTTTATGGGAGGAGGGAGAGGGAGAAAAGATAAAACAATACATTAATTAAGCTCAGGTAGAATTCCCTGACTGAAGCTACTTCCTAATTCAAGGAAAGAAGGGAAGCAAGAATGCTTGGGAGGCTTTTAATGAGACAGGGATGACAGAGTCCAGAATGTGTTGTGATCCCAGTCATTCTGGAGAGGAAGGCAGAGTCTGCCCATCCAGAAGCCTTCTCTACCTTGACAAGTTCTGTGTTCAAATTGCAGGCTGGGGGGTACTTCTGGAAACTCAGAGATGCGCCCACTTCCCATTTCCTGTTTTACCTCTGTTTTAGACCTGGCCACCCCTCCTCTTGGTCTAGACAGAAAGTGTGGTGGTAGGGATGGAGAGGGTCCTTCTCTTTCAGGAAGAGATCTCTGAGAAAAGAAATAGTCCTGAATCTGGGTTCTAGCTCTTTCTTTCTTTCTTTTTAAAATTTTAACACTTTTATTTATTTTTGAGAGACAGAGAGTGAAAGGGGGAGGGGGGGAGAGAGAGGGAGACACAGAATCCAAAACAGGCCCCAGGCTCTGAGCTGTAAGAGCAGAGCCCAATTCGGGGCATGGGGCTCTGGGCCTGTGCGAGATCATGTCCTGAGCCGAAGTCAGGCACTTAACAGGCTGAGCCACCCAGGCGCCCCCTAGATCTTTCAATGAAGCAGGAGGAAGTCAGGTTCAACCATGAGACAGGAGATTGGCATGAGTCAGGAACATATACCCTGTAGTGATGCTTTTGTGTTTAGCTCTGTGTGTTCTGTTAACTCTCTGGAAGTCTAGTTCTGCCCACGGAAGCCCTGTGGAGATTGCAGTAGACAAGAAGGCTTCCTTGCCCCCACTCAGCTGCCCTCTGGAGTGTTCTAACAAGGGAAACTTGGCGCTAAGCCAGGTTCCCCTTTCCCTTAAGTTTTACTCTGGTATAGACCTACGACACTCATCAGATGAAAACAAAACTGGCCAAACCAAAACAAATAAACCAGACCGTAGGACCACGATGTGAAAGAGTACAGGCACATGCAGGAAAGACAGTCTCAACTGATGAGGCCTCTTCAGACTTTTAGTCCTCTGGAAAAAATGGGCAAATCAAGATGGGAAAATAAAAGTAACTCTAGAATAGGGTCCTGGTTGATGCCATCAGGAAAGCAAGGGAAGTGAGAGATAACACAATTCACCGAATGGAAATCCTAGAGAAAAGTGGGGGAGGACACACGTTTATGCTTATGTGTGCACACACAGAATAAAGGTGTCCTTGCAAGTCTAGAAAAATGGCAGTGCACGTGTTAGTGTACATGATGGCGGTGGGGTGGGGTGGGGGGGACAGTGACACAGTACAGAGTGAATAGTGAAGAGTGCAGCCCC
Source organism: Cryptoprocta ferox (assembly GCA_028646485.1). Classification (NCBI taxonomy): domain Eukaryota; kingdom Metazoa; phylum Chordata; class Mammalia; order Carnivora; family Eupleridae; genus Cryptoprocta; species Cryptoprocta ferox. The sequence continues at coordinate 31,005,945 of CM053564.1, forward strand.
TCTGTATGACAAATTACTGATTATGGGATTCTAACAAAGGACAAGACACTGAAGGCCACAACTGAAGGCGGTTTCAGCAATTCTTCTGCTAGGCTTTTAAGTAAAGGGTCTCAAAATACTCCTTTAAAAGACAATATCAAAGAGGATGGATGCCCCAAGGAAAGATTAGAGCAGCGAAATCCACAAGCAAGGCTTTGTAATTACACGTCAAACAACAGCTCTTAAACTTGATCTGCCCTGAAGACTCTCTTCTAATCACATTTCAGAGATATTCCAGTTTTCTCTCCCGAAGCTTCTCTTACTAATGGCCTTGTTTTGTTTTCTGTCCAGACAGCCTTTTACATCCTTTCCCTTGCCCGTGCTCACCTTAATCTCTAGACCCTTCCGTCTCAGAATGCCAGACTGCTTTGAGGTCTAGCCAGAGCAGATCTCTCCATCCCTCTGATCCCAGCCCCACCTCCCACTAACAAATATTTGCTTTGCCAAAATACAAGGTATTATGGTAAGCACTTTGGGAGATACAATAGGACAGTTGTTTATCACTATATATCATATATATCATATATCATATAGGACCTAGTCCTTGATACCAGGAGCTTGCTTACAAGGCCCCAAGGAGCCTGGACAAAGATACTTCTCAACACAGTTGGGTGCCATTCAGGCACACACACAGCCTGATCAGGATGAAGCAGTGGGGGAAGGAAGAGAAACGTTCATGGGAAAAGTAAAATGTATTATGTTGACACTAGAAAAACAGATTCTAAGCCTATCACAGAAAGGTCATTGACATTTCCTGAAAGGACAACCAGGAACTGTTAGCAAAGCGTAAACAGGGAGGTGTGCTCCCTTGTAGGGGGAAGGGGAGGGACTTGACCCACTCATCCGTCTAGAGGGGACGATTAGAACAACAGAACTTCCTATGGCTGAACTTGGACTGGAGGGTTTTTGGGCAGGGAAGGGGTGGTAGGGGGATGGAAGACAGGATGAAGGGAAAGCAGAGAAAGTAAGTGATTTAGGTGTTTTGGGCCAAATGAATCTGAGGGAACAGGATGTTTCCATAGCACAGTACAAAAAGCCCTGCTCTGACCTTGATGTCTGTTTGGGGGCAGGGAAAATTCTCTACAACGCAACACTCTGCAGCCCAGGAAGAAAGAGGACCTAGTTACATGGCCTATGAGTCAGAGCATTTGTTTCTGAATCAGAGAGAGGCCATTGCTGGCTGACAGAAGTACTTTAGAAACAAGAGACCCCCTCCTCCCAGTAGCTGCAATCAAATGGTCTAGGGGTACTAGGTCTCCCTGGGATCATAGCAGGGTCATGCAACGGGCCAGATCTGAGTCACTGGCCTGGGGTCAAACAGACCCAACTCTCCAATTTGCACCCAGTCTCCCCAACATGACTCTCAGGTTCTCCCCAAAAGAAGTGAGAGCTGGAGGGAGACACTGCCCTTCGGTTATCACAGCGAATCCATTCTGTTATTTCTAACCAGGAGGTGCTGGGGAAACATAGAGATAAACTTATTTGCCCAGAATAGGGCATGTTTTTCCAACTGAGAGCAAGTACATTACTAGGACTCAAGCCTCAGCCCCGTCATGACGCCTTCTTCAACTTCAGTTTCTCTTTCACAGGGCACCTGACCAGCATTTGAAGTGCTCTGAATTACTGGCAGTGAAGTGACTTGCAGGGACCAGAAAGCCCGCCCAGTTCTTTCTCCTTGCCTCTCTCTCCCTTCCCTTTGATTCTATCAAGCATGCTACTCTTTCTACAAATACCACACCTTTTGTTTTTCTGTGATCCTCACCCTCACAATGGCCCATATTTTGCTTCTATCTTGCTTCATGAAAGTCTTGAACTTGCTCAGCTGCTCAGATAAGAAGGTTCTGTCAGGTCAACGATGGAAAAAAACAGTTCCACCCAGCACCCAAGTTCTTTCAATTTGTGCCAGATTTGGAGTTGGGAACTCCTAACTTCTGAATATTTCTTGTTCAAATTCATACACCCAGGAGGGGGTTTCTTCGCTCCTGGGATTCCAGTCCTCTCCCTCTGAGCAGGGTTCAGCGAAACTACTGCAGTTCTTGGACCCAAACATCACTCAAGAGTCCCTGTTAGAGAGTCTTACTAGTCCCTAATAGGAAGGCTCCCCTATTACCCTCCTCCAGGCTCAATTTCACTAATTTTAGGAAACTTCTTCCTAATCTAAAATCCCCACCTCAAGCCATTTCCTGTAGTTCTTCCTTAGTGACAATGATAAACAGCTGTCCACTCACGTAGAGCCACACAGAATCCTCTGCCTTCCTCTTCAGGCTTATTTTCAATCCTTTTAACATTGTTTCCCCTTCTTCTTATGTCTTTGGATGGAAGGTGAGGTGGGAGGGGATGAAGGGATGGGACACATCTACCTCTCTAACCCAGACGGATGGAAAAGTACTGAATTATGTAACACCACACTATGCCTTTTCTTCCATGGAGATAAAAGTGCTTCAACTAGGGGGGCACCTGGGTGGCTCTGTTGGATAAGTGTCTGGCTCTTGATTTTGGCTCAGGCCATCGCCTCACAGTTTGTGAGTTTGAGCCCTGCATCGAGCTCTGCACTGAAAGCATGGAGACTGCTTGGGCTTCTTTCTCTCTCTCTCTCTCTCTGCCCCTCCCCACACGTGCTCTCTCTCTCAAAATAAATAAATAGACATAAAAAAAAATGGTTCAACTAGGAACCACTACTAGCAAGCCAGATGGTGAAACTAAGGCACAAGGAGGTTAGGAACTTGTCACAAATAGAGCTGTCAAGCACATCACCTGGCACCTACCCCAGAGCTCTGTCCACCTGAATCCTGACTTAATCCCATTATTGGAATAAAGTTGTGTAGAAGTAGAGGAGACAAGTATCTATTACAGAGACCAGAAGGTCAATGGATTAAAAAGAATGGACCCAAACAGCTAGGTTGGAGAAGCATGTCACATATTTTGTTGAAAAAATTAGGTGTCAAAGGTAGTGTCCATCCCTGACGTCAAAGACATTTCAGGCCTCAAGATCTATTTTCTTTCTAAAGAAAAGTGGTTTATCCATTGAGGCATCCAGTCAAACCAGAACAACAACAACAAAAAAACACATTTAAGGCACTGCTTTGGAAAAATCACTTTTTAGCAGCAATCTTTACCCCATCCTAGTTTCATTCTCTAGTAGGAGAGTTAGACACAACTAAACAAACAAGTGTATGTGTATGTTGGGGAAATGAGAAGGATCTACATCTAGGTTAAGGCAACTAGGTATTGGACGAAAACCAAATGAGTAAAACTAGGTCAAATTTGGGACCTTCAATTGTGGCAGCATGTATATAAATTTAGAAACAGCAAAAACTAGCAGCTTCTCTCTCAGTCCCTCACACCAACGCTGTGGTTTTCTGCTAGAGCTGAGAAAATATTTCTCATTAAAAAAGAAAATGAGAATGAGCTTACACATGTAGCAATGAAGCCATAGTCATACCCACTCACCACTATTAAAATTGAAAATTTTCTCTAGATCCTGGGAAATTCAACTTTGGCTGGAATAGTCAACTTTGCTACCTCAGCTCGGGTAGCCAGCTGGGAACTCGGGTGATTGTGCACACTGCCCCCAGAATATTCCATTCCCCAAAGATGTGGAATATTTGTAACATACTCAGCAGAGAGCTGGCTTTCAAAATAAAGCCAGTCTCCCTGTTTCCTTTCTCTGGCTGTGATTCTAAGTGTGGTACTTGAATTTCCCCCTTTCAATAACTTCATCATTTTTAATAAAGAATATACTCTTTTCATCATACCTCAACATGAGCTCCCATCACTCTTCAGCCCATGCTACTTCACAGCACTTATTACTACCTGCACTTATACATTTAATGATTGATTTCGAGTCCATGGTCTCCACTATGATATAAGCTACATGAAGATGGGTACTTTGTCAATTTTGTACACTGCCATATCTCTGGTGCCTAAAACCGTGTCTGGGGCTTGACAGGCACTCAATACATATGTGTTGCCAGATTGACTGAATGAATGTGCTGCCTCCACATTTTTCACTTCCCAGTACCACAAAATCCTAATCTGTGGGCAATTAACCACGTGGATTTAAGATGTTAACTGGTGTATATGTCACTGGGGAACTATGCCCCTCTGCTGCCTGATGAACTGTGTGTGTCCCCGCTTCACTCTGCAGCTAGCAGTAAGCATCCCTCACCTCATACATTCTATTTACGGCTCACCTGCCAGCTCCCAGCCCTTCCCAAGGTCCATCAGAGGGCACAGGTAATACTTTGCGAAGATCCTTTTATAAGGTTCCTATGCTTTGCCCTACTCAGTTCATGCTAATTAGAACTCCAATCAGCAAATGAGAAGTACCATCAGAACCCAGGCAGTCACAGCCAGGGAAATTACAGCATTCTTGTAGAAGTTTCTTCTGATATTTCTCTCCTCATAATCTCCACATGGCTTCAGTTCAGCCTCATTTATTAGCCCAGCCTCTTGATCTTCCACTAAAAAACCAACAATAATGAGCACAGGGGAAAAGTGGTAAAGTTCTGCAAGTGGTGCACTGATATTTAAGGAGTTAACTGTTCCAGAAAAAGAAAATCAGGTTTTTAATATGTGCCAGATCCCTTGACCCTCGTTCTGTCCTGATTGAGGGAATACTCATTATAGAAGGGAAATGTTATCTATGGAAGACTTTAAACCAAGATCTGTAAAATAATGATATTGGTGTCAGCCCTCCCATTTAGTCAGTGATTTATCTTTTGTGCTGCACAGCTAGCTGTGGGAATGAATTAACACTGTTCCCAAACATTTTCTTCCTAGGACCTAGACTATGATATACCATCAATTTTATCCCCCTGCTTCCAGACTCTATAATCAGATTTTCCTTTTCATAACAGGATCTTCAGGAATCTGTTCTTTCTCTTCCTGCTATAAATATTCCTAAACATTGCTCCTACTCATCCCAGTCTCAAGTCTATCCTTTTGCTTCATTTAAGTCTCTATCTTTTGACACATTCCTGTTTGGGTTCTAATCATTGTCCCAAGAGCCATAATGGCTTACACTAACACCAAAGTCATAACACACAAGTGAGGCTGATCAGAACACAGGAGTTTGGCGAAGGAGGTAACACCCAAACCGAAATAATTCTACTGTATCTTAGGAGACCTAGATCTTCATTTCTGGTCTGCTATGATCATAACTAATATCCAACAAGAAATGCTGAGAACAGCAACCCCCATATGGCAGTGGATAAATTACTAAACCTCTCTTTGCTTCTGTTCTTCCATCTGTCATCTAAGAACAATACTGCTCCCTCCTTGGCTCCTAAAAGTATAAGAAGGAACAAGGAAAGCACCCCTTGCTAAATCTGAAACCAACCAACCAAACCAATGTATTAAAACAATCTAAATGAGTCCAAATAAATCCCTTGATAAACTCATAAAAAAAGAGAGATACAGAGTTGGTGTCGAATGCTAACCAGGCATCTAACCAAATAATTCCCTATGGGGAAAAAAGAACCTTACTCTATAACCAGAAATCTGGCCTAGAACTATGGCTCTAAATTAGCTCAGGCATGACCAAATAGAGTGCCAGTGCGAAGCGTAGCACTGCAGATTACACAACAAAACTCCCCCAAATCTACAAAGAGTTGCCAGATGCTACTCCCAGGATCAAGCCATGGCAACAAGAAGCTTAAAGGTGTAAACTATTACACTTAAGGATGGCTCATCCAGATCCCCAAACCTTTGGAAAAATTAAGCTCCCTAACAGGGTGACCCAGCAGCTCCCATCTCTTAAAATTTGTAAGAAATCTACCTCTGGGTAGCATCCCAAAGCCTGCGACATTAGAGCCTGCACCTGAATGCTGGAACACGGTTCCTTACCTGTCACTATCTCTATGCTGTCAAGCTGGGTTAATTTGCCTTTTTTAAATTGGTTTCTTCATCTCACAGTCCAGGATGGGCACAAGCCAATTGAAAAGTATGCCTTCATGTAGGGCCCAGCTCACTCTACCTCTTTCCTTCTTGCCTCTCCCATTTCCCCCATAAAGTTCCCTTGAAAGGTGGGTGTCATTCTCTGGCCCTTTAAGTCTCTAACCACCTTCCCTTCAACTCTCCTCACTTTCGGTTCGCCTCCCCTCCCTTAGGGAGTTTCTCCCTTCTTCTCTGGTGTCCTTCCTTTCTCCTGCAACGCGACTCCAATCGTGACTCGTCTCCCCTGCCAATTTCCCTTCCCTATGACACCTCTGCATCAGGGGACCCTCTCAGCACATCAGGCGCGTCCCCAGGCCTCCCTGCCGCCACTACCTCAGCTTTGGCTCTGTCCCTTCGCCTCAGATCCCCGCTGTCACCAACGCGGACTCTCCGCTGTCCCTTCCCGGTCCTCCCCCTTCCTCCCCCCCCGCCCCGTCCCGTGAGTCCACTCACAGGAGGCCTGAGCAGGTGGTGCAGACGAAGCTGCCCACGGTGATATCCACGTAGGTGACCCCGCGCTGGGCGCACTCGAAGCAGTGGCGGTTCCCGGCCTGGCTGCAGCCGCCCAGCTCCCGCACCCGGCGACACCACACCTCCGAGGCCGCCTCCGCTTCCGCCTTTCCCCCGCTGACCCCGCCACCCGGGCCTGGACCCTTCTTCGCCGCCATCACCATGGTTGCCTGCTCCCTTGGACCTCCTCCCCGCAAGTCAGCAATCGTCCTTTCAACCACAGCCGCCTTCCCGCCTCCTCAGCCTCCTCCGCACGCCTGGCTCCCCTGACAGAAGCTAGGGAGCCGGCGACGTCCGCGCGAGACTCCTCAACGCCTTGCCTCGCCTATTCTCCACGTTGATTGGTTGTCCTCCTCCCACCTCCTCACTCTGATTGGCCCGACATTGGACGGCCTTGGATTGCGGGAGCCGCCAACGCCACGCCCCACCGCCTTCACCCTCGGGCCTTTCCCATTGGCCCTCAGAGACACTGCCGCTAGAACCGTGCGTGCCCTCTCCCTGTCCCCGCCCCCTCTCGCCACTGCCTCCACGGCGGCCCGCCTCCCAGATTCGATTGGTTAGTCCTCGGAACTCGGACTCTGACGTTAACTCTGATTGGCTGCCGAGGCTGCAAAGTTAGCGCGCGAGAAAGAGTAGGTGTCTCGCGCGTGCGCAGCCCTGGTCCTCCCGACTGATGACGTTAATTCCCGCCGAATTTCAAAGGCCTAGCCTCCGCTGGACTGTGCAGAGAGGTACGAAAAGCATAATGAAGTGGCACATGCAGGACCGAGGGGAGGAGGAAAAGAAGGGAGCTCTCAGAGGAAGGGAGGAGGAAGGAGAGGGAGTGCATCCTAAGTGCTATTTCATTCACTCCTACCTTATGCCATAGGAAATCTCATTTTACAGAGAGTTTTCGCTATACAACTTGCCGTGAGTCACACAGCTGGTTCGTGGCCCAGCCAGGATTCTGATCTGAGTCGTCTGACTTTAGAAACCCTGCTTTTAACCAGCATACCATCCGTGGAGTAGTTATTTGGCAAACATATTGAGTGTCTAATATAGATTTAAGGCACTGTGCTAGACAGTGGAAGTCCAGCAGTAAACCAACCCATCAAAATCCCTATCCTCATAGAGTTTACCTGCTAGGAGGCGGAGACAGAGAACAAACTGAAAAATCTTCAGTTAGTGATAAGTTCTACGCAGAGAATTAAAATAAGGTATTGTAAAGGAGAGTGACTCATTGGGTAATTTACATTGGCCAGGGGAACCATCTCTAATGATGTCTCTCAGTGATATTTAAACTGAGACCCAAATAACTGAAAAGAGTTAGCCGTCAGGAGATGTGAGGAGGAGCAACCCAAAGAAGGGAAAAGCAGGTGCAAAGCCCCTAAGGCAGGAAGAAATTCGGTATTTTGAAGCAGCAAAAAAGAAAACCAGAGTGACTGGAGCGTGGTGAGTGAGGGAAGAATGGAGGGGATTGTATCCGAGTGGGAACTGATCGTGTAGAACCTTCCAGGCTTTGGTAAGGAGTTTGGATATACTTCTAAGTATGATGGGAAGCCGTATTAGTTAGAATTAGGTCCTATGACAGAAAGCCTCAAATAACTGGGGCTTAAACAAAATGAAGTTTATTTCTTTCTCATGTAGGAATGTAGGTAGGCATTTCAGGGCTGGTGGGTTGCTCCACCACGACAGGGACCCAGGCTTCTTCTCTCTTGTTGCTCACAGGGCATTACCTCTACTCCCAAGTTCAGCTTGGGATCTATTCCAGGTTCAGCCATCATGCCTGTTACATGTCTTTTTAAAGATATGCCAGGAGACTGCACACAACTTCATTGGCTTTCACTGGCCAGAACTTGGTCACATGACTGCACTTCAGTGCAAGGAGGGACTCTGGAAAATATGTTCTTTATTTTGGACTTCTGTGTGCTCACCTAAATTTCAGAAGTTCTACTATTGAGGCAGAAGGAAAGAAAGGACATGAGGATAAACTACATAAGTTACAGTCTCTGTCATTGGAAGAATTGAAGCAGGAGCAAGCCATGATCTGATTTTCAGTTGTGGAAAAAAAATCATTCTGTTTACTACAGGGAAAGTGGCTATAGGTGGGGAAGATTGCAACTAGGGCAGTTAAGAAATGAGTTCAGCAATCCAGGTGATGGTGGCATAGATGGCATAGACCAGGATGGCAGGAGTGAGTTGGAGAGAAATGGATTGATTCTGGGAATGTTTTGGAGGTAAAATCCATAGGATTTGTTCGTGAATTACATGTGGAGGTTAGGGAAAGAGGAATCCCTGGCAACCTCGCTACAGAAGCATTGTCCAGCAGAACTCTCTGTGAGCGTGAAAATGCACTGTATCTGACTGTCCAATATGGCAGCTACGGGCTATCGAGCACTTGAAATTATGGCTAGTAAACCTGCAAACCTGACATATTAATTTAATTTAATTTAAACTTAAATAGCTACATGTAGTTGGAGGCTACCATATTGGGCAGGGCAGCTCTAGATTTTTGTTTTGAGCAGCTGGGTGGCTTATGGTGTCATTTATTGAAAAAAGGGAGACTGTAGCAGGAGCGGGTTAGGGGATGATAATAGAAATTGGTAGTTTTGCCTTGAACATGTTGGTTTGAGACCCTTGTGAGGCCTCCAAAGAGCTGATGAAGTAGGCGGATGGATATATAGTCTAGATTTGCAGGTGAGGCCAGAGCTGGAAATGCAGATGTAGGAATCATCAGTATAGGTGTTATTTAAAGCCACGATACTGGATGAGTTTGCTTAGGTACAGCATGTAGACAGAAGAGGGCCCAGAACTATGCCCTGGGCACCCCCAATGTGTACTTTGTTATCACAGCCACAAATGTGCTTCAGTGTCCCTAAAAGGAGACAACGTCAAGTCACCTTCAGATAAGACAGATGTGACATCTCAGGCCACTTTAAATGTTCCTTCTAAGTTTCAGAGTTCACTGTTTCAAAGTGCTGCCTATTCCTCCTCTATTTCTTGGTAACCAAGAGTTATTTCTTACTGTTCTGAAACCTAGAACGAATTGGTAGACTTAGCTACCACCAAACCCTGATGTATACAATAGTGGAAGAGGAAAATTAGTACATTAATATGGATTGTGATGGTTTTCTGTTAATTTATGCCTCTGGGTGTGGTGGTGCCCAGCGAAAGGAGGCAACCACCTCTCACCCTCCCAGGCCCTATCAGGGACTAACAACCCTACTTCCCCTTCATAATCAGGGTCACACAGCTAATATCCTTTGCTGCAGTTGCCCTAGTGGGAGGAGGAATTCCAAATGGCCAGGTGGAACCCTTACTGGGTTCCCTGATGACAGCACCTCACCTTGGACAGTTACACCCACAGGGCATGAGTGGTTTGGGGTATGGGAAGCAAATATTTTTAGAGGGAAAATACTGAGAGCTGCCACCCTCCACCCCCTACCCCAGCCCTCTATATTGGCCAAGGGAGAACCGACATTGCATTTCAGTCACTGTTTGAGATCACATGTCACTTTCTACGAGAAAGTGTCCCAGCCTCACAGGTGCAGTCTCCTGGATACTGCTAGATCTGTTTTCAGAACACCATTTCATTGTTCTGTAAGGCCAGCTGCTTCTGGTGAATGGGAAATATGATAACAGCCCATGGCTTGCCAACCGTCTCATTTCTGTCCCTGGGAAGTGAGCTTCTCGGTTGGAGACAGTTTTGTCTGTGTTCTGCAAAGTCAGTAATTCCAAGAGTGGTAAAACAGAGGCATGACCTGTGGGGAAAGAAAACCTGAATACAGAATAAATGTTCCTTCCAGAGTGTATCATTCACTACACCCTCTGTGACAAAAGGGACTCGATAGAGTTGACCTACCACAAGATTCCTGACAGGTGCCCGAGAAGTCTGTGCTCTGTTAGGGCTTCAGGACTGTGTCCAGCTTCCTACTGAATTAACTTACTGTTTATAATACTTTGTTTTCAGTTGATTTTCTTCATTTTTCCAGATAGAGATCACGTTAACTTCAAATAATGAAAGTTTTAACTTCTCCTGTTTTTTTTTTGTCCCCAATTACTTTCTTTTGTCTAATTAAGTTGTTCAAACATCTAGAACTAGTTAGATACTAGTAGATATCTTTTCTCCTACTATAAGGAGAGAAATATCAGAAGAAACTCTATAAGAAAGTGGTAGTTTCCCTGGCTGTCACTGTCTGCCTGGGGTTTGGTGGTACTTCTCATTTGCTAATTAGAGTTTTAATTAGGATGAGCTAGGGCAAGGCATAGGAACATTCTAAAGGGGTCTTAACAAAATATTACCTGTGTCTTTTGATGTACCATGGGAAAGGCTGGGGGCTAGCAGGTGGCCCATAAACAGAATTTGTGAGGATGCTCATTGCTGTCTGCAGAGTGAGGAGGGAACACACACGGTCCAGCAGGCAGCAGAGAGGCAAGGCCCCATACAGACACATACACCAGTTAACATCTTGAAATTCTTCACTTTAATGGGAGTATATCTTTATTTCTTCATAAATCTTGATGTTGACTGTTTGGCTAACATAAATGTATTTTATCATATTGACGAAACATCCAAGGGCGCCTGGCTGGCTTAGTTGGTTCAGCATGCAAATCTTGATCTTAGGGTTGTGGGTTGGAGCCCCACATTGGGTGTAGCAATTACTTTAAAATAAGCTTAAAGAAAAAAAAAAAAAGAAAGAAAGAAGCATCCGTCTCTTCCCATTTAATCTAGTGGTTTGGTTGTGTTTTGTTTTCTAACTTAATTTCTGATTGTTTCTATTAATTTATTTCTTCTGCCCCATTAGGTTTGTTATTCTTTATCTAATTTCTTGAGTTGTATGCTTATTTACTGTAATTTTTTTATTAGGGACAAAAATATTTCATATGAGTACTGTTTTAGTTGTACCTCATAAATGCTGATGTGTTGTAGTTTTTTTTTTTAATGTTTATTTATTTATTTTTGAGAGAGATGCACAAGTGGAGAGAGAAAGAGAGACGTAGAATCTGAAGCAGGCTTCAGGCTCCAAGCTGTCAGTACAGACCCTGACTCAGGACTTGAACCTGTGAACTGTGATACGACCTGAGCCAGGGTTGGACGCCTAACCGACCAAGCCACCCAGGTACCCCTCTTATTAAAAATATTCCTGTATTTTTATTTTTATTTCTTTTTTAAGAAAAATTGTAAATGTTTATTTATTTTTGAGAGCATGAACAGGGGAGGGACAGAAAGAGAAGGAGACACAGAATCTGAAGAAGGCTCCAGGATCAGAGCTATCAGCACAGAGCCAGATGTGGACTCGAACTCACGAACTGTGAGATCATGACCTGAGCTGAAGTTGGACGCCCAACCAACTGAGCCACCCAGGAGCCCCTTGTATTTCTTTATTGGCTCATGAGTTTCTTTTAAAAGGGAATAATAAAAAAAATATTCAGGTGATAGGGACATTCCCCACCTTTAGTTTAATTAATTAATTAAAATTTAGAGAGAGGGAGAGAGTGTGCATGAGGAGGGGAGAGGAGCAGAGGGAGAGACAGAGAATCTTAAGCAGGCTCTGTGGGGTCTGATGTGGGGCTCGATCCCACGACCCTGGGATCATGACCTGAACTGAAATCAAGAGTCGGTCGCTCAACCAATTGAGCCACTCGGGCAACCCTCTTAGTTTTAATATTAATGTTTAGTTATATTACATAGTGATCACAGAATGATGCATATATTAGTTCTATTTTTGTAGCTTAATGAGACTTTCTTTGAAGCCTAATATATAACCAACTTCTGTGAATTTTCTCATTGGGTATTTAAACTGCCATGTGTTTGATAATGAGATCTACCATATTAATTATGCCATTGAGGTCATCCAACTCCTTACTTACTTGTAGAGTTTTTCATAGTGCAAAGTCCTTCTTTTACTTTGCTACTCCAGAGAGAGACTTCCCCATGCAATGGCTTGCCTGTCTGATTATCATTCACCCCATATCTTCTGCTTCTCAGAGCTAAACTAGGTCCAGGAAGCTTCTGCCCCTCTGCCCACTCAGTTCCACATCCCAAACACCTGAGACACACTCTGCAGTGGCTTTTTTGTTCCATAGTTTGCCCCTTCAGCCTTCGAGAAATGTATTGCTTGCTCTTTTTGAGTTCTGGAATAGCAGTGACTTGCCACCCTTCCTTCCACATGCACCTCTGCTAGAATTCCACTACTATTGGCAGTGTTTCTACCTACATTTCTTATTCTCCCCATTACTCTTGGATTGTTACAAGAAGGTAAAGGGGAATGCTGCTTTTATTCTGGCATCTTCAAAATGGGACTTTCTGTGGCTTTTAATATAATAATGCTGAGGCAATCTCCTTCTGTGTGGTACCGTATACCACATAGAACCATCTGTAGATCTGGCCAGAGTCATTTACCCTTGCTTAATTAATCATAGGGGGCTCCCTCCCATGGGCTAATGTTGAGGATGAGGAACAATGGGGCAGGTTAAAGAATGCTTGACTGGGGAAGGGAGAAGGGTACAAAGACAGAAACAACATACTCAAGTAACTTTACTTAGCCCTTCAGGATTTGAAATCTACTTAATAATGGAAAGCTTCTGGGTTGCCCAGTTTTGAGGTGAGGTGGAGTTCAGGTTTCATGGTAACTTTTCATCCCAGATATTTAATACCAGACTTCAGAAGCAACAAGCTAGGGATGTTTCCTGACAGGACAGGAAAATGGCTATATGCTGAAATGTGGTCTTGCTTCAAAACCGCAGGGGCCCCCACTGTGACTTTCTGTAGGGCATGCCAATGGTTTGGTCAACTAGACACCTTCAGCACCACTGGGTTGGCAAGGCCACAGGGCATCCTTCTCTGCAGCCTAATTTCAAAACTTCCTTTCCTTCTTCTTCTTCTCACTCAAATGGACATATTTTCAGGCTAACAAGTAAGTGAGTCAAAGAAGGACTCCTCAGTAGGTTGTTCTTTGCATGTTGGCCATGGACCCTTGCATGGCCACAGATTCTTCTAACAAAATCACCCAGTCTTCCCCTAGCCCACACTTGGGTAACCCACTGTAGCAATAAAATGGTCCCTGGTCACAACTGATTGGAGGGTAAGAAGACCTATCATTCTAAGACAGGCAAATTATATCATGGCCTGTGGCCTTTAAAGTTGTCTGATGTGAAGAGAAACACAAGGAGACTTCTGCCTATGATGGAATAACAAGGGACTGCATTCATCCTCCCATGTTAAGCAATTTAAAAATGAAAAAAATATATAAAACAGTCATTTTCAGACACTGGGCAATGGGCAGGCACAAGACAGTGATCTCTGAGAAAAGGGAAAAGAATGAGGTTAGTCCTACCATTGCTCCAGTGTGCTGCCTGGAGAGAATTCCCAGTCTGCAGTACAAAGAGGATAACCCATGCAGAGCGCACCTGGAATTGAGAAGACAGAACTGAGACCAAGAGAGCTCAGTTCTCTCTATTTGTCAACAGGACAAACTATTGGAAGGAGAGCTACAGAGACAGAGAAATAGCCCCTAAGATCTTCAGAGCACTCATCCCAACTCTTGAGCTGACTACTTATCATCATATGTATATGAAGAAACTACTTAAGACTGGATAATGAAAGGAACAAGTGAAACGATTTCTGGAGATTGCACAAGTCTGGGAATAGTTCACGTTCCTAACAGCCAGAATGGAGAAATCTCATAATACACAAGACATTGAGAGTACTTTGAAGGGTATTGCCTAGCAGGAGAGCTAAAGTAGCCCTAGACTAAATGCTACTTTGGTCCTCGGTAACAAAAGTCACAAACTATCTCCAAATAGCTTAGCTACATCCCAACAGGCAGGTCCAAAATATTTAAAGAACCACAAAGAAATCCAGCACCCAAATGTAAAATTCACAATGTCTGGCCTCCAATTAAAAAAAAAAATCAGAGATGCAAAGAAGCAGGAAAATATGACCCATGGTGTGTTAAACCCTTGGAAAGCAAAATATGAAAACCTCAGAAAAGGTGAAGTTCAGGAAATCTCCTAAAAAGTAGTTCAAAATTAGATGGAAAGAAAATATGAGGTAGTAAAAAGAACAGTCCCAAGAGGTCCAATATATGAATAATAGATGTTACAGAAAGACAGAAGAGAAAAAAATGGAGGGAAAAATATCACTGAAAATTTTTTAGAAAATTTCCCAGAATGAAAGGGCATGAGTTTCTAGACCTAAAGGACCTATCAAGTGTCCCGGCATAATTAAGAACAACTAAGAACCTCACAAAGGCACATCCTTGTGAACTTTAGAATAGAGGAGATTAAAAAAAAAAGAAGAAGAACCATATAAGTTTCTAATGGTCAAATGATCCAAATTAGAATTTATAATAGAAAACTCTGGAAGCTAGAAGGCATTAAAATTCTGTAGGAAAATGATTTCCAATGTGCAATTTCATACACAACCAACTTACAATTATGAATTACTCTCGAATAAAGATATTTTCATTAATGTCAGTTTTAGATGCAAGTGACAGAAAACCTAAGCAATAGGTTACAATTTTTTTTCTCCTTCACATAAAAATCCAGGTCACTAGAGTGGCTTTGTTCCATGCAACCCAGTTTCATTCCAGTCCCTACTCTGCCATGCCCAGGGTGTGGCTCTCAGCCTCATGGTCCAGGATGGTAGCATCCTCCAGATGGAGGAATGATGAAGAAGGAACAAGAGACATTTGTCATCTATTTCTTCAGGAAATTTCTCAGAAGCTGCCAAATAACACTTCTGCTTACATCCCATTGATCAGAATTTGGTCACATGGCTATACCTAAGTGCAAGGGAAGCTAGAAAATGTAAAAATACAGACTTTATTTTGGATGATCTTGTGCCCAGCTAAAACCCCTATTAGTATGGAAAAATAGAAGACAGACATGGGTGCAGTAAGTCGCAGTTTCTGCTACACAGTCTTGAACGTTTTCTGAGTACTCTTTCTCAGAAGCTACTAGTAGAGTATACTACCGAAGTGAAGGGATTAAGCAAGAAGGAGGAAGACTTGGGATCCATGAATGAAGGTATCCAATACCAGAAAAGTAATGGAATCCCAAAGGTCTGGTGAAGGGAGATTCCAAGACAACAGCTATACGGAGGCCAGAGTGGAGAAGCAGCCAGGCCAGAGTGGAGAAGGTCAGAAGATTTTAGGAGGGATTTCTTTAGGATGATGAAACTGATAGAAGACTTAATAATTTCCCTTCCCCTGACAGGCACAGCAACATACATTTATTTCTGTGACAGTCCACTCCATATGTTTGAAAATAATGAAAAGACATTTATACATCAGGGGTTCAGTTAGGAATAAATACCTAGGAAACTATGCAAACAAAAAGACAAGGCAATTATTAACTCCAAGGAAAACAAATGGAAAAATAATAGCAACATATGTCTCAATCGTGAATAGTTTACAGTTATAAAAATATAACTCTAAATATCTTTCTAACTACATAACAAATGTATATTCAGAGGATAGTTACAGGGGAAGTATGTGTGTGTGTGTGACTAGGAAATGAAAGCTAGATTTTACTGTGCACAGTACTAAGTTAATAGATGATGCAAAAAATGAAAAATACCAGGAATTCAAAATATAAGCATATTATTTGGAAATATGGAGATAAATATCAAACACCAAAATAATCAGCTACAAGATCTAAAAAAGTGCTTACTTCCAAGGAGCTAGAAATAGAGGATTAAAAGAGGTCTTCTTTTTTTCCTTTTTTTTTTCTTTTAATTTGAGAGGGAGACGTGGGTGGGGGTGGGGGGAGGAGCAGAGAAAGAAAGAGAGAGAATCTCAAGCAGGCTCCATGTTCAGCACGGAGCCCAGCAAGGGGTTTGATTCTACAACCCTAGGAACATGACCTGAGCCGAAATCAAGAGTGGGATGTTCGACTGACTCAGCCACCCAGGTGCCCCTATTTTTTTTCTAATAAGCCTTTGGAAGTATTTAACTTTTAAAATTATGTACATGTCAAACCTTATTAAAAATAAAAACATAAAAAAAGAAGAGGCAATTAGATTCTTTCTTGGGATTTTCAGGTGAGAAATGTGAAATCAGGTAGAAGGAGACAAACACTAACTGGGGTGGTAGACAGTGGTAAGCCACATAAGCCATCTGGGAAAGAAGAAAATCCATAAACTGCTATTCCTAGAGTCTTCCTGGATCCAGAACTTCCTTGAGTTTCAATCTGCACTAAGCCTGACCCCACTATAGCCTCAGATCTAGGATAGTTGGTCTCTCTCAACTATTTCCCTTACTTGAACTCCACTGAGTGAACATTTGTTTCTTGCAGTAGAAAAAGTCATTTTAGAATAGAAGTATTGCTGCATTCAAAACTCCTTATTAGTTGAAAGGGTATAAAACGTAGCAACTTGCCCTTTATTTCCTCTCTCTTCCTTTCCCTTCAAAGGAGATATTCCTTATACTTTATTCAGTGGTTTCCTAAGAACTCCACTAATACAGCAGGTCCTCGTACTTCTTCAGGTTTTACCTCACACCCCCATTGCCTTCATGTCTCAGCAGGATATCAAAAGATTTATGCTACTTCCTAATGTTCAAGGCCAATCAGCCTGGTATCATCAATGTAGTAGCTGAAGGTGACATTCATGGAGGAGTAAATTAGTGTGATCAACCATCCCTGTTGACCAGTGGTTTCCTGGGATTTAGTACTTTCAGACCATCATGAGCCCACCGGAGAATTGGTCACCCTAGATCAAGTGGACTAGGTCCCTGTGAAGTTATGCTTCTCCACCTGCCAGCTGCCAGATGGTGTGGGTAAACAAACAGAATACTTTTATCATATATTAATATACCTAATGAAGCTTGAGGTAACCCTCCATTATTTTTCAAGTCCTATTAATCTTTACTAGCAACCAATCTGGAGAACAGAATGATTTTGAAGCAGCCTCTCTACAAGTCTTCCATCCTCCCCTTCATGGAGCTCTGGGGCAATAACTGACTCAGGGATGGTTATGGTCAAAGGGCCTGTAACTCTGTAGCATGCTGGCTTGAGTTACATCTTTGTTCATTGAACTAGGGAATTATTTTGCTGTACAAATTGAGCAGAACCCAGTCCTGCCCATCTGTTCTGTTCCTGCCAACACTTCAAGCAGAAGCCAAAACCTCAGCTCAGTGTGTTAGGCCATTTCTTGCACCGAATTACCACACCTACTTGGCTTTTGCTTTTTTGTGGCCACAGCTAGGGGTGACATTCAAAATATTTAGCAGCTGGTTACCACATGGCCACCAGTCAATTAGAATAGACACTGACGTTAGCACTAAGTCAGATTCCTGGATACCAACTGCTGTGCTGGGTGTTAACCCTTTAGTTGCTGGATGAGAGGGAGGTCTGGTGGCCTGGAGGCAGGTAGATGGGGGTTAAGCATCAGGTGACTCTAGGTAGCAATTTACCAACTGATAAGAAAGCATTTCAGTATTTCAACAACCTGTATGGCCATTGGCAGGATGTCAGCTTGGTTTTAGCAAAGAACAGAGACTGGATGGTCTACCCACTTTACTTTAAGACCTGCCTCTCCTTAGATCTAACTACCTAGTTTCCTCCTTTCCCAGTGTTATCAGTAATTTCATTTTGATTAAAAGCCTTTCTTCCTGTTCCTGGCTGGAGCAACTATTCCCATGACCTGCCCTTTGTTCACATTCCCCATCTTTCATCCCCAAAAGAGGTTTTGTTACTTAGTTTTTCATCAGTGGTGAATTTTTCTGAAAATGAGGTGTCGGTGGGAGAGGCAGCCATAGCAGGTCAGTGGTAACATACTGTCATTCCTTTCTCCTTCATTCTTGGTATTTATTCATCTATATGTGCCAAGAACCATTAGGCTCTTCAGTGTCAGCTTGACAAACATCAACCAAAATGTATGCAGAAAGAAAAGGAAAATGGGGGTGGGGGAAGGACCAGAGACAGAGACAGAGAGAAATAGAGGAAGAAGGAAATAAAGTAGTAGTCTACCCTCCTTTATTTATTCCATTTCCCTTGATTATGAACCCACAGGCTTCAAGTCCACATAGTTACTCCTGCAATAGCTCCTTAGAAAATTCCTGCAATTCATTTTGCCTATAATTCCTCTTTTCCTTGCTCAGATTTTGCACACCATCCTTGGTTTCATGATATTTCCAAACTCCTATGACCAGATGTTCCTCATTATGAGGTGACTCATCACATTTGCTTGGTAATCGTGAATGCAGTAGAAATTATTTGGAGGGGCCCAGGAGACTGGGGAGCTCCATCCTCTCAAGATACTGCTATTCCAACTGCCAAGATTTCGATCTTTGATAATCAAGACCTTAATTTTAACCATAGAAACCCAGCACAGTTGTGAACTTAACAAATGCTGTAATTTGGCAATTTACTGTATCATTTTTTATTGTAAAATATTTGGCAGAAAATTTTTGTGGAAACATATTTGAAGACACAGAGAATACATATTACGTGTATTAACTATTGTGTGTAAAAATAAATGAACACTGGTAAACCCACCACTCAAGAAATAGAAGATAATCAATATTCACTTTAGGGATCTAATTTTCAGTGGTTTCCAACCACTGGCTCATGGTAAAAGATATTTCTTGTTGCAGGGCCACAAACTGGCCTTGAATATAGTTATGTGCTCAGGTGCTCTGGGACTAATATTTGTTTCTTTCTTGATGCAAATCACCGAATGCTGTAAAAAATGTCCATTTAATCCTACAGCCTTTATAGTCCTTATTCCTTTAGAATGTCTAACAAGCAATGGTTCTCAAATGTTGATGTACTAGGATCAACTAGGGAGAGCTGAAAAATCCTGAGGCCCTAGGCCTGCCCCCAGAAAAATTAAATCAGAATCTCTGGGGATGCAACCCAGGCACCCAGGCTTTTAAAAGCACTTCAGGTGATTTTATGTGCTCTAAAGGAATGGCAATAAAGTCCACCAAAGCTTTACTTTCAGTGGGTGTAGCATCTGAATACCAAGACTTTAGTAACTGTTTTATCAATCGATGGACTTCTAACTTCCCCTTCAGGAATGTTGAGACCATTCCTTCTCTTTCTCCACTGTGTTATGACAGAAGGTTCTATACCTCTTCTGAGATTCTGTTGCTTGCGACTCTACTCCTGGAATAAAATTCAGTATTTGTTAGGGTAGTTTGGTATTTCATTTGCAAGAAATGGGACTATCTCTGAAAATTTTAGGGGAAAGCAAGGATGTGGGCATATTGTAAGGATATAAGTGGACTGGAACTAGAAATTAGAATCTGAGGTTGGGCTGGGGGCTGGGTACTGTCTCTTCTGTCTCTCATGGCCCACAAAGCCTCTCTCATGTCATCCTTCTTTTCTCTCTCATTGTCACCTCTCTAAGCAATGAGAATCTCATTAGTTTGGCTATTTTTAGACTCACATTCTCTGTTAGGCAGCCCCTAGTCCAATCATCTGTGGACTGGGTCCACTTAGGATCACTCAAAGCCCAAGGCTGCAAGTAAAAGGGAAATAGCATGAAAATAGCAAAAAAGAAAGATAAAGTAACCATACTAACATCAGACAAAAGAGATTTTAAAAATAAAAATGTGGGCACCTGGGTGGCTCAGTCAGTTGAGCATCCAGGTCTTGATTTCAGCTCAGGTCATGATCTCATGGTTCAAAAGATTGAGCCCTGCGTCGGGCTCTGTGCTGATAGCAGGGAGCTTGCTGGGGATTCTCTGTTCCTCTCTCTCTGTCTCTCTGTCCTGCTTGTGCTTTCTCTCTCTCTCTCAAAATAAATAAATAAACTTTAAAAAAAGAAAATAAAAATGTTAGAGATAAAAAGGGTCATTTTATAATGATAAAAGGATTAATCCGTCAGAAAGATATAACAATTATAAACACATATGCAACTAACAACAGAGACCCAAAATACATGAAGTAAAACTGACAGAATCAAAGGGAGAAACAGACAATTCAATAAAATAGTAGGAGACTTCAGTACCCCTCTTTCAATAATAGAGAGAACTACTAGCCAAAAAATCAATAAAGAAATAGAAGATGTGTTGGGGCACCTGGGTGGCTCAGTCGGTTAAGCGTCCGACTTTGGCTCAGGTCTTGATCTCACGGTTCATGAGCTTGAGCCCCATATCAGGCTCTGTGCTGACAGCTCAGAGCCTGGGGCCTATTTCGGATTCTGTATCTCCCCCTCTCTCTGCCCCTTCCCTGCTTGTGCCCTTTCTCTCTGTCTCTCAAAAATAAATAAACATTAAAAAAAATAGAAGATGTGGACAATGGTATAAACTAACTAGACCCAACAAACATCTGTAGAATACTCTACCCACCAATTGCAGAATATATATTCTTTTTAAGTGCCCTTGGAACATTCTCCAGGATATGTTAGACCATAAAACAATTTCAATTAATTTAAAAAGATCATACAAAGCATGTTCTTCAACTTTAATAAGACAAAATTAGAAATCAATAATAGAAAAAATTGGGGAAATTCACAAATATGTGGAAATTAAACAACATAGTCATAAATAATCCTGGGTCAAAGAAGGGGTCACAAATGAAATTAGAAAGTATTTTGAGATGAATGAAAATGAACAACATGCCACAACTTAGGAGATACACCTAAAGCAGTATTCAGTGAGGGAAATTTATAGTTGTTAATGCCTACATTACAAAAGGAGAAAGACTTCAAATCAGTAACCAATCTTCCACCTTAAGACACTGGTAAAAGAAGAGCAAACTAAACCTAAAGCAAGAAAAAGGAAGAGAATAATGAAGATTAGAGTGAAAATTAATGAGATAGGAGATAGGACAACAGTAGAGAAAATCAATAAAATCAAAATCTTGAAATCAAAATTGACTTATTTGAAGAGATCAACAAAACTGACAACCTTTAGCTAGACTGAGTAAAGAAAAAGAGGGAAGACTCAAATTAACTAAAATCAGGAATGAAGGAGAGGTATTACTACTGACCTTTCCAAAAATAGTTGGGGGGGGGGGGGATTATAAGGCAATACTATGAACAATTATATGCCAATAAATTGGATAGCTTATATGAAATAGATTCCTAGAAACACACAAGCCATGGAAACTGACTCAAGAAAAAATATATATAAAATCTGAATATATCTATAATAGGAGATTGAATTGCAAAACAAAAAAACTATACATAAAGAAAAGCTCAGCCCATATGTCTTCACTGATGAATTCTACCAACATTAAAGAAGAATTAATACCAATTCTTTATAGACTCTCTTCCATAAAATAGAGTAGGAGGGTATACTTCCCAACCCATTCTGTGGGGGTACTATTGTCCTGATACCAAAACCGGACAAAGACATCAAAGAAAAGAAAACACATAGACCAGTATGAATATGAACACAAAAATCATCAACAAAATATGAGCAAACTGAACCCAGAAATATATAAAAAGGATTATACACCATGGCTAAGTGGGATTTATCTCTGGAATGTTTGATTAGCTTAAAATTCAAAAGTCAATTAAAGTAATGCTCCTTATCACTGGGATAAAACCAAAAAACCATATGATCATCTTAATAGATACAGAAAGAGTATTTGATAAAATCCAACACATCTTCATGATAAAAACATTAAACAAACTAGGACTGAAGGGAGCTTCTGCTCTACAGAAAACCTACGGCTAAGATCACACTTAACAATGAAAGATGGAATGCTTTCTCGTAAGGAGAAAGATCAGGAAGAAGACAAGGATGTCCTCACTTACTACTTCTATTAGACATTGTACTGGAAGTCTAGCCAGGGCAATTGGCAAGAAAATTAAATAAAACGCATCTAGATTGGAAAGGAAGAAGTAAAACTATTTCTATTCACAGATGACATGATCTTGTATATAGACACTCCTTAGGAATCCACTAAAAAACTATTCAAACATGAATTCACTTGGTCTCAGGGTTATGAGTTTGAGCCCAATGTTGGGTGTAGAGATTACTTAAAATCTTAAAAAAAAAATCTTAAAATCTTAAAAAAAAATCTTAAAATCTTTAAATCTTAAAAATCTTTAAAAAAAAAAAGAACATGAGTTCAGCAAGGTTGTAGGATACAAGACCAAAAATCAATTTTATTTTTATACATTAGCAATGAGCAGTCTGAAAGTGAAATTAAGACAGTGAAATTACTACAATTTACAATAGTATCAAAAATAGGGGCGCCTGGGTGGCTCAGTCAGTTAAGCATGAGACTTCATCTCAGGTCATGATCTCACTGTTCATGAGTTCAAGCCCTGCATTGGGCTCTCTTCTGTCAGCGCAGAGCCTGTTTGTCCCCTCGCTCACTGCCCCTCCCCCACTGGTTCTCTCTCTCTTTCTCTCTCTCTCTCTCTCAAATAAGAATTAAATAAACTTTAAAAAGTAAAACAAAACAAAAAACCCACAATTGTATCAAAAATAATAAAATACTTAGGAATAAATTTAATAAAAAAAAGTATACTCTGAAAACTACAAAGAACATTGTTGAAAGAAATGAAAGAAAAGTGAAATAAGTGGAAAGACATCTTCTATTAATGGGTTGGAATATTAATATTATTAAGATGGTAATACTTCCCAAACTGATCTATCGATTCAGTACAATTCCTATAGAAATCTCAGGTGAATTCTTTGCACATATTGACAATCTGATCCTAAAATTCATATGGAAATTCAAGGGACTGAGAAGAGCCAAAATAATCTTGGAATAGAAGAACAAAGTTGGAGGACTCACATTTTCTGATTTCAAAATTTATGACAAATCTACAATAAGCAATATTGGGTGGTACTGGCATAAGGATAGACATACAGATCAATGGAATAGGATTGAAAGTCTAGAAATAGGCCCTTATATTTTTAGTAAATTGATTTTTAACAAGGATGCCAAGAAAACCAAATGGGGGAAAGAATAGTCTTTTCAACAAACATTAATAGGACAGCTAGATATCTACATGTGAAAGAATGAAGTTGGACCCCTAAATCACACCATACGCAAAAATAAATTCAAAATGGACCAAAGATCAAAATGTAAGAGTTAAAACTATAAAACACCTAGAAGAAAATATAGGCATAAATATTTGTGACCTTACATTTGGGAAAGCTTTCTTAGATATGACACCAAAAGCATAAGCAAACAAAGAAAAAATAAATTGGGCTTCATCAAAATTAAAAACTTTTGTGTTTCAAAGGACATCATCAAAGAGCAAAAAGACTGGGGCACCTGGTTGGCTCAGTTGGTGGAGCATGTGACTCTTCATCCCTACATTAGGTGTAGAGATTACTTAAAATTAAAATCTTAGGGGCACCTAGATGGCTCAGTCATTGAGCATCTGACTCTTGATTTTGGCTCGGGTCATGATTTCACAGTTCTTGGGTTCGAGCCCCACGTCAGGCTCTGTGCTGACAGTGCAGAGCCTGCTTGGAATTCTCCATGTCCCTTTGTCTCTCTACCCCTCCCCCATTCATGCTCTCTCTCACTCTTTCAAAATAAATAAATAAACATTTTTTAAAAATTAAAAAATAAAATCTTAAAAAAAAAGACAGCACACAGAATGGGAGAATATTTTTTCCAAGTCACGTATCTAATAAACAGTTTGTATCTAGAATATATAAAGAACTATTACAATTCAATATTATAAGACAACCTAATTGAAAATGAGCAAAGGATCTGAATAGACATTTCTCTAAAGAAGATATACAAATGGCCAATAAGCACATGAAAAGATGCTCAACATCATTAGTCATTAGGGAAATGCAAATCAAAACCTCAAATCAGTGAGATACCCCTCCACTCCCAGTAGGATAACTATAATTTGAAAAAAGGTAGAGAATGAGTATTGGTGAGGATGCAGAGAATTTGGAACCCTCATCCCCTCCTAGTGGGAATGTAAAATGGTGCAGCTGCTTTGGATATAGTCTGGCAGTTACTCAAACAGGACTCAGCATTCCACTTCTAGGTATATACCCACATGAATTGAAAACATATGTCCACTCAGAAACTTGTATGTGAATGTTCATAGCAACATAATTATGCATAACAATAAAAAAGTAGGTGAAATAGATAAAGGGGATTAAGAGTACGCTTATGGGGCGCCTGGGTGGCTCAGTCGGTTGAGCATCTGACTTCTGCTCAGGTCATGATCTCACGGTTCATGAGTTTGAGCCCCACATCAGGCTCTGTGCTGACAGCTCAGAGCCTGGAGCCTGTTTCAGATTATGTGTCTCCCTCTCTCTCTGACCCTCCCCTGCTCACGCTGTCTCTCTCTCTCTCTCTCTCTCTCTCTCAAAAATAAATAAAACATTAAAAAAATTTTTAAAAAGTATGCTTACCATGAACACTGAGTAATGTGTAAAATTGCTGAATCATTATATAATACACCTGAAACTAATAAAACATTGTATGTTAAATGTACTCAACTAAGAAAAAAGTAGCGGGGGGGCGGGGGGGCCTGGGCGGCTCAGTCAGTTAAGTGCCCAACTCTTGATTTTGGCTCAAGTCATGATCTCCCAGTTGTGAGTTCAACCTCTGCATCGGGCTGGACCCTGGCAGAGGGGATTCTCTCTCTCTCTCTGCCCTTCCCCACTTTTGTTCTCCCTCTAACTCTCAAAATAAATAAATAAACTAAAAAAAAAAAAGTAGAAACAATCCAAATTTCCATCAACTGATGAACAGGTAAACAAAATGCAGTATATCCATACAATGGAATATTATTTGACAGTTTGGATGACCCTTGAAAACATGCTAAGTGAAAGAATCCAGGCACAAAAAAGACCACTCGTATGATTTCATTTATATGAAATGTCAGAATAGATAAATCTGTGGAGACAGAAAGTAAATGAGTAGTTGCCTAGTACTGGGAAGAATGGCAACATTGGTGAGTGACAGCAAAAAGGTATGGGACTTCTTCGGGGGCTTATAAAAATGTTCTAAAGCTGATTGTGGTGTGGTTGCACAACTCTGAATATACTAAAAACCACTGAAATGTATACCTTAAATGAGTGAATTGTATAGTATGCAAATTTTAATTTAATTTAATTTTGTTTTATTGGTGGGGAGGGGCATAGGGAGAAAGAGAATCTCATGCAGGCTCCACACCCAACATGGAGCCCAATGAGGGGCTCTATCCCATAACTCTGGGATCATGACCTGAGCCGAAATCAAGAGTCGGACACCTAACTGACTGAGCCACCCAGGTGCTCCATATAGTATATGAATTATATCTTTTTTTGTATGTGAATTATATCTTGATAAAGCTATTATATATAAAGATTTATATCTTGATAAAGCTTATATATATATATATATATACATACACACACACATACATACCAGGGCTCCTTTTTCTTTAGCAGTGTAGACTGTATAAGTGGAAGGTTTGAAGATTTACAGCCTGCCCTGGACCAGAGGCCAAGATGGAGAATACTAAGCTAAGGCAGTGGCAGTTGAGGGGTAAAGTCAATAGCAGGGGATTTGGTGCATATGGAGACTGAAGGGAAGGTCCAGTAAGAATCTCCCCCCTACTCTCCATGTTTAGTTGCCAGTCCTGCTGACCCCTAACAGATCTCCCTGTTGCCTATTTCTTCCCCTGCTATAGACTGAATTTGTGTTCCTCCAAAATTTATAAGTTAAAATCCTAACCCCCGGTGTCATGATGGTTGCAGGTGAGACCTTTGGGAGGTGGGCCCTTTTAGCAGAGCCCTCATGAATGTGCCAGTGCCCTGAAAGAGGCCCCCATAGAGGCACTTGGGTGGCTCAGTCGGTTAGGTGTCTGACTCTTGATTTCGGCTCAGGTCATGAGCTCACAGTTCATGACATGGAGTCGTGCTCAGAGCCTGCTTGGGATTCTCTCTCTTCCTCTCTCTGTCTGCCCCTCCCCCATCTCAAAAGTAAATAAATAAAACATTTAAAAAAAAATAAAGGAGGCCCCAGAGAGCTCCCTTGTCCCTTCTGCCACATGAAGACAGTGAGAAGACAGCTATGAACCAGGAAGTGGGTTCCCACTAGGCACCAAATCTGCCAGCACCTTGATCTTGGACTTTTTAGTTTCCAGAACTGTGAGAAATAAATATCTGTTGTATATAATCCCCAACCCGCATCTACTGTATTCTGTTATAGCAGTGCAACTAAGACCCTCTATGCTATCCATCTTCTAGTCACCACCAGAATTTCCTTCCTAGAACTTGGATCTGATTGTATTACTTTCTTTCTCAAGATCTTTCAAATAATCTGAACCCAGTTTATCTCACACATCCCACAACCCCCGCCCCTAGCATGCGAGCACTTGCACAGACACATACACTCATCCTTCATTACAGCAACAGGGAACCATGTGTCTTCTTTGATCTTGCCACATCTCTCCCTTGCTCACCCCATTCCCTCCAGCTGGAATGTCCCTCCGCCTCCACATCTACAAGGGCTGGAATTATCTCCATTCTTCAAGACCTGATTATAATTCCACCAACTTGACGTAACCTTTTTTTTTTTTTTTTTTTTTTTTTACTCCCCACTCTTGGAGCACAAAATCTGGTAGAGGAGATAAACTGGACAATTGAGTTCTGTACTACAGTGTGATAATATTCTGGCTTCTGTGTGCACAGTGTCTCAGAAGGACAGGGGAGGAAGGCAGAAACTATTCAGTCAGTTGAAAGATTGAAAATTCTACACTCAAGTTGACTCACCAGTCCAAGGGCTTAAAACTCTGTGAGGAGACACTGATCTTATCCTAATGGGTACCTTTCCACTAATCTACTGTTTTCTTATGAGCAGAGGCTATGTTTTTGATTTCTGTACCTAGAAGCACCTAGTAGGGGTCCTGGCCAGAAGTCTTGACAATCAATCTCTAGACAAGACTCAATAAATGAGGTGTTGTCCAACTCACCTCAGAAGAGGACCAGGAAGTACTTCCTAGAAGTAACACATGAGTTGAATCCTGGGACGACAGTGGAGTTGAACCGGGGAGGTTAGGGGAAGAACGGGGCTCCGAGTAGACAAAACCTGAACAATGTCATGGAGGTGAGAAACCTGGCCCCCTTGGAGAGTTGGAAGGAAGTCAGCAGCCTGGAACTAGAGGTTTTTGGAAAAGAAGGCAGAGAGAGAAAGTTGAAGAGGGCCAGATCATGAGGTCTGTGAATGCCATGTTGATGAATTTGAAATTGATGTAAAAAGCAGTAGGAAGCTCCTCAATGATTTTGTGAGAGACGACTGGATGGGTAAAAGTGGTGTTAAAGAGACAGAATCTAAATCCATAGATTCCAACATATTTGGAGGACTTTCCCTTCTTAAATTTTTAATTTAATTTGGTTTTGAAAATACCATTCAAAAACACCATTCAAAATCAAAAAGGTCTAAGGAGATATTGTGAAAAATTTCTCTCCCTAATTTCCAGACTGTGTGGTCCACAGCTCTAACTCTGCTCCCTTATCTGGGAGAAATCAAGTGTACCAGAGCTCCAGTTTTGTTATAGGCATATATAGGCATATCTCATTTTACAGTTCTTTGGTTTATTGTGCTTTGCAGATAATGTATTTTTCACAGATTGAAGATTTATGGTCACCCTGTGTCGAGCAAGTCTATCAGTACCACTTTTCCAGCAGCATTTGCTCATTTCATGTCTCTGCATCACATTTTGTTAGTTCTTGGAATATTTCAAACTTTTTCATTATTATTATATTTGTCAGGGTCATCTGTGATCAATGATTATGACTCACTGAAAGCTCCAATGATGGTTATAGCATTTTTTAGCAATAAGTTATTTTTATTTTTTTATTTTTCAAAAATGTTTATTTTGAGAGAGAGAGAACACCAGCAGAGGAGGGGCAGAGAGAGGAAGAGAGAGAATCTAAAGCAGGCTCTGTGCTCTCAGCTCAGAGCCTGACATAGGGCTGGATCCCACAAACCATGTGAAGGTGACCTGAGCTGAAATGGAATTGGATGCTTAACCAACTGATCTATCCAGGCATCCCAGCAATAAGGTATTTTAAAATTAAGGTATATACATTGTTTTTTAAGACATAATGCTATTGCACACTTAAGAGACTGCAGTATAGTATAAACATAACTTTTATATGCATTGGGGAACCAAAAAATTCACTTGAGCCACTTTATTGGAACATTTGCTTTATTGCAATGGTCTGGAACCAAACCTGGAATATCTCTGAAGTGTGCCTGTATATAACTTGTAGCCCACTGCTTTTTCAACTGGCTTTTTTCATTAACAATGCACCTTGGAGGGGTGCCTGACTGGCTCAGTTGTGACTCTTGATCACAGGGTTGTGAGTTCAAGCCCCATGTTGTGCATGGAGCCTATTTAAGAATAATAGTAAAAGTAAAATCTTAAAAAAAAACAAGCAAAAAAACACAAACAAACTGCAACATATCTGAGGTCTTTCCATATCAGTCCCTAAAGAGTTTCTTTTTTAAAAAAAATCTTTTATAAACATTTATTCATTTTTGAGAGACAGAGAGTGACTGGGGGAGGGGCAGAGAGAGAAGGAGACACAGAATCTGAAGCAGGCTCCAGGCATTGAGCTGTCAGCATAGAGCCTGATGTGGCGCTCAAACTCACGAATGCAAGATCGTGACTTGAGCCAAGGTTGGATGCTTAACCAACTGAGCCACCCAGGCGCCCCCTAACCTAACCATTTTGAATAGGGTCCTAAATGAATGGGCTTGTTACCCAGTTCTGCTTTAGAATATATTTGTTACAAGCTTCCTATTGGCAAATACACTTAACATATGATGGGGTGTCTGAACTTGTTCCTCTGTCAACCTTTCACAAAAAGAATTTCAGAACTTCAAAGAGTCTCAGACCACACACAGTTTGACACTTTTTTTTTTTTTTTTTTTTTAGTCATCATCAGAACACTCCATTTTCTGAAAAGAGATTTCCAAACCTAGATGAGCATTAGAATCACTTGTGGGTGGGGGGGCGCCTGGGTGGCTCAGTCGGTTAGGTGTATGACTTCAGCTCAGGTCATAATGTTGTGGTTCACGAGTTCGAGCCCCACTTCGAGCTCTGTGCTGACAGTTCAGAGCCTGTAGCCTGCTTCAGATTCTGTGTCTCCCTCTCTCTCCCCTCAGGGAGAGCTTGTGCTCTGTCTCTCTCTCTCTCTCTCAAAAATAAATTTAAAAATTTTTTTTAAATTAAAAAAATCATCTGGGAAATTAAATTGAAAAAAAATTTAATGTTTTATTTTTATTTATTTTTGAGAGAGAGAGACCGAAAGGAAGTGGGAGAGGGGCAGAGAGAAGAGGGAGACAAAGAATCCGAAGCAGGCTCCAGGCTCTGAGCTGTCAGCAGAGAACCCCATGTGGGGCTCAAAATCACGAACTGTGAGGTCATGACCTGAACTGAAGTTGGATGCTTAACTGACTGAGCCACCTAGGTGCCCCTCACTTGAGAACTTTAAACAACAACAACAACAACAATAGATTTCTGGGGCCCAACCCAAAGCTACTACATCTTACCTGGGTAGGGTTCAGGATTTAATCCAACCTTCTCACTTTATAGATGGAAACAAGAGACACACGGGACAGAGTTGAGACTAGAACCCTGGCTTTTTCATTTCCATTTGTGGTTTTGCCTCCTTATTCCTCTGCTGCCTACCACAGCACCGTCCTTTGTTAGCATCAGGGCCAATCTCAGCCTTGTGATGGTTAACTAATATGTGAGCTACAGAAGTTTAGCCTACAGTGTAGATCCCAATCTTTGCATTCCGCCTCGCCACAATCCATGACTAAAAGAGAATTTGATGCATTATTGAAGTTTTATGTCCCTTACTTAAATTTGTTTTGTTTTAGCTTTCACTCCTATTCTCAACCACAAACGTTTTAAAAAGTTTTGAGGTATGATATTATAAATAGTATATATTAAAAAATAGTTATATCATTTATATTATATATTAAATATGTTATATATAAATAATATAAATAATATATATATAAATAATATGTAATATTTTTATATTGAGCTATAATTCACATACCATAAAATTCACTATCTTAAATGGTGGGTACATCTTAAATGGTGGTTAATGAACATACAATTCAGTGGTTTGGAGTATATTTCCAGTGTTATACAAGCATTATTACCATCTAATTCCAGAACATTTTCATCACCAAAAAGAAATTCTGTACCCAAGCAGTCAGTCCCCATGTCTCCCTCCTTCCTATCCCCTAGCAATCACTAGTCTACTTGTCTACATTCTTTCTGTATAGATTTGCAAGTTCTAGATATTTCATATAAATGGAATCATAGAATATGTGATCTTTTGTGTCTGGCTTCTTTCACATAGCATGCTGTTTTCAAGGTTCATCCATATTGTACATTCATTGTGGTTGTACAATATTCCATTGTATGGATATACACATTCTGGTTTTTTTTCAGGTATCTGCTGAGGAACATTTGAATTGTCTCTACTTTTTGGATATTATGAATAATGCTGCTATGAACATTCATGTATACATTTTGTGTGGACATATGTTTATAATCCTTTTGGCCTTGGAGTGTAATTATTGGGTGATATGATAACTCTATATTCAACTTTTTGAGGAACTGCCAAACTGTTTTTCATAACCACATCTATATTTACCCTATAGGAAATAATATTTAAAATATTGGAAGCCACTGATTTTTTTTGGAAAAAAATCAGAAATTATATTACTCAGAAGTAACACAACTTAGGGCCACCTGGGTGGCTCAGTCGGTTGAGCATCTAACTCTTGATTTCAGCTCAGGTCATGATCCCAGGGTCATGGGATGGAGCCCGATTTGGACTCCACCTGCTTAAGTTTCTCTCTTTCTTTCACCCTCTTCTCCACCACTCTCTCTCTCTCTAAAATAATTTTTAAAAAGTAACACAATTTAGAGACTTTGAGTAAATATGGAGGAACACTCATATTTACCTTGTCTCCCTCCTGAAACCCCGCTAAAATGATAGTAAACGATCTTCTTTTAAGACATACAAAGAAGACAAAAAGGAGAAAATGGCAACAAAATGTTTTGAAGTTAAAAAGCGGAAGGACAATGGTTACTGATTCATAGCAGACCAGAGAAAGCAAAGACCTAAGCCAGCAGTGGGGGAGCCCAGTAGAAAGCTGACTGGCATCACAGTACCCCAGAAAGTCTCCTTTGTTTTTTTTATTTAATTTTTAAATGTTTATTTTTGAGAGAGACAGAGTGTGAGCAGGGGAGGGACAGAGAGAGGGAGACACAGAATCCGAAGCAGGCTTCAGGCTCTGAGCTGGGCTTGAACTTGGGGCTCAAACTCACAAACCATGAGATCATGACCGGAGCTGAAGTTGGATGCCCAACAAACTGAATCACCCAGGCGCCCCCAGAAGGTCTCCCTTGTTAGAGATACCAGTCATCGCTGAAAGTGGGAGTGCAAATGGGGGTGAAAAAAGAGATCAGATAAAAGTTTATAAGAAATTCATACACACATGCTTATAGCAGCATTATTCACAATAGCCAAAAGATAGAAGCAACCCAAATATCTATCAACAGAAAATGAATAAATAAGATGCAGTTCATACATACAATAGAATATTATTCAGCCTTAAAAAGGAAAGAAATGCTGACACCTGCTACAGCGTGGAGAAACCTTGAGGATACTATGCTAGTGAAATAAGCCAGTCCCCAAAGGACAAATACTGCATGAATTCTGTTTCTAAGAGGTACCTAGAGCATTCAAATAGAGATGAAAAGTAAAATGGTGGTTGCAGGGAGGGGGAAGACGGAATTGCTATTTATTGGGTACAGTTTCAGTTCTGCAAGTTTTGCAAGGTGAGGAGTTCTGGAGATTGGTTGCACAATAGTGTGAATGTACTTGAGACTACTGAACTGTACACTTGAAGATGATCAAGATGACAGATTTTATATTAAGTACGTTTTGCCACAATTAAAATAAAGTTGGTAAAGAAACAGATTCTCAGCTCCCCTTCACCACCGTGAGCAAGATAAAGTTTCTCCTCAAGTCCAAGTTGAAGATGTGATATTGACTTTTTGGGGAGGTTTAAACAAGAGGAACTCTTGGCCAGAGGATGTAACACAGCAGAGAGCAGGGGGCTAAACAGGGGGAGTGAGACCTCCAGCCAGTCCCTCTCCCTCTCTTCACCTTTCTAACTGCTAGAAGCTAGGATTATGACCTCCTCTTCCCCCACCCTCCATTGATGATTGATGGAGTCCTCTCTGGAGTAACCAACTTGCTCAAGAGAAAGACCTTCAGATATTGATATATAAATAGAGAGCTGAAGGTCACACCAGCCTGTGACATGAAAGATAGAAACCAAAGCAACAAAGAGGAAAAAATGACCTTGGAAGAAGCTGGAGCAGAAAACCTTAAAGAAAGGAAAAATTAATATTGCTCGTTGTTGGATAGATAAGAATTGATATTTCATCCTTGAAGCAAATACAGAAGACCATTAAAAAAGGAACATTCAGAACCAAAAAAGGGCTCTTAAAAATTTTAAATATGGTATTGAAAATGAAAAATTCTGTAGAAGGATTGGCAAGAAAAGGTGGAAAAATCCCCTGGATAGTAGAGCAAATGGCAAATATATAAAAAATAAGGGAGAAAAAAAAAACAAAATTCAAGAATCTATTTAGGAGATTGATCCAACATCAAAAAAGCATTAGTTTTTTTAATGTTTTTTTTTTATTTATTTTTGAGAGACAGAGAGAGACAGCACGAGCAGGGAAGGATCAGAGAGAGAGGGAGACACAGAATCCAAAGACAGGCTCCAGGCTCTGAGCTAGCTGTCAGCACAGAGCCCGACACTGG
The DNA here is from genome assembly GCA_028646485.1 of Cryptoprocta ferox. Classification (NCBI taxonomy): domain Eukaryota; kingdom Metazoa; phylum Chordata; class Mammalia; order Carnivora; family Eupleridae; genus Cryptoprocta; species Cryptoprocta ferox. The sequence goes on from CM053564.1 coordinate 31,039,163, forward strand.
GCTCGCACCGAGGAGATGCGAGATCATAACCTGAGCGGAAGTCCGACGCTTAACTGACTGAACCATCCAGGTGCCCCCAAAAAAACATTAGTTTTAAAGAGTGTACTAGATGGGAAGAAATTATCCAAAAATAAAATAAAATAAAATAAAATAACTCTAGAAAAATAGCCAGAATCAAAGAAACTTAAGTTCTAGGTGGAGAGACCCCATGCCCCGTATGTATTCAATACAATGGATTAAAACAAATCTTTATTAAGACAAAAAAATCTTGAAATTTCAGAACACAGAAGCCAAATCAAATTTATAGAGCGAAATAAAAGGGAATCAGAATGACTTCATACTTCTCAACAATATCATTGAAAAGTAGAAGAACTATTTTATTTTATTTTAATGTTTTATTTTATTGAAATGTAGAAGAACAATTTTTAAAAAGAAAGAAAAGTAGAGGCACCTGACTGGCTTTGTTGGAAGAGTGTGTGACTCTTGATCTCAGTATTTTTTTTAATTTTTTTACCTTTATTTATTTTTGAGAGACAGAGAGACAGAGAGTGAGCAGGGGAGGGGCAGAGAGAGAGGGAGACACAGCATCCAAAGCAGGATCCAGACTCTGAGCTGTCAGCACAGAGCTCGACGTGGGGCTCAAACTCACAAACCGTGAGATCATGACCTGAGCCAAAGTCGGCCACTTAACCGACTGAGCCACCCAGATGCCCCGACTCTTGATCTCAGTATTGTGAGTTCAAACCCTGTGCTGGGTGTAGAGATTACTTAAATAAATAAAACTTGAAAGAAAGACAATAAAGCAATGCCTTCAGAATTCTGAGGAAATATACATACATCAAATCATTATGTTGTACACCTAAAACTCATACAATGTTCTATGTCAATTACAGCTCAATTTTTAAAAAGCAAACCTTTCATGAAGAAGCACAATATTAGTTTTAGTACACTTTTTTTGAAAAACTATTGTTAAAAGAGACTGATTACTAAATGTTAAAAAAAAAATCCTAGGAAAGGTGATTGCACACCAAGAATTCTGTACCTATGCAAACTGTCAATTCACTTAGGGTAGGGCAGTTTCAGGTATGTGAAGTCTCAAAAAAAAAAAAAAATCTCCCTGGTACACTTTCCTGGGAAGCGTATGGGCTTCCATAAATTGAGGGACTAATCCAAGAAAGAGGAGACAAGAAACTCAGGAATAGGAGCAGGGAGACAGGTAAATGGTGTCCCCGGATGACAGCTTGTGTCACAGCAGACAGGCCATCTAGAGTATAACAGGGAGATGAGGAGCTGCAGGACAAAGGTTCAAGAAAAAGCTTAGGCTGATGGATCACGTGCTGGGGATTGCATTCCTGTTAGGAACCTGGAAAGTAGACAAACAAAAACTTGAGACAATTGACTCTAAGAAAAGAAAATTCCAAGAAAGAAAATACAACCATAGTCTTTGACATGACTCAGGTTAAAGAATATGTATATAATAATATTATTATGAACACTGAATTCTTCTCTAACCCAAAACTAGGATATAGCTTTTTTTTTGAAGATTTTATTTTTAAGTAATCTCTACATCCAACATGGGGCTTGAGTCTACAACCCTGAGATCAAGCATTGAATGCTTTCTGACTGAGCCAGCCAGGCGCCCGAGGGTGTAACTTTTTTAGGGATGATGGAGGAAGGGGAAGAGTTGTGTTTGGGGATGGAAGTCTAAGAGTTAAATTCTTATTTTCTGTTTTATGAAATTGTATGGAAAATGGGAAAATCAAGAAATAGCTGTACAAGCATGTTACTGAGAAACAGGGAGGTACATATCAGTAGAAATGGCTGAAAGACTTGAAAATGATTAAATCTGAGAAGCGGGTCGAGAGTGTAATGAGGTGAGCTTACTTTTCTTCAGTCTTTTACTCTTTGATTTTTAAAATCCTGTACATGTCTAAGTTGATAAAAATAAAAACAAATTAATTTAGTAAAAGGACAGGGAAAGGAACAATAAGATGGAAGAGAAATTTAGATGGAAGGTTGGAACGTTCTGTCCGTTTGCATTTTAAATTAGGGGCAGGGCACATCAAACTTTTTAATACGTGCAATGAATAATAAAAAACTCACTTAGGATTTATATGATACCAATTATAAAGCAAAGATGGGGAGAGACAGATGATGAGAGACAGTGTGTGAAAGAGAAAGAAAGAGAGGACAGGCAGGGAGAGAGAGAAAACAACACCAAGACACAGAAAGACAGATGGAAACACGGAAAGACATACCCACACACACATATACAAAGTGAGAACATGGGGAGACATGACAGGAAGAAATCTACAGATATGTTATGGGAGTGTAAACACCCGTGTGTGCACACACAATCAAGTAATGACGGAAACCCAAATCTTCACAGATAACATCTTAGGGTTTTGTAAAATATCCTAGAATGAGCTTATCACCACTGAACATCACTCCCACCACCACACACACAATGGAACTAACTCTCCTCTGCTTTCAAGACTCAGCTGAAATCGCCCCTCTTCTTGAGAGGCTTCTCAGCCATTGCTCTGTCTCCTCAACTTCTAGAAAAAGAATGTCTTGTCTTATTACTCATTTGGGGAAAAAAAAATCCATAGATGGTCTTGTGTGACATTCTTACAAAGCCATATTAAGCTGTTGCTATTTCTTTCTTGAGCTGCTATGTAGCTTTCCAATGTTCATTGTTGCACACTGCGGACAGGAAAACCGAGCCTTACTCATTCTGAAGAATCTTCCATTGGCCCAGCTTCGAGGGAGGCTCTGGATTTGAATTCCTTCTCTGCTATTCACTTGCTGTGTGGCTTTGGGCAAATTACTTGACTTCTCTGTGTGCCAGAGTCCTTATCTGTAAAGTAGAGATACTATGGGGTTGAATTATATAAGATTGCCAATAATCTACTATATTTGACCAACAAAAATGGCAATTTTACACAGCTCAGCCTAACAAAACTACTGCCTCTCAGGTGACATGGGGATTAAATGCAGGCTGCCGCATTGTAAGCAGGGAACATCCTGCTACATGAAAAGTAGACCTGGGAGTGAGCCACTCAGACCTTGTAGAACAAAGGCAATGCCCTTGGAAAGCAGAGCAACCAAATAGAAAAAGCCCGGATTATCCTGGAGCATCTAGGTCTGCTATGGACTGATTATGTCTAGATGCTTATATAATCAACAGATAACCTCCCATTTAGGTTCAGCCATTGTTGTTTGGGTCTGTTTGGAAGCACTTCAACTGATATCCTAATGAATGAGGGACGTGTGTGAGGGAGAAAGGAACCAGATACTTCTACAAAGAGATTTCTGGATGAGATGGCATTGACTGAGATGGGCAGTCCAAGTCATGATGGGTGGTTTGGGGGGACATGTTATCTTTGAGGCGGGCCTAGGGGGAAACTGCCCTGTTCCTCTGGAACCCAGGAGAGAAGTTGGAAATATTAGTTTGGAAATTGCACGTGTATATACAATTACTATAATCATGGGAAAAGTGTGATCATCCTGGGAAAACATGTAGATACAGAAAAAAAGGACTCTATTAGCCAAGTGTATCATGAAACACTGGTAATCTTGATTATTATGACCACCGACGACACACTTCTCCATGTGCCAGGCAAGCCCCGAGCTAAATACTTCAAGTGGGTCATTTTCATCCTCAGGATAACCCCTTTGGTGGATTTTATTAGTCCAATTTACTGATGAGAAAACCAAGACTTAGAAGGCAGAGCTGGGATTTGAACCCATGTCTGATCCACTTGAAAGTCCGTGTTTCTAACCGTTACTCCATAAACCTAAACAGTTTTTTAAAACTTGTGTTTGCAGGTATATAGAGTTGTCAAAATTCATCATACTGTAGATTTCAGGTGCATACATTTTATTGTATATAAATTATACATAAATAAAGCTGATTTTTAAAAGTAGAAATGTGATTTTAGGGGCGCCTGGGTGGCTCAGTCAGTTAAGCCTCCAACTTCAGCTCAGGTCATGATCTCGCGGTTTGTGAGTTCGAGCCCATATAAAGCTCTCAGAGCCTGGAGCCTATTTCGGATTCTGTATCTCTGCCTCTCTCTGCCCCTCCCCAGCTCATGCTCTGTCTCTCAATAATAAATAAATGTCAAAAACTAAAAAAAAAATAACAACAACTAATTGTGATTTTAGAGCTTGCATTGTGCATGCCATCAGGGGTCAATAGCCAATTGTTAGCAAAAAATAATATAAACTTTAAGTGCCAGCCAAATGATGAAGGTTGGAACTTAAGGAAGGTTTTGAGTCATTCCTCATCTCTACCAGTCTGATTTAGAAATATGAAGTCTTACTGGCACACTGTAAAACAAATACACAGGTTTGTGGATGGAGTAAAGCTGTTACTTTACAATAGGAATCTCAAGGTACCATGTTCTCTCTCTCTCTTTCTTTCTCTTTCTCTCTCTACCTATATCTATATATATACTTTCTATTTATTTATTATTATATAACATATACTTTTTATTTATGATTATATAATACATAATTTAACATAAATATATATTATTTTTTCAATAAGCTTTACACCCAATGTGGGGCTTGAACTCAAGACCCCAAGATGAAGAGTCACATGCTCCACCTACTGAGGCAGCAAGGCGCCCCTGTCAAAGTACCATGTTCAAAGTGTTAAGATACTCTGACTCAAGGCTTTTTGATCTCAAAACTCAAGGTTTATCAGCCTCAATGCTATTGACAGTTCAGACCAGATGCTTCTTTGTTGGGAGGGGCCATCCTGTGCATTGTAGGAAGTTTAGCATCATCTCTGGCCTCTACTGCTAGATGCCAGGGGCAACCCCTTCCTCAGTTGTGACAACAAATAATATTGCCCGATGTCCCCTAGGGGGCAAAATCAGCAAGTGGAGAACCGTGCTCTAACTACTGGTTAGCACACCAACCTGAGTGGTAGTTTTCTCTGGGGTTGCAATACCAGCAGGGTTGGGGACTCATGTCCACTGGGCCCACCCAGGGCACCAAGCAACCGTAGGTCACTTTCTAGCCAACTGGGCTCATCCCACTCCCCCTTCTGGGAGAGACTGCCACTTGCCTCCTTGGCAGGGCACTTCCATCACTGCGCCCTGTCCATCCTTGTCTCCCTGCGCCCGGTCTGGTGGTCCTGTGCTGCCTCCTCATCTGCGCCTCCAGCAGCAATGGCTGGCCTCCCTGTTGTCTTTTTGTACCCTCCTCCACCCCCAACACTGTAAATCCTCAGTGGTCTCCCCCTCCAAAGTATAAAGAACAGTGGTCTGTTTGTGGACAGGGCAGTGCCCCCTCCCTCTCCTTCAGAATGGCAAAAGAAGGGAAATCCTCCATCCACGACAGAAAGTGTGGGCTGGGAACAGGTCTCTTTCAGAGCAATGATGGAGGGTGGCAAAGTTAGGTGGAAGGGAGGTGGATAACTCACACCCACACCCCAGGAGGGAATTTTAGAAGCTGACTGTCTCTCCCCAGGTCTGATTTGTTGTCATGGGCGCCCTCCCACCCTGGGTGTGTCGGTTCACCTCTGTAAAAAAGTTCCTGTTAGAATCACCTTTATTCCCTTACTGTAGGGATTCCTAGCTGGGAGAGATAGACTGAAAAATGGAGAGGGAGGGGAATACTTTATCCTATTGACTTTCTCACTCACTTAGCCCCAACCTCAAAATGGGTGGGGGGGTATGTTCTCCATTTTTAGATTTACATATCTCTAAGTAGACCAACCATGACAGTTTTATGACCCAAATACAAGAATACATTTTATGTTACTCAACGAACAAAATGACTTCAGATCTTAACGGGCAGGGAAATCAATAACACATATAATTAAAAATTTCCCTCTAGTTTCTAATTTTTCCAGAAGGTTTCCCTTCATTACTCTGAAATTTCTGGAATGTGTACATCACATCGTCCCACCCATCCCTGGGCTTTAAGGCAGGAATGTCAAACACAATCAGCATAAGGTCACCACTTGGTCAGTGGAAATTTTTTTAGATAGTGGTGACACCATGTCTGGTGCTTCCAGCCCAGGGTTTCTGACTCACAGCCATTTTTTGGTGGCAAAAGATAGCCCTGGGGTGGATGAGTCCCCAGCCAACATGCTCCTCACTCCATCCTAGGGGCAGTTTGGAGATGGCAAAGGAGCAGTGCAAACTAGAGCATCAGAATGGTCTGCCACTCTGAAGGCACATGCATTAGGGGCACCTGGGTCTGACTAGCAAGGGACAAGAGGCTCCAATTCCCACTACTTGTAAACTGTAGAGGTACCCGGAGGAAGCATCTGAGCATATGCAGAGACTGAGACATTCTTTAACACAAATGGCCCAGGCTACTCCACACGTCAGAGTTACGGGAGCAAAAGAAGCAAAGAGAATGTCTCAAATTAGAAGAGACAACCATAACAACCAGATGCAACTCCTGGTTCTGGATAGAATCTACGTCATTAATTCACATGTTGAAGCCTTAACCTTGGATGTGATAGCATTTGGAGTAAGGCTTTTGAGAAGTGATTAGGTTTAGTTGAGGTCATGAGGGTAGGGCCCTAATGATGGGATGAGTGTTCTCTTAAAAAGAGAAAGAGGGGTGCCTGAGTGGCTCAGTCAGCTGAGTGTCTGACTCTTGATTTTGCCTCAGATCATGATCTCATGGTTCATGACATCAAGGCCCATGTTCAACTCTGTGCTCACAGTGTGGAGCTTTTTTGGGATTCTCCCTCTCTCCCTCTCTCTACCCCTCCCTTCATCCCCCACTCATGCTCGCTCGCTCTCTATCTCTCTCTCAAAAATAAATAAATAAAAAGTTGAGAGAGAGAGAGAGAGAGAAAGATCAGACCCCTCCCCCCCCGCCTTTGCTCTCTCGCTCTCTTGCTCTCTCACTCTGGTATGTATGGATACAGCAGGAAAGTGGCTGTCTGCATGCTAGGAAGAGGGCTTTAACCAAGAGCCAAATTGGCCAACACGTTGATCTTGCATTTCCCAGCCTCTGGAGCCATGAGAAAGAAATGTCCGTTGTTGGAGCCAGCTAGTCTGTGGTATTTTGTTACCGCGGCCCAGTTAAGACACCAGAACACTTTGGGGCACAATTAGGGAAATGTATATATGGCCTGAGTATTAAATAAGATGAAATTCTATTGATATGGAGAGGTGGAGACCATTAATGGAGAAAAGCAGCTTTCAAAACAGCACGTGCAGGATGATCTTGTTTTGTTAAAAAACATATGCATAAAAAAGTCCTGTGATGTTATACAGTAAGCTGTTAAATGGTAACCTCTGGGTGGTGGAAATATGAGGTTTTGTTTTTGCTTTTCAGTATTTGATAACTATCTACAATGAATGTATATTGCTTCATAAAAAGAAAAGGTTATTTTTCATTGGAGAGAGAATAAATTCTGGGAGGGGTTTCCTAGAACATTTGCTCCCAGCCCTCATTTGTTTCAAAGGAGGAAAATTTTTGACTGATCACATTGACTTTAAAAAACAAAAACCAAAAAACACACACACACCACTTTTTATTGTGGAAATTTTCAAGTAGATCCAAGTGCAGACAGAACATTCATCCAGCCTAACAATGATCAACTCATGGCCATTCTTGTTTTGTCTTTTCTGGCATGTACTTTCTCCTTTTCCATTTTATTTTGAAGCAAATCCCAGACCTCAAATGATTTATCCCATTAACATTTCAGGATTATCTCTCTAAAGACTGTAAAAATCTATAAACTGCAATACACCATCACACTTAAAAAGTTAATAATAATTCCTTAATGTCTTCAAAAATCCCAAGTGATCATATTCCCAGTTGTCTCATAAATGCAAGAAGCAAGTTATTTTTTGTTGGTTGGTTGTTTTTTTTTTTTTTTAAGTTTGTTTGATTGAACCAGGATCCAAATAGGGTCCATAGATTGCAATGGGAGATATGTCTTTTTTAATTTCTTATAATCTACAGCTTGCTTCTCTGTCTCTTTATTTCCCCTGGTAATATATTTGTTGAAGAATCCAGGTAGCTTGCCCTGAGGTGTTTCTCACAGTCTCGGTTTTGTTGTTTGCATTCGATGGTGTTCAACGCGTTCCTGTCTCCTCTGTTTTTCCCGTAATTGGTGGTGGCATCTACAGGCTTTGATCATATCTCTAGGCTCAGTTTTGGGGGACGGGGGCGATAACACTTCATAGGTGATGGTACATTCTTTTATCAGGAAGCACTTAAAGTCTGGTGGTCTCTTATAATGTGATATAGGATGTTGTCTGCTGTTGAAACTCAGCACTGAAACTTAGATCCATTACTTCATAGTGATATTCTAAATCTAAAATTCTGTCTTCATTTATTAGCTGGAATATTTCTTTATAGAGAAGCTTTATAATTCAAAATAATGAATCGATTCTCTAGCATCCTCCAAAGGTGAGAAAATTTTTTGTGTCAGTATGAGCTAATGAGTTTAACCATATTTGTCTTCCAATCCATTGTAGTTTGATGTTCAAATTATCCCATCCTTGGACCATTGGGAGCCTTTTCAAAATGCTCCCAGATCTTTTTGATATGACCTTAGCTACCTTTGATAGAAATCTCTCTTCAGAGCTGAAATATAATCTCAGTGGGCAATATGGACCATGAGAAATAAGGCAGAATATGATTTCTGAAGTCTTTCTTTTCTCTCCCCTAGAGTCTGAATGTGTTACCTTTCCAGTGGGGGTCTCTCCACACAGCTCCTGTCTCCCTCTTGACTTGAATGCTCCCGGCCCCTCTCACCTCTGGCTGTACTGTCCTAGAGTTCTCTGCTGTGCTGGGGTCTGGAAAGGTAGAAAGTTAGTGTTGGAAATGCCTTTGTGATCCCCAGAGGGGACATGTAGTCCCAGGTGGGTCCAGGTGAGTTTTACCAAGTGTCAGGCAGGCAGGGCTGGGTCTGGGCTGACAATCCAGGGGGTGTTTATCCTTCTAAGCACCTGCCTTAGCTTGAGCCCTTCCTACCCTAACTCTATTCATTCTTGCCCCTTCCTCCAGCTCTGCTGATGTTCTGATCTCTGTCCCTATCCTTCAAGTAGGACCGTGCTATCTGAAAGTAAGAAACTTGGCTTTGAGTGCCCATCTGGGATTTGAACAGTCACATGCCAGCTCCATGGCTGATGCTTCATCCCTGCGTCTGCCTCTTGTCACCGAGCACAGCTCACTCATCTTCATCCTTCTTGAACACCTAAAACTATTTATTTTTCTTAAAAAAAATCTTTTCTGATTTCAGAATCAAGAAAAATTCAAGCAATACAAATTATTATTTTTTTATGTTTATTTTTGAGAAAGAGACAGAGGTGAGTGGGAGAAGGGCAGAGAGAGAGGGAGACACAGAATCTGAAGCAGGCTCTGAGCTGTCAGCACAGAGCCCTATGTGGGGCTCGATCCCACGAATCGTGAGATCATGACCTGAGCCAAAATCAAGAGTCCATCACTTAACCGACTGAGCTACCCAGGCACCCTAAAAATAAAATTTTGAAAAAAAGAAGAAATCTTTTCCCAGTTTAATGTTTGTAGTTTGGATTTGCCAGATAGAAGTTTTAGTTGAGAACATGATTGAACTTAAAAGTCTTTCAGTCTGTTTCTGGTTTTCATGTCATTTTAGAAAGACCTCCTCCATCCCAAGGTTGTAAGAATGTTCACCCACATTTTGCTTTTAATGTTTTGTTTTTACATTTAAATCTTTTGGCATAATGAATGAAATAGAAATCTAGCTTCAATAAACAACCACTAGGGGCACCTGGATGGCTCAGTCGGTTGGGGTCATGATCTCACAGTCCGTGGGTTCAAGCCCCATGTCAGGCTGTGCTGACAGCTCAGAGCCTGGAGCCTGCTTCAGATTCTGTGTCTCCCTCTCTCAAAAATAAATAAAAATTAAAACATAAAAAAAAAAAAACCAACCCCTGAATAATTTTCCCCCATCCTTAAAATACCACCTTTATCATATACATCCTAAATTCTCATGTCCATTTGGAGCTGTTTCTGGACTCTATTCTGATGGGTGTGCCAGTCCTGTGCCAATCCTAGTACACTGTGCTTTTATTTCAACTTTTAATATTTGGTAGGCCAGGTTCCTCTGTTACTTATCTGTTTCAGAACGTTCCAGTTTTTCTCCTTATCATTCTGGATGAACTTTTGCATTATTTTGTGAAGTTTTCCAACTTACCCTTTTGGAATTTAGACACTGTATCGAATTTATGGGTTTAGGGAAAACTGACATCTTTTATATTATGGTCTTTTCACAGAGACAAGTTATTACTCTGCTTATGCAAATATTTCTTTCTGGTTTAAGTAACTCAAAGGACTTTAGTTTTATTTATTAAAAAATTTTTTTAATGTTTATTTTTGAGAGAGAGAGACAGAGTGCAAATGGGGGAGGGGCAGAGAGAGAGGGAGACACAGAATCTGAAGCAGACTCCAGGCTCTGGGCTGTCAGCACAAAGCCTGACATGGGACTCAAACTCATAAACCATGAGATCATTACCTGAGCTGAAGTCAGACGCCCAACCGACTGAGACACTCAGCTATCCCAGGAGTTTAGTTTTATTCATTAATCAAATATATATCCTATACATTTCTTATTAAAGTTACTCCAAGATATTTTATGATTTTGGTTGCTCTTATAAGCAAGATATTTACTTCCATTAATTTTCTAACTAATTATTTAAAAGGTATCAAGGGGTTCCTGGTGTCTCAGTCGGTTGAGTGTACAACCCTTGATTTCAGCTCAGGTTGTGGTCCCAGGGTCATAGGATTGAGCTCTGTGTCAGGCTGCACACCATGATGAGTATAGAGACTGCTTGGGATTCTCTCTCTCTCTCTCTCTCTCTCTTTCTCTCTCTCTCTCTTTCCCTCTGTCCCTCTCCCTGGCTTGCCCTCTCTCTCTAAGATAAAAAAAAAATTTTTTTTTAAGGTATTGGAAATCATGACATTTCTGTCAACATGGATGGGCCTCAAGGGTATTAGTCAGACAGAAAGGTAAATACTCTATGATCTTACTTATATGTTGAATCTAAAACAACAGCAACAACAACAAAACTCACAGACATAGAGAACAGATTGCCAGAGGTGGCAGTTGGCTGAGTGGACAAAATGAATGAAGATGGTTAAAGAGTACAAATTTCCAGGTATAAGGTAAGTCCTGGAGTTGTACAGCATAGCGACTATAGTTAACAAGACTGCACTGTATATTTCAAAGTTGCTAAGAGTCTTAAAAGAGAGTCTTAAAAGTTCTCATCGCAAGAAAAAAAATTGTAACTGTGTAGTGATGGAGGTTAACTACACTTACTGTGATGAGCATTTCACAATATATACCTATATCAAATCATTATGTTGGACACCTGAAACTAATACAATGTTATATGTTGATATATCTCAATTTAGAAAATAAATAAAAACGTAAAAAGCTATTGCCTATTCATATTGTCTTCTTAATGCATATCTTCATCCACACTCTCCCGTATCCAAAACCCTGTCTTGGCCCTAAGTATTATTTCTATATTGATGACTCCTAATATCCACAGTTTTCTCATCTCTCCCAAACTATTGTCATTCGTTGTTTCCCAAATTCCAAAATTTCTCATACTGCTGTCATAATTTTCCATATTCTGTAATATCACACATATTATTTAACATTCTTCTTTAAACCAACTCATTAGAAATAAATTTAGCCTTATCTTGTGCAACAATATCCATGAAATAACAAATACATTGATGTACTGGTTATAATTTAGAAAACTATTAAAACTTTTTTTTTTTTAAATGTTCTTCTTGGGGTGCCTGGCTGGCTCAGTTGGTAGACCATAAGACTCTTGATCTTGGGGTTGTGAGTTCAAGCCCCACATTGAGTGTAGAGATTACTTAAAAATAAAATCTTTTTTTTTTTTAAAGAAAAAAATGTTCCTCTTCAGATTGCTTAAAAACATCTCTTGTTCCATCCACCACACTTTTTGAAACTCTGTTCTATCTGGTAACAAACCTTTCAGCCTGGATATTAACCATTGCTTCCAATTCGAGATTCTTCCCTCAAAAGAATCTTGCTTTGCTCTGTCAAGGTGATCATTTCCCCAATCATGGGGGTTCCAAAGTTGGCCTTCAAGGATCCCCCATTCGGCTTCTTTGTTCCCCACCTGAGGCTGTTCTTTCAGCTGCAGCTTGTGAACTGTCCCTTGCCCTTTATTCTCCCAGACACTTTTTATTCTCTCCCCTGATTGCTTCCTGAGGACGAGCATCTTGCTTTGATGCCCATCTCTCTGAACCAGCTTCATCATGGTCGACTCACTGCCCTTTGCATGATTTACACACATTGCCTGCCCCACCTTCTCTCTTACTCTTTTGCAGATAATCATACTGTTGTGACCTTGGGACGTTCCCTCCTCCCCTTGCTCATCCAAACCTTACCTGTCCTTTTATGCTCACTTTCTAGGAAGCCTTAGATTATTCCAGCCCCACCCCCAACCCCTTCACTGCTGTAGCACCGTCCAGTGTTGTCCCAGGTGTCTCATCCCTCCGGAGTAGACTATAAACTGCTTGAGGGCAAGCTTTAGTCTGAATATTCCGTCTGCATGAGTGTATTGCCAAACACATATCAGATGCTGGCTCAGTAAATGCTTGCTGAATCATGGCAAGGTAGCATTCCCAAAGACTTACCTCAAACTCCACCTCTCCCTGTTACTGGCCACAGCCACTCACCCCTCCCTACACCACCTCCAACTCCCACCAACCAGGGGACAAGAAGGAAAAGAAACAGGTGTAAGAAAAGCAGAGCACACTGAAATAGAAGAAGCCAGTTCTAGGATCGTTAGTCTTTTAATATATTATTCTGAAAAGAAAGGAATTAAAAAAAAGTTCCTGACATCTCTTCTGATTTTTTAAAATTTAAATAAATACCCTGTCCACCCCCCCCCCCCACTAAAATTTCCCTCCTTCCCCATCATCCCGCCCATCCCTGGTGCTAGACCCTCACCCCAGAGCTAAATAAGATGCCCGTTTCATAGCAGGCCACACTCACTACCAAATTCCGGCCATTCATTGGTAAGTACTGTAATGAGTCTGCGGCCCTCAGCTCACCGGAGCCCCTCCCTTCTCTCACTGGGCTCCCCACTCCCGACCGATTCCCCAGCTTCGGGGTGGGCGTGGCCGGTGGGGCCTTCAGGCATTGGGGAGAGCGCCAACTTGGTTCCCTTTAATTGCCCACCATCGCCTACTCCTTGCCCAGGAGTAGGTCAGATGGGCCCAGAATTGCCCTCCCAACTAAAATAAATAACGAAATAAATAGCCCCTCCCCACTCCCGGCTCTATAAAAGAGCCCCTCTACCTCACACTCTCTAGCCCCGTCCTTCACTTGACCCGCCCCCCTTCCTCCCTTCCCTTCCCTCCTCCCCCATGCTGAACTCTGGCTCGGCCTTTGTCCTCTCAGGAGGAGGAGTCTACCTCGCCCATCTGGGAGAGCAGCGGAGGGCCTCAATCCCAACCTCAAACAAACCCTCCTCCCCCGAATCTCAGGGGGTGCAGCTGGCGCCCCAAGCCCGATGGGCCTGTGGACTCCCCGTCTCCGGGGGTTAGGGTGGAAGGCAGGGGTTCTCCCTGGCTTTCTCTCACCTGGTCCTTCAAGTGTCCCTCTTTCAAGGCAAGTCTCCCGGAGAGCCGGGCACCCCCGCCCCGCTCCCCAGTCCGGTGCCCCGGCCTCCCGGCCTCCTCAGATGGCAGTGTCCCAGAGGACGGTGTGCTGCCGGCGGCAGGGCGGGGTGCCGGACTTTCGGGGCTCGGGCCCCCGCCGCCAGCTGGGGAGGATGGGCATGCTCTCCTGCTTGCAGAGGCCTCGGTCAGGGCGGTGGCGGGCCTTGATCTCTTTGCACACGCAGCGCTTGCGCTCTATCACCTCCAGGAGCTTGCCATCGCGCTCGCGGGCGGGCTGAGGCGGTAGGGGCAGCGGCAGCGGCAGTGCGGGGTGGGTCTGTGCCCCTTCCTCCCGCCGCCGCCGGCCCGCGACGAAGGGAGAAAGGAATAAGAGGGGGGTGGTCAAGGACCTCGGAGTGACCAGGTCCCGTCCCCCACTGCAAAGACCAATGCGTTCCCCCCAAAACAAGTTCATCTCGTGCCCCCCAAGGCCTCTGTCCTCTCCCCCCTAGCTGGGGGTGGGGAGTGGGTGATAAGAACCCAGCCCTTGTACCCTTGGCCTCGCAGGGTGCCCTGGTGCCAGGCTGGGCCTGTCTCACCCTGAGGAATGGGCACCTTTAACAAACTGCCTTCCTGTAGAATGAATTTTTTGAATTGGTCGCCCCCACCCCCCAGAGGAGACACCTTTTCCTAAATACACAGAGGCACATTGCAACCTAGTGGTGGCCCTGCCTGACTGTCTATCTAATACAGTCCCTTCCGGGGACTGCCAGCTGCCCCCCCCAACTCTCCTTTGGACCCCTATTAGTCTGTGTCAGCCCCAACCTGACCTCCTACTTTTCTTTCCATACCCAGGCTTTCTTTCCTGCTGCTCCTTCACCAATAAAAGAAAACCCAACTCTGTCCTCCTCCTCACCTGGCTTGGGGCATCCCTAGGCTGGCTGCAGGGCCGGGGGGTGTGGAGCGCGGCCTGCCGGACTCCAGATGTGGAGGCGGAGCGCCCCAGGCGGTAGCCTCCCGTGAAGTCTGAGGTGGAAAATGAGAAGTGAGGAGGGGTAGGGGTGTCCAGGTTCTCTTCCCGAAGTTCCCAAAGGGCAGCCCCTTCCAGGCTGCCCAGGACTCAGCAGAGGAGGAAAGGGGATGGTCATGCGGTGTTGAAATGGAGGGCCCGGGAAACGGACCCAGAGAGGTTTCCCCCATCCAGCCCCATCTGTGTCCGGGTGTCGGCAGGGTGTCACCTCCATTGCGGTGGCAGGCAGGAAACGTCTGGCAGGGTATGGGCAGCGCTGTCCGGCTCCCTCCTCGGTCCCCTCCATGGTGGATCCTGGCCAGCAGGCCCTCTGCTCCCTGACTCCTCACTGGGATTCCTGATGCCATAGGGCCCCTGTCCTCACGCTCCATCTTGCCTGGACCCTCGGCGGCACTGCCATTCCAGGCCCGGGCGCCATCCTCGATCTCTGCAGGGATGGATGACAAGGGGAGCTCAGTGCCCATACATGGGAAGGGTCTTGCTGTCCCCCCAGGAACACACACCATGGCATGCAGGGACCAGAAGTAACTACCCCTTTGCAAGTCACAGCTGGGAAAGCAGGGACCCTACTTCACACTCCCCAAACACACACACACACACACACACACACACAGGAGGGACCCCAATGCTGCCACTTTCCCTTCCACCCACTGGTACCATCCCTGGGCTGAGATATTTGCTGTTGTCAAACCCTTTTCTGTGGTCAAAAGGGTCTCCCCTGCCCCAGCTTTAGCCCCAGAGCCCCTCCAGACTGATCGGGCCAGAATGGCCACCATCTGAAACAGAGACCAGGAGCCCTGGTCTTCCCCAAGAGTTGGGGGGGATCCCAAATCCTGAGCCAGGAAGTGGGAAGGGGGAGGTTGTTGGGGGAAGGGTTGCAAGTGAACTAAGCTCAGCTCAGAGAGGAGGCCAGGCAGAGCATTGCGTTGCCAGGCAACGGTAGGGGCCTCCCTCTCCTCTCCCTCCTGTCTGGATGGGTTGCCATGGCAACAGCTGGGAGGCAGCTGTGTTTAGCTCCTAGTGTGCGCACACTCACAAACACACACCCCTGCAGCCTAGCAAAGGGAAGGGCAGGAATAGAGCAGGATGGGGCAGGAGGAGGCTACTCTCTGGGCCAGATTCTAGCACCTCCCCATTGCAGATCCTCCTGCCCCTCCAGCGAACACGCGGGGACCCTGTCCCCTCAGTCTCTTGCATGCCCTTATTCTCTGGTCTCCTTTGAAAACTTCCCACTTCAGGACAATGGGTTGTGGTTTCCAAATAACCCTTCCAATGCTTCCCTGAAATCATCGAGGGCATCCCCAGTCCCCCACCCCCAAATTCCTACCCCTCACTCACTGTCCAGCTCTTTTGCCTTTCTCCCTCCATACAGGACCTTCCTCTGCAGAGCCCAGCCTGCCCCAAATGTCGTGGCGCCCATCTCCTCTTCTTCCTCCTCTGGCGTCCCTGCACTGGCGATGACATGGGCGCAGGAGATGCTGGCAAAGGCACCCCCATCGGTCCCTTGCTCCTGAAGCTGGATCTTGACCATGGGGGATGGGGCCCCCATTCCACAGCCCTTATTCAGCACCCCCCCAGCCTTGAGGCTCTCATAGGCAGGGGGTCTCTTGAGCCCAGCTGCTGCAGCTGGGTAGGTCCAGAGGGGAGTCAGGGGACCTGCAGTTGGGTCCGGAAGGCTGTGTGGGGAGGCCAGGCAGCCACGATGGTGGAGGACCCCAGCTGCTGCACCCATGGCCCCACTGTGGGGGCTGGACTTGCCAGGCACTGGGGGCCTCGAGCTGGTGCACAGCATCCCATGGAGGACTGAGATCTCCTTCTCCGTCTTTGGCTCCCCAGCACCCAGGGGCGGACCAGCTGGCAGGACGGAGTGCGTGGTCACCTTGACTGCCGAATACACCATGGTGTAAGACACAGCCTTGTCCTTGGGGGGGCCAGGGAGCAAGGCGGCCGGGGCAGGAGGGGCTGCCGGTGCCCCTGCCGCCTTGGGGCAGATCATGCTGTGGGAGTTGGGGAGCTCCCGCTCCCCCCGGGGCTGGCCAGAGCCCTGGGGTGGCAACGGTGTTGAGTGGCTCCGGGCCCGGCCCGAGGGTCCCAGCAGCAGCAGGTTGGCAGCAGGAGGCGGAGGTGGCGGGGGTGGCGTCTCCCGCTCCCGGGCAGGCACTTGGGGAGCTGGGGTGGAGCCTGCTGGCTCCTTCGAGTGGCAGAGGACTGGTAGCCTCGAAACCCCATCGCCAGGGGTTCGGGAAGCAGGCTTGGGTTGGGGGAAGGCCAGGAGTGGAGGACGGTGCTGGAGGAGGTTGGGGAAGGGCGGGGGGATTTCACAAGGAGTGGTCTTGGTAGGTGTCCCATCCCTCCGGCTTGGGAGGGCTGAAGCTGGCCGGCGGTGGGTGTGGGGCTGCAGGGCCTGAGGCTGGTGTGGCGAGGAGGTTGCGGTCAATGGAGAGGCCCCATTGGCCCGGCCTTCCCCTGCCTCCTCGGGCAGCGGGTACTTCATCTCCTCATATATAGCCTCGCTCTCCTCTGAGTCTGAATCGGCGCCAGCTGGAGGGGTCGGGCCCCTACCCCCAAGAGGGGGTCCAGTCAGGCCCCCTCCACTTCGCCCTCCTCCCCGGAAGACATCCCCCACCATCTCAATGTACACAGGCTCCTCTTCCTGGGCACCCACCTCAGGGTCCCCAGCTACACAGGACCCCCTACTGAGGCGCTGAAGGGGCAGATTCCCCCCTCGAGGAGAGGGGGCTGGGGGGCAGGACTCATCGAAGGAGACAGAAAGCTGAGTATTGGGGCTTCGCCTGGGCTTCTGCGGAGGAACCTTCCGGGTGGACTCTCGGCCCTCTGGGGTTGGCTTCTGTGAGCCTGGGTAGAATGGGAAAGAGAAAAATAAACTAAGTTCTTAGTGGGGGAAGGAGATGGGCAGACCCTTTTCATCTCTTACCCCATCTCCAAGGATGTATCTGCCTCTTTATTTTCCCCACATTCCTCAACTTAAAGCACATGGGTTCCTTTTTTACCAGCCAGCTCTATCATCCTTCTGATGAACTCCCCGGAATCTGCGGTTCCCACCCTAAATTCTGTTCCACCCTCACATTTCTTCAAGGCCACCCCCTTCCCAGGAATGGGCTTTTCAGGGAGCTTCCCCTACCCTTGAATGGTTCATCTCAGACCCTTCCAAAAAGAAACACCCCCCCACTCCCTCTGAGAATGGAACCTTCCATTTCCTTGGTTCTTCCCTGAATGAACCCTCCCCTGTAGGCCTCTCTTGGCCTGGAAAGCATCCTCCCAGCTCCGGGGAGGCTTTGGGGGGGGGGGTATTGGGGGCATCTCACCTGCTTTCTTGCCAGGGGGCATCTCGGTCCCTGACCCTGCCATGCTGAGCTTGGTGCTGGGATGTCTCCGTGGCTTGGCAGGGGGTCTTCGGGCACTGCTGTCCTCTGTGAGACCACCAGGTCCCCCCCCAGGTCCACCCCCAACACTGTCCATGCTGCCCACTGAATGGCAAGAGAGTGAGCGTGGGGCCATGGCGCTGCGGCAGGGGTGGGGGGTGTGCTCCTGGGAGGCTGGCATTGTCATGAAGCCCATCCTGAGAGAGCGGCGCAGCGAGGCGATGTCCCGCACACGGACCCCAGGCCCTGGGCCGGCCCCGGGCCCTGCGGGGCCTGCAGGGGCCACCTCCTTACTGGAGCTGGGGAGAGAAAGCCAAGATGGAACAAAGGTTGGGCCTCAGGCCTGGGCCTCCCCCTCCTCTACCCTAAGAGGGGTGTGCAACTCTGTGGCCTCCATGGAGGAGGAGGAGGAGGAGGAGGAGGAGGAGGAAGGGGCCTGGAGTGGGGATGGGAGGCTACCCGAAGGTCCAGGGCACTAAACTAGAAACTTCAGGCAGGATCCCTAGGCTTTAAAAAAGACAAGGAAATTGGAGAGGAGAGGCGAGCAGGGATGAGAGAAGGGATGAGTATGTGTGCAGGGGAGTATGGCTGGAGCTGTCTGATCCCAGCCTGGGCATATCTGGCACACGCACTCGTGTGGACGGCTTCATGCACAGGTAGAGAGATGCACACACAGGCGGCACAGCCCCATCTGGCACATACACCTGCCACCACAGCTCTGCTCCTCCCAAGCTCACGCTGGCCCACACCTGGCCTCTGGCCTCCTATCACGTCCGGCTACCGCGGCCTGGGCTCCCACACCACACCGCGCCTCCATTCCCAGATGAGGGCTATACAGCCGCATCGTCAAAACAGCCTCCTCCTGCTGATTCTTCTCCTCCCTTCCCCTCTGTCTTCCTCTCCCTCAGTGCTGTCCTTTCTGTCAACCTCCCAGGCTCACCCCTATTCCCTTTCACTGTCCCTGAGCTTCTGTGTGAGTGAAGGGAGGGGCAGCAGGCAGGGAAGAGGGGAGAGCCACTGTGGGGTGGGCTCTCATTAAGGCCCTGTCTACTAACCCTTCATTAGGGAGAGATCAGTGCAGTCATAGCTCTGATTAATCTAATTAACAACAAGAATTAAACTCCACAGTTTCAAGGAGGGAGAAGGGAGCAGGGAGGTGGCTGTGACTCAGGCTCCAAGAAGATGTGCAGTCAATGGGAATGAAGAGAGAGGGGAGCGAGAGGGGAGAGGCCAGGATCCAGGTCCCTGGGAGGGCAAGGTGAGAGGGCAAGCAGGGAGAGGTCCCCAGCCCTGGCTCTTCTGCAGGGCCCAGCCTTCATGTCTCCCACCACCACACACACACACACACACACACACACACCCCTGTCGCTAGGCCCCTCACCTCCCCCAGCAGAGGAGGCTGGGAGGAGGCCAAATGGATCTTCTCTGGTGCCCCTCAAATGACCCTGTCCCTGGACCATGAGGGTAGCAGGGCCTGCCCCTACCAAGGTCAGGTGACAGGGGCTCCTGGAGCCAGCCCCACATTGACAGAAAGGAGGAGACTACAGGCCAGAGGTGAGTCAGGAAGGAGTGACTTGGGCCTCCAGGGGTGGGGAAGAGCCAACAGGGTGCTCCTCAGCCGGAAGCCCCCCACAAAGCCAGGACAAGGGCTGGAGCCAGGAGCCAGGAGCAGGGTGGGGACAGGGTGTATGCAATTCCAGCAATTCTGTACTGAGCATAGACTCTAAGATCAGACTCATGACCAGGCTGTTGGAGCCAGGAAGGGCAGAGGGATGTGGCCCAGGCACCGGGGAAGCAGAGGTGTGGGACACCCCAGAGGGCAATCTGGGACCGCAGCCTTACCTCCTCTTGGCCTCCTCCTCCTTGTGCTGCCTCCACTCCAGCTTGGTTTTTCGGTAGAGGAGGTTCATGTCGTGGGGCAGGAGGTGGGGGCTGGGGGGCCCTGCTCAGCGCCACCAGGCCCGGGGGGCGGCCCTCCCTGGGTCCCGGATCCACTTGGTGGAGATGGGAAGGAAAAAAAGGACGATGTGGGGTGGGTGGGGGCCGGGAATGAATGAGAGAGAGAGAGAGAGAGAGAGAGAGAGAAAGAGAGAAGCAGAGATGTGACTTGGGTCCTCAGAGAGTGGAAAACAGATGGAAGCACAGAAGACCCAACACTGCCTCTAGGACCCATAGACAGACAGACATAGAAGGACATGTGTACACAGTCACACACCCTGACAAAGGTGTCCAGAGCCACAAACACACATCCTGGAGAGAGGAGCTCGTCACAGATTCCCATCCTGTAAATACATCCCGATCTACCACACAGGCCCCACAAATATACAGCAACCCCACAGCCACACAAACATACATCCAGACACACAAACCACCAGGCCACAGAACCCGTATCTACAAACAGAGGACCAGACACATAGATCAGCAGGGGTAAACACAACCTAGGATCAGGCAGACACACACAGACATAAACACCCCCGACACACCCACAGCACACACAGACCTACACACACACACACAGATCGGCTACACAGAACCAGACTACCTACAGACAAGGAGTTATGCTGGGGCCTATTTGCGTACATTGCACCCCACTGGGGACGGGGGAGACAGAATCCCCACCCCCTCTTGGGCCCTGAGGCAGGGGGTGTCATGAGGGCAGGGTGGGGATGCCGGGGGGGAAGGGGAGGGGGCACTCCAAGTTGGGTATCCACAATACTACCCAAACATCTATTTCCATTCCCTGCGGGCAGTTCCCCCTTCCAGTCCTCTGCCTGGGCCCGGGCCTCAGTCCACCCCTATTCCTGCAACCCTGGCCCCTCGGTGACCACCTCTCTCCATGATGGCCCAAATCACCTTCTTCCTTCTCCAGGATCTGGGAGGCTCCCGGCTTTCCTCTTCCCGTCCCTGCCCTCAATCCCACCCGGGGGGTCTCCAGTCTGCTCCCATAGCTCCCTTCTGAGCTGCGGCCTCCATACCTGCTTTGGTTTCCCTCCCCCCAAACACACTCGCCTTTTCGCCGTCGGCCTCACCTCTCCTCCTAGGCGCCCCTCCTCACTGCCGTCCTCTCCCTTCCCTGTTTGTTCCAAACCTGGCGGCTTCATTCCCCTCTCCATCCAAGGGCCCCAGGATCCCAGGCACCCCTCCCCTTCCCCTTGTCCTGCTACCCTGGGTTTCTCCGTCTCTCGCCCCGCCAATCCTCACTACTCCCTGTCCCCCCATCAAACCTCCCCGCACCAAGGCTCCCCAATTTCCACATCACCGTACCTGGCCTGCCGGGCGCCGGCCCCCCCATGCCGGGCTCCGCCCGGAGCAGGAGGAGGGAGGAGGAGAGACAGAGAGAGACCGGGGGGAGCCGAGCAGGGCCCTGCCGCAGAGACAGCCCCGCCTCCGGGTCCGCCCCCAGACCCGCCCCCGGCCCCAAACCCACCCTTCCACACCCTCCAAGGACGGAGTGGGAGCGGCCGCGCTGCGCTGCGCCGCCTGGCTGGGGTGGGAGGCACGGGGGGACGCCGAGCCCGCGGAGCCTGCCGGGGACTCAGAGAAAGGTTGCGGGGCGCGGAGGACCTGGCGCCGCCCCGCCCCCACTTTGAGGCGTCCGCTCTTCGTAGCCCTTCGGCCGCTGCCCGGCTGGGCGGTGTTCGCTTCGGTGTCCAAGGCCCCGGCGGAGCGAAGTGGGGCGCAGCGCGTAGCGGCGCCCCCCGGTGGCAGCCCGGTTCCTGCACCCCCGCGCGTACCCCGCGCGCGCCCGGCGCTTCCCGGTGCGCACCCCGCGTCGGGCCGGGGCGAGGCTGCGGCTGCGGGGCCCTGAGTGCAGTGAGGCCACGAGACCGGCAGGGGGTGCCGCTTTCGGGGCCGAGGGGCTGGGAGAGTCGCGAGCCCTACCCTCCGCGTCTCTGCCCGGCAGGGGGCAGACTCCCTTAGCTGCGCCCCATCTTCCTGCCGCCCCCCAGGTGCGGGGAGGGCACCGGAGCTGACTCTGTTGCAGCCGGTCGCCTATCCCTATAGCCTCCCGGGCGCCCGGACCTCATTTCACCGCCTGGGCCCAAAGGCTCCCGCCAGTCTGCCCCCGAGGCCCAAGTCATCTTTCCAGTAACCTTTGACTCCGCGGCGGCGCCCGCCACGTCTTGGGCGCCCCGGGGGTCTAGCTCGGACTGGGACTACCAGAGCAATGGTCCTACGGTCGAGGCGGCTGCCCAAGGTAGCGACCTCGCACCCCCCTCCTCATTCCCCCGTCACCTTTCTCTTCAGCTCCGAGGAATTCTCACTCGGAAATCCCTTTGCCACACATTAGTTGCAAGAAGACCTGAGTTCTACCCCTAAGTGGCTGAAAAATGGACCCCCGAAAGAGGTCCCCCCCTAATTTCCGGAACCTGTGCACGTTACTTTATACGGCAAATCTTTGCAGATGTGCTGTGTGGCTTTGGGCAAATCACACACCTGAGTGATGCCTCATCTCATATTTACCTCCATAAAGTTGTTGGGGGCAGCAAAAGAATATAAGGAACTCTGTAAGTCGTAAAATACATTAAAGGGCTATTATTGCCCCCTCAAAAGGTAACCCGTTAAAATACATAACAGTCCTTTCACGTTTACACTTAAGAGTGAAGGAATTATTATGTATTCATGCAATAAACACTTGCGCCGAGACCAGCAATGTCCCAGGGCCTGTAGACGCGGAGGAGTTCAAGTTGACGCTGAGTGTCTGAATTGGTGGGAAGGCAGGGTCCAAAGATAAATTTTGAAAAGTTAGTAGCGAGTCAACGCTGAAGGAAGGAGGATCTGGGGGCGGAGCAGCAGGGCGGTGTTCTGAATATTGCCAAAGGGGAGAGAGTTGGGAGGTGGGGGGCTGGCTTGTGTGGGAGGCTGCTTCCTGGACCTCAGGACTTGGATGAACTTGGGACCTGGCTGTGGTAGCCATCGCTACCCTGAAGGGAGAGAGGCAGAGTGCAGATGCATTTTAATAAAGAAAAGAAATACAGAATAAACATATAAACGTGGAGGCAGGAGGCATTATTTTGTTTTCCCCTAACCCTGAAGAGTGGTTAAAAATTTCCATGAGCTAAAGCTGAAGAAGGAGGGATGTGTCAGCCAGTCCTAGTCGCCATGCCATCCAATACTAGCTCCCAGGCCTAGGGCAGATAACCGAATGCCTAGGAGCCTCAGTTTCCTTGGCAGAAACACTGGAAGCTTAAACTCTGGAGCTTAGCCCAGGGCTGTTTTGAAAATGCATGAGGTAACTATATAAAGCTGACCAATATGAGGACTTTTCAATGTGCTCAAGAATAGTTCTGTTTGACCAAAATGAATCAGAATCCATTTCCTTCTGAGTTCAAGAGTGAAGGCAGATGTGGCCGTTAGACACTGCTTTTGCTCAGCTTGTTGATTGAGGGTGCCAAAAAAGAGAAAATGTTGGTTGGGGGGTTATTTTTTCACGCCAAGCACACAGTAAGCCCTTCATGCCTGTGTGTGGACTCTCCATGGCAAAGGAGGGAGGGGATGGGAGAGATGGGGTGCTTTGGGCCCACTAGGTTTGTCTTCAGGTGCATCTCTGTGGGTGACTGTGTGCACACATGCACATATGTGTATGCCACCAGGGTTGGAGAGAAAGTGCAAGTCAGCACCCTTCTGAGCACGTCTTTGTTTCTCCATGTAGGGGCCAGACAAGGGCACACCTGAGTGTGCAGAATCTCCCAGCTGTACCACTGACAGCCTTTCTGAACCTCCCGGGTCTCTGTTTCCACACTGAAAAAGGGGAACAGTAACAGAGCCTGGGATTTGGTTCAAATACTCCAGCACAATGCAACAAAAGATATTGGGAGTATAGATGAGCCAAGGTTGGTTGTGAGTTGATCATTGTGCAAACTGCATGATGGGTACCTGGGACTATATCACATTCTGTCTACTTGGGGGCATGTTTGCAGATTGTCATAATAATAACACTTTTTAAAATAAGAACAGAAAAGGGTAACAGGACCTTCCTCATACCGTCACTGTGAAAACCGATAAAGATACGACATTAACAGCTGCAGCAGCACCCAAACATTGACTGGGTGCTCATGGGGTGGCAGGCACCCAGTAGGGTCCCCGGTAAATTCCTTCCCACTCTTCCGTGGATCGGTAGGCCAATGGCAGCAAGTGCCTACAAGTAAGGGAATCCCTGGCCTGCCCGCAAGCTCCTCCCCTTTCTCTCCGCCCTCCGCAGCCCCTCCCTCCGAGGAAGCGCGGGGCTAAGGCCCAGCAGGTGTGGGGTTAAGCCCGTTCCGGGGGCCCCGGGAGCAGCCGCTGCCGCCGCCGCCGCAGCAGCAACTGCACCAGCAGCGGTGCTGGCAGGCTGGCCCCGGGCCAGCTGGCCCGGAGCCCCAGGAGGCAGTGAGGGCGGAGGAAGGGGAGGAAGAGGGGAAGGAGGAGGAGGAGGAGGAGGAGGAGGAGAGGAGCAGTCAGCAGGCCCGAGGAGGCAGGACTTCCTGGTGTGGGGGTTGTCAACAGCCCAGAAAGAGAAAGGCAGAGAGAACCGAGAGGAGCCGAGAAGCGGAGAGAGACCCAGCCGTGCCACGCGGAGGAGATTTGGGAGACTCACTCGCCCCAACCACCCAGGCGGCTCCACCTGGAGGATCCGGGGGCAGAGCCGCCTCTTCCCGCACCGGTCCGGAGACCCTTGGGGCTTCAGAGGCCGCGCCTGGGCTCCGCCAAGGAGGCGGGGGATCCTTCTTTTCCCGAGAGCAAACTTTTTACTGAGACGCCTTGCGGGCAAAGTGCGGCCCCCGAAGAGAATTGGACAGTCTCTGATCCCCGCCTGCGCCCCCCGCGCTGCTGGGGCCAAGAGGCCCCAGGGCAAGGACAGCCCGACATCTTAGGCTGCCGGGACCCCTGACCCAGCTCGGTGGCCGAGGCCGAGAGGTAGGGCTCTGGGCTGGGCGGGGCGCTGGGGCAGCGGGGCAGGGCCTGCCCCAGGGATGGGGGAGCTGGGGTGTGGGGGCCCGGACACCCAGCAGAGGCCTCTCAGCGGCGGGGCCAGTCTGAGGAACTGCTTCACCCCTGCTCAACCGAGGCCCTGGAGTCCCCCGCCCTCGGGTGACTCGGTCCTGCGATTTTGAATCCCAGGCAAGAAATGCCTAACTTTGGGTCTGGGCTGCCCCTTCCTACTCTGTGGGACGGCTGGGATCTCCTGGTCTCTTTCGTCTCTGTCTCTTTGTCTCTGGGTCTCTGGCGGTTTCCCCTTCCTCCCCCATTCTGCTCCCCAGAGAGGAAGCCCCAGAGGTGGCCTGCCCACTGCTTTCTCACAGTCTCTCTCCCTCTCCCTCTCTCTCTTTCCAGTTTGCAAACTCAGCTCTGGAGTTGGGCAGCGCCAGCGGCAGGAAAAACCTGCCCCTGCCCCCACCTTCTGCCGCCTCCCCTGCCCTGTGCTCCCTTCACCAACCCGGCACCCCCAGTTCCTGCAGGGCCCTCCAGCCATGTCGGACCCAGATGTCCCCAGGGGCCCTGATGCCCCCGCCATGTGGCCCCCCTGTTCCAGGGGTGCCTGAGCCCCTTCGAGGAGCCCCAGCTGCACCCCCGCCCACCTTGGCCGAGTCCTAGCCCCAGGGACCATGAGTGGGGGCAAGAAGAAGAGTAGTTTCCAAATCACCAGCGTCACCACGGACTATGAGGGCCCAGGGAGCCCAGGGGGTTCTGAGCCCCCTGCCCTGCCCGCCCCCACTGGGCCCCCACCCCGCCTGCCTAATGGGGAGCCCAACCCTGAGCCGGGGGGCAAGGGCACCCCCCGGAACGGCTCCCCACCGCCTGGGGCCCCTGCCTCCCGTTTCCGGGTGGTAAAGCTGCCCCACGGCCTGGGAGAGCCTTACCGCCGAGGCCGTTGGACGTGTGTGGATGTTTATGAGAGAGACCTGGAGCCCCCTGGCTTTGGCCGGCTCCTGGAGGGAGTTCGAGGGGCTTCGGGAGGCACTGGGGGCAGATCTTTGGATTCCAGGTTGGAGCTGGCCAGCTTGGGCCTGGGTGCCCCAACCCCACAGCCAGGCCTGTCTCAGGGCCCCACCTCCTGGCTCCGTCCGCCCCCTACCTCCCCTGGACCTCAGGCCCGCTCCCTAACCGGGGGGCTGGGCCAGCTGGCAGTGCCTGGCAAGGCCAAGGTGGAGACACCCCCACTGTCCGCCTCCCCACCCCAACAGCGCCTCCCAGAGCCCAGGACTGGGGATAGCGTGGGCCCAGCCCGGGCTGCCACGCCCCTGCCCTCCCTGAGGGTGGAAGTGGAGGCTGGGGGCTCAGCAACAGGGACCCCTCCGCTGTCCCGGTCAAAGGATGGAGCCCTGCGGCTGAGGATGGAGTTGGTTGCTCCAGAGGAGATGGGGCAGGTAAGAGCTGGGTTCCGGTATGGGGGAGGCACCTGAGGGGTGGTGCTTGCCCATCTCGGCCTGGGCCTCCAGCCTGGGCCTTCCTGCCTCCACCTCCATACCACCCTCCCCCCACCTGTCTGTCACATCAGGTAGCCTCTCTTTCCTCTTCCTGCCCTTTTCCTGGGAAGCCCATCCTACTCCTCACACAGCCTTTCTTTTCTTTCTCAGGCTCCCTCTTCCCCTACATTCTGCACCTTCTTTCTTTCTCTTTAACCTTTCATTTGTTACCTTTGGCCCAGGTCTCTGTTTC
Organism: Cryptoprocta ferox; assembly: GCA_028646485.1. NCBI lineage: Eukaryota > Metazoa > Chordata > Mammalia > Carnivora > Eupleridae > Cryptoprocta > Cryptoprocta ferox. The sequence goes on from CM053564.1 coordinate 31,065,836, forward strand.
CATATAGCCCAGTTCTGTCTCTCCATCACAAAGATGTAGTCTTCTCACTTTGGCCCTTACCTTCTGTCTTGGTTTCCCCCCTTCTGATTTCAGGCATTGAGGGTGGAGGTCCCAGGTGAGGCTGGGTGCTTGGGCCTCTGGGAGAGGAACTGCTGAGGTTAGCAGGGAGGGGTAAAAAGTAGTCACCCCACTGTAAGTCTCCCTGGCTGACTTGTGTGTCTCGGGACCCTGCATCTAGGCCCCTCTACGATTGATAACTGGGGGTGGCCATTGGGGAGTGGGAGAGAAGCAGGAAGCAGCCCAGAGAGAGTTAAATCCTTTGCTCTTTCTGCTTCCTGTCTCCAAAAGAGGAACAAGTCTGGGCTGGGGGGCAGGATGCTTGGGTCCTTGGGGTGGGGGTGGGCAGCCAGGGGTGTGGGGGATGGATGTGTCTGTCCTGAAGGAGAAAATAACACCTTGGACTGCAGAAGAAAAGGCAGGGAGTGTGAGAATGAGAACTTTTCCCCCTTCCTGGCCTTGGGCACAAACCACAGTATAAAAATAACCTGGGACTGGATGTCTGGGCCCTGTCAGGACCGGTCAGGACCGGCTCCCCCACCCCCTCTTGGCCTCAAGTTCACATCTCTCATGCTGCGCCCCCTACTTTTCTTGAGCTCTTTCAGTCAGTTCCTACCCCAGGGGAGGAGATGCTGTTTCCTTTACTGGTCCCTGTCCCCATGCTCCTCCAAAGCAAGGCCCCTTTGCCCCAGTCCCTCTGTGTCATTAAGCCCTGGCCAAGCTTCCCTTGGAACTGCAGACCCTGCACCTCTATCCTCAGTGCCCCCAGACCCCTTTCCTCAACCCACATCCTGTGTGCACGCGTCTGTGCTGCTATTTCCCTGCCCCAAAGTCTGGCTCCCTTCTCTCAGGAGAGAGGCTGGGAGGAGGGCCGGGGGACACCACCTGGGCCCCTTCCTCTGCTCTGTCCTTCTAACCACTCTGGACTCTCTGTTCTTGGCTTTTCCAAGAAGTAGGGGCCTCCTGGGGCCTCACAGAGGCGTCTTGTTCCTGTGGCCCCCGCCCTTTTGCAGCCAGCCCCAGCGCCTGTTGGGCTGTGTGGGTCCATTCCCAGGCTCCGCCTCCCCCCATCTCCGCAACCCCCCCCCCCCACAAAGGGCCCAGCGCAGGAGCAGAACCTCACCTGAATCTGAGAAGTTTGAGAGTAGAGGCTAGAAAGGATGGGGGGGTGGGGGGGCGGCGAGGACCAGTTTCTGAGGATTCATTCATTCTACAAATAGTTATTGAACAAACTATAAGCTCTGTCCTCTAGAGCTTACCTTCTAGCAGCAGGGAGGCAAAAATACTTTAATTTCAGATACTATTAGGTGCTATAAAACACACACACACACACAAACAGAACAGTTCAGTGGAATTCACTAGTCCGGTGATGGGGAACTGCCTCTCTGAGGAAGTGACATTTGAGTTGCTTTAATAACTCAGTGACTGAACGCCCAGACACTCTCTGACTAGCCTCTGATTAGGGGTCCTGGTTCAGCTGGTGGAAGGGTACTGGAGTGCAGGCCAGAGCCCCTCTGTAGTACTCTGGTACCCCATGAGCCACTTTTTGGAAGCTGGTCATACCCAGTCCTCAGGATGGGCACTGTTTCCCTTGCCTCTGATACCTACCTAATGCCTCCACCAGACCTCGGCGAAAGAGAGGGGCTTTGGGGCAGGACTCCTGGGTCCTCAGAAGAGAGTGGAGGTATGTGGGGAGAGATGAGGGGGGAGACTGCTAGGCAAGTTGTAAGGTGGCCAGTTCTTTTCTTGCGGTTGACGTGATGGTGTCTACCTCTCTGCCTCCAGGTGCCCCCACTCGACTCTCGCCCCAGCTCCCCAGCCCTCTACTTGTTTCCCGATGCGAGTCTAGTTCACAAGTCTCCAGACCCCTTTGGAGCAGCGGCAGCCCAGAGCCTCAGCCTGGCCCGCTCCATGCTGGCCATCAGTGGCCACCTGGACAGCGATGATGATAGGTAGGTGGGCTCTGAGTCCCCACCCAACACCTGGGACAACTGCATGAAACTGCCTGGTAGGTGTCCTTCCCCCAAGTTGAACTTGGAGAGGACCTCTTCAACAGTGAAACCTGGCCTGGGCACAACCACTGGGCAAAGTTGATTTGGGACCCACTCCCTCCCTGTGGAGAGAGCTGGGTGGGACTCCCTGAATTAGGATTGTCAAATCATAGACTTTTTTTTTAGAGTTTGAAGGGAGTCATTGTTGTCAAATTCCAGAGCTCTTGCAGATTTAGCGATCATTTGGCCAACCCTAAGAATTTACTGGCAAATATGCTGGAGAGGCGAATAGGGAGTGGGTCTCCTCTGGGTTTCCACCTCCCTCTCCATACTGAGGAGAATGGAACTCCAGCCTTTGGAGGTAACATCCTTAGACACCGTGTGCACTACTTAAGGATCCTAGGACTTCTAGTGCCAAGAAAGCACGTCCCTGAGGTTCTGCTCTCTGCTCTAGGAGCATCAGGAGGGCTGAGTCCTCCCCGCCTCCACCAAGCCAAAGCCCGGGAGAGATGGCTGTGGGGTGCAGGGTTTCTTCTAGGGTTTGCCCTTCAGGGGAGAATGTGCATTCAGTTTGGAGGCACTATGGGTAGAACTTCCTGTTTCGAGGGCCAGGTTTCAACATAGGAATGCCAGCAAGCTGAAAAGGGAGGAACGAAATTGCGACTCAGATAGGCACGCAGCTCCCTTATGGCTGTGGACTGATAGAAAGGCTAGGGAGTCACACTTTTATTTTGGAGGGAGGAGTGGGACTTCCTGTTCGAGGCCCTGGGGGGAGGGACTTCCTGTTTGGAAGGAAATAAGGGGTGGGGCTTAGCCTTGAGTTTTGTGGGTGATGGGGACACAGACCTCTTCCAGAAGCGAGTCTTTCCTGCCGGCTTGCCTTTCCCGTGGCGCCACCCCCCAGAATCAGGGACTAAGTTTAACCAAAGAAAAGGGCCTGTGGCTTTGGGGAGGGGCAGGAGGCAGAGAGGAAAGAGAAAGGGTGGCCAGAGGCCAGTGGGATGGAGGGCGAGGGGCCTCCTGGTGGATCGTGGAGAATGAGGGACACAGTGGTGCAGGGCAGTGCTGCTTCTGGGCTCCCTGCTCAGGAATGTGTGAGGTGTGAAGTTGGCCAGGGCTGGGCGAGTCACCTGCCCCTGCTGCTGCTATTCTCAGAGCTTCCCACCCTTATTCCCTCCCACTGGGAGGTTGCCTGGCATGAGGGCTCCCTGTCCTTCCCCACCCATGTTGATTTCAGAGTTCAACCTCCTACTTCTCCTCCTTAGAGGGCTCTGTCTCTAGGAGCCTCCTCAGCTCTATTCTTTTGGCTTGTCCCCTCCCTCCCTCCCTCTGTCCCACTCCCTCCCCACACCCCAGTCTGACCGGTCAGGCACCCAGCCTCCACTTTATCCTGCTCCACTCCAAGCCTCTGGGGCTCTGGCCCAGCCCAGCCCCTCTCCTGCCCCACCCTGCTGGGCCAGTAGGATTGGGTTGGGCCCTCCCCCTTGGCCCCCTGGAATGAGCCATGTGGCCCCCACCTCACCTCTCTGGTGTGCCCAGAGCTGGCAGGAAAACAGGGTCTGAGTGGCATGGAAACTCCCTTTCAAGAAAGAAAGTGGACAGCACAGTTAAGTGCCTGGATCTCAGATGGGAATTGGGGGATGCCTGCCAATCTCAGAATCTGGGGATGGGAGAACAGAGGGTGCTTGGTGAATTTAGACTGCTCATGTGCTCCTGGGTGGCAAGAACCGTCGTGTCCCCAACAGGGCCTGGCAGTTGGAAGGTACTTAAATAAGCGAATAGATGGATAAACGGTTGGGTGGATGAGGGAATGCATGGGTAGATGACCAGCATGGAGGATCCATGCACTATAGGTAATGAATCCCAGGGACTTGGGAAAGAAAAAGTACATTTATTTATCCAGTGCCTCCTTTGGGTCAGGTGCTACCTCTTATCTCACTAAAGCAACCCTATGATGCCCACTTTCCAGAAGAAGAAACTGAGACTCAGAGAAGAATGGTTTTAGAAACCTGCCCGAGGTCACTGAGCTACTAAGTGACAGGACTGCATTCAGAGGCTGGGTCTGACCCCAAAGCCACATTCTCCACTCTCCTACTGGGATGCCTATGTCCCAAGAGAAGAGGAGGAGGTAGTCCTCTCTAGGATGCCCTTTCTCTCCAGGACAGAGGCAGGGACAGCTCTCCCAAGCTGGGCAAGGAGCCAGCCCCCCCCCCATTCTGGCCTGGCCCCACCCCAAAGGCACCACAGATCCGGGAGGGACTATAGAGAGGGCAGCCGGATGCCACTTTGTTGGCCTCAGGCCCATCCCCTGCGGGCTCCTCAGAACATAGCTAGGGAGTAGAGCTGGCCCTTGTCCCCAGAATCAGAACCTTTCCACCTCTCCCAGGTGCCCTGCTTCTTCGTCTGGTCCTCATTTTGAGGCTGTTTAGTTTGACTTTCAAAAAGGAAGACCAGCCTCTAGGGTTGTCCTTGCCCCAGGACCCAAGGGTCCCACAGAGCCAGAGTCCCCAGTTGTGCATACCATGCATGCACAACCCCAGGGGGCGCCACTCACATTTGAAATCGTTGTCCTCGAAACTTGGAAGTCATGCAAGTTTTCTGGAAGATGGCAATAAGTGTCTTGAGTAAGGGGGCATTTTGTTCTAATTCACACAGCCACCTTTTGGGCTTCTGGTGGGGGCTGATGCCACCCAGCCAACTCCAAGCTTCCTGGTCCTGGCGCTGCCCACGAATTCCAACACAGTGCCTGCCGTTTGCTTACTCCAGGCGCTCTCAAAGGGAGCGTTTGGGTTGCTGGCCAGACTCCTGGTCCCTTGAAGTGTTAACGTTAGAATGTGACGGTGGAAAGTGCTGTCAAAAACTCTCTAGCACTAGACAAACAGGAGATAGTCATCTATCAGCCAACAAATGTTTATTGTTGTATTATTCCTTTATTTCTGGCAAGAACAAACAACTTACTTGGCATCTTTACCTGAGTGTCCGCCAAGCAAGGCCAGTGTTCCTATTCCTGTGAATCTTCCCCTCTTTGGTCTCTGTGTGTCTTGTGTGTACTGGGGAAGGGGGTGGGGGGGTGGGGGGGTGGTGACCTGTGGTGGCCTAGGCTCCACCCAGGTGTCTCAGATTGAAATAGCTTGAAAATTGCCCTGGCTTTCCAGCTGGCTGGCTCACCCTCCACTCTTAAACTTATCCTGTGCCCCCCAACCCCAGGAGTCCCCGATGTCCTTTCCCCATCCCACCCTATCCTGCTCTCTCAGGCCTGGTCACCCCCTTGGTTACTCCACCTGTCAGCGCCTTCTGCACCCAGAGCTTGGACAGGAAATGGAAAATTCCCAGCTCCCTCGTGCTCTCTTCCTGGCTGCAGGGCCTCATCCAAGGGTCACCTTGAATTGAGTGTTAATTCCCCCCACAGGGAAGCGAGTTGGAACCAACAGTCAGGAGAATGGGAGCACAGGAACACAGGATGCTACATGTTGAGACCACCCACTCTGAGAGGGGCAAAGCTGGGGGCTAGAGGACAGGATCATGGGTGATCCTGTAGCACCCTGCCCCAGGGCCGAGGTGGCTGAGGGAGAGGTTGGTCAGGTGTGGGTTGTGAGCTATGGGATGAAGCAGGAGCCTGAGACCCGAGTGGTGACAAGAGGGAGACTTGGGGGACAGGGCAAGGCGGAAAGGCTTGTGCAGGCCCTTGGCCTCCCTTGGCCTCCGAGGGACAAGACTTGGTTGAGGGATCTAGAGGCTGGCCCTGGGAACCGTTCAGCCAGACCTGAGTCGACCTCTGGTGGCCATTTAACAAACTGCAGCCAGACCTGCTCTCCCCTATCATTGGCTCCCAAGTGTCTTCAAAACCATTGCTCTAATTCTCCATGTCCCACCTCCAGCCTCACTCTCCCACCTCCCCTCAAGTCTGTTCCCTCCAAGACCCCAGACCCGAGACCTTGCTTCCAGATCCATAGGCTGTGCTTGTTTTTCAGGGCTCTGTTTTCATTGCTTTGGTAAACTTTCCATTCCTCTTCTCCCTCAGAGATCCTCTGGCCAGGCCCCAGGGGTCAGTCATGATGTGGATTTTGTGTCTGGGGTGGGGGGGGTGCTTACAAGTCCAGGGAAGATGACAAGTATATCTGAAACCCCCCCCCCCCATCCCAGCCGAGTGGAGCTGAGGGGTTGAGGGAGACCAGTGTAGTCCAGATGGGATGGGATGGGTAGAGGCGGGGCGGTGGGGGGGAGGTCTCCCTAGGCCAGGCTGTCCCTCACCCTTCACACCCCTCCCTGACCCAGGCCTCTGGCCCCAGAACCCCTCCCCCGACCCAGCCCACCAGCTGACTTCCCTCAGCCTGCCCCCTTCCCTCTGCTCTGGGATTGGTGCCAGGATGAGAAGGGGACATTGGCACTGACCGCGTCTGGGATTCCCGCCTACCATGGAGGTTGGTGGGAGGGGGTCCCCGTGTCCCTGAGGAGCCAATAGCAGCCAGGCTTTGCCCTGGGGGGCGGTGTATATCTTTCAGACCAGCACCCCCTAGGCACTGTCTCCTCTCTGCCTGCCTGGCACCAGCCAGACCCCGTTCTGCCCGGGGGGCTCTGAGCCCCCCAGGCAGTCCTTCTGATACAGCCCTTTCCCTCTAGGGGTTGCCTAAAGCCCTTTCCCTTGGGGATGGCCCAGCCAGGCATCTCTGTCAAGTCCCTGGTGTCATCGTATGAGACCCGAGTGGTGGGGATGACTCCAGGGCCTCCCCGGAAAAGGGGCTGTGTCTCTTCTCCTTGCTCTCCTCGGGGAGCATCCCCCATCCGAGGGTCATCTGCACCCCCACCTCACCGGGGCCTTGGGGGGCATGGGCAGCGGCCCTCACCCCGCCGGGGGATGGACAAAACTCTCCTCTCCCTGATTCTCTACTGTCACAGGTACAGGCAGGGGTGTGGGTGGGAGGCTGCAGTGAATGGGGCCTGTGGAGGAAGCCAGAGCCTGCTCTGAGAAGGACCTGGAATGTAGCCGGCTGGGGTGTCCAGACACCTGGCTTGGCACCTGCTCTTCCCCCTCACCTCTCATCTCCCTGTGTCTCTCCAGCGGCTCCGGAAGCCTGGTTGGCATTGACAACAAGATCGAACAAGCCATGGTAAGAGAAGCCATCTTGGTCCCAGGTGGTCCCAGCTCATGTCCTGCTGCCCCTCCCCTGCTCTCCTTATTAGGGAATACTAACTCCCAGCTCCTTATCCAACTCCCCGATGTGTTCCCTTGGGTTCTTCACTCCCAACTGTCTCCACCTGAACTCCTGATTTCCCTTGGTCTGTGACCCGGCCCCCATCTCTGTCCTTAAGCCCTGACCTTGTCTCTGTCCCCTCTTCCCGCTCTGAGCACCCCCTCCCCAACTCTTCCCCTGCTTTGCTGCTTCTCCTGTGGTCCTTCATCATTTGGGAACAGGGGCATCTCTCACACCCAGACCCTCGAGGCACCAGGCACTTGGGGTGGCCTGGGACCCCTGACCCTTTGCCTGTCCCGGGCCCCCAGGACTTGGTGAAGTCCCACCTCATGTTTGCGGTCCGGGAGGAGGTGGAGGTGCTGAAGGAGCAGATCCGAGACCTGGCCGAGCGGAATGCCGCGCTGGAGCAGGAGAATGGACTGCTGCGTGCCCTGGCCAGCCCCGAGCAGCTGGCCCAGCTGCCCTCCTCGGGGGTCCCGCGGCTTGGGCCCCCTGCGCCCAATGGGCCCTCCGTCTGAGCCTCCCTTCCCTCACAATGTGCCTTTGGGGGCTGCCACAGCTGCCAGGCCTTGTGCCAGCTGCCCACCCCCTCTTCCTATGCAGCTTTAATGCCTCCTGATCCCTGGGGATGGGAGTTGAAGGCTCAGAATTGGCCTGCCCCCCCCCCCCACTCTTCCTCAATCTCCCCCTAGTGCCCAGGGACTGAGCTGTGGCATCTCCAGGCCTTGAAGGAGGAGGGAGGGCTTCAGGATGGGGTATTAGATGGAGCCCTCCTCCTCCCTCCCGAGGTGTCAGTGTTCTGGGACCCCTGGCAGTAGATGGCTGAGGGCATTGGAGTCTCCCTGGAAGACACCCTATCCCCGCCTTGTTCCCTCAAAGTACCCCCTCTCCTCTGCCCAGGGGAGGGAATATGGACAGTCTGCGAGTTCTGGGATTCAGGTTGTTATTAAAATAATAATTATAATTAAAAAAATCCGAAGAAACTTGAATCTGGAGGTTGGCATCTCGTTGCTTGTGTCCAGGTGGGGGCCTACAGTGGCATTTCCACTTGTGGGGGAAAGACTGAGTTTGTGGGCTCCCTTAGAGATCTTGTGCAGACTGGGAAGGCTGAATGTGGCTCAGACAGAGTGGTCGAAAAAGGGATGTGGAGGGGGATTGGCAGGGAGGGTGGGGAAGCCAGTGGCCCAGGTCCTGGGAAGGGGCAGGCAAGCAAGATAGAGGGAGTGGAGGAGGGGAGGGGGGCGTCAGCCCACGTGCTGGGAGGGCAGGGAAACAATGAGGCCTTTGGTAATTGTGCAGGATCCACCCCCAGCTTCCCAGTGTGTCCCCTCTGCGGGCTGGATCCCGGTGGTGGCTTGGGGGCGGGGCTGGGGGCCCTGAATGGGCCCCTTGTCTCAGTGCTGGGTGTGGGCCAGGCTCCCCGGGCACACGGTGCCCTCGCCAGGCCTGGCCAGCCTCCGTGGCTTCCACCCCCAGCTGGCTGAGGACCGCCCTGTGGGTGAGCAGGCCCCACCCTAAGAGCTTGGGCTGGGCTCCTGTCCCAGGCAGCAGAGACAGGTAGGGAGAAGGCCCCCACCTAGTGGGGAAGGGGGGAAGCAGCAACCACTGTCTCAGAGCACCCTGACCCTAGACCTGTGGAGAGTGGAATACTGAAGGCCCACCCGGGTCAGACATCCCACCCCTTAGCTCCCTACATTTATGACCTTGGGAAGGCTCTTTTTTTTTTTTTTTCCTCCTGAATCTCAGCTTCCCCACGGGTAAAATGGCACTGACAGTAATACCTACCAGAAGGGCAGCTGTGATGATTACATGACATCATACATGGGAAATGCCCAGTGAGTACCAGGTGCTCAATAAATGTTAGCTTCCCTTCCCCGCACCTGAGGGAAGGAGGGCTGAGGGTGCCGGGATTGGCTCCGGGGGTCCTGGAAGGGCCTTGGGGGTTTGGGTCAGGGCCAGGTAGGCTGTCACAATGGGCTAGAACTCTGCCTTCCTCTGAGTTCTCATCCACTTTGACTCCTCTCCCTGTCTTAGGGAGGGGAGGAAAGGCTTAGGATGAGTTGTCGATGAAAGCTTTCCTTCTGGATTCTCCATTTCTTTCTTTTGGCTGCACTTGAAGCTCCCAAGAGACCCCTCAGGTGGTGGCCACTGGCCTGCAGCCTGTTCCCCTCCCCCCTTTGTACCAAATGCTTGTTCTGCCCCCTACTCGGTACTTGTGTGTTGGGAAAAATGGCGGTGGTTCTGAGGTTCTTCCGATGGATTTGGCAAAAGATTACTTGCTGGGTGAGTTTCAGAAAATGCTCCATCCTCATGACATGCTGGGGTTGGAGGTGCTGGTCAATGACCTCTAGGTCACAGGAACCCATCTGGGGAGGAGGCCGGGATACCCACTGCCCCTTCCCTTCTATGCTTGCCTTTCTGCCGACCACTGTGCCCCTCTTTTGTCTTTCCTCTCCCTGTCTTGGTTCTTAGGTTTTCTTCTGGAGAGAAAAAACTAAGTCAACCTTCTTGGAACGCCATGATTCCCAGAAAAGTGTATTGAATGTGGAGAAGACTCCCAAGGTGGTTGAGACTTTCAAGTTGGTTGAGTCCTGCAAAGAGGCTAAGGTTGCCAAGATGGAGGAGTCCCCCAAGGTGGCTGATCCCTGCAAGTTGGCCAAAGCAACAGATAGGGCTGAGGTGGAGCCGGGTCGTGGGGTCCGATCCCTGCTGCAGCTGCCCCAGACAGCTGTCAAGTCTGTCTCCACGCTCATGGTCACGGCCCTGCAGAGCGGCTGGCAATTGTGCAGCTGGAAGGTCAGCACCATATTTCCCTGGTTCCCAATGGTCCTCCCGCCCTCCCAGAACCCCCATGACTCATTCCTCCCTCCCTATAACTTGTTCAGCATTTATTTTGTCTGCCTTTCCTAAGTACCAGGCACTGAGGCAGGCAACCGAGGATACAGGGTGAACAGGATTTACCCAGACTAAAGGAGCTACAGACAAGATCATAGGCATTGTGGGTTCAGTGTCTTAGGGGTGTGACACGGGAGGTCGGTGGTCTGTGGGAGCCCAGGGAAGGGGCATCTCAGCCTGACCTGGGAAGTCAAGAAAGACCTTCTTAGCAGAAGAGAGGGTAAAACTGAGACCTGACGGATTGGGCCTGCCTTGGGTGGGGTGTGGAGGGAGTGGGGGGAACATTCCATGAAGACAGAGTAGCAAGTGGGCTGGGGTAGGGAGGTGCTGCCCCAAGGTGATAGGTATGGGCAATCCTAGGGCCAAGGGCCAGCTTGTACAAGGCAGACTGAGTGGCCATCTGTGGAGTTTGGATTTGACCCTAAGAACAATGGAAGCCCTCGTACAATCAGATTTTAATTTAGAAAGCTCGCCTGCTGTCATGTTGTGGCCACTCTGGAAATGGTTTTCGTAGTTTCTTATGAAACTGAGCATGTAATTATCTTATGCTGAGCGATTGTACTCTTGGGCATTTATCCCAGATAAATGACACTCGATGTGCACACAAAAATCTCTACGTGAAAGGTTCCTAGCAGCTTTATTTGTAACAGCCCAAACCAACTCCAGTTTCCCTCAGTGGGTGAATGGTTAAAACTGTGATATATCCAGACCGTGGACTACTTCTCAGCCATAAAAAGAAATAAATTATTGATACCTACAACTAGGTAGACAAGTCTCAGGAGTTTCACTCAGGCTGAGTGAAAACAACCAGTCCCCAAAGGTTATACCTATACTATATGATTCTATTTATATTATATGCCACTCTTGAAATAACAAAATTGTAGAAATAGGGACTCAATTCCTGGTTTAGTGCTTGCCAGAGATTAGGGTTTGGAGGGGGGAGGTAAGTTGGTTACAAAAGGACAACATGAGGAATTCTTGTGATGATAGAAATGTTCTGTATGTTGACTGCGGCAGTTGGATAGGTGAACCTGTGTATGTAAGATAAAATCAGGTAGAATTTAACACACACACACACACACACACACAAATGAGTACAAGCAACAGGTGGGGGGAGCAGGTGTGTGAATAAGATCAGTAGATTGTATGGATGTCAGTATCCTGACTATGATACTATACTGTGGTTTTGTAAGATTTGCTATTGGGGCAAACTGGGTAAAAAGTTACAGGGACTCTGGTATTTCTCACAACTGCATGTAACTATAATTATCTCAAAAGTCAGAAAATTAATTTTATTTATTAATTAAAAAAATTTAGGGGCGCCTGGGTGGCTCAGTTGGTTAAGCATCAGACTTCAGTTCAGGCCATGACCTCACAATCTATGAGTTCGAGCCCCGCGTCAGGATCTGTGCTGTTAGCTTGGAGCCTGGAGCCCGCTTCAGATTCTGTGTCTGTCTCTCTGCCCCTTACCTGCTCATTCTCTGTCTCTCTGTCTCTGTCTCTGTCTCTCTCTCAAAAATAAATAAACATAAAAAAATTTATCTAATGTTTATTTTTGAGAGAGAGAGAGAGAGAGAGAGAGAGAGAGAGAACAGAGTGTGAGCCAAGGAGGGTCAGAGAGAGAGGGAGACACAGAACCTGAAGCTGGCTCCAGGCTCTGAGCTGTCAGCACAGAGCCCAACGTGGGGCTGGAACTCACGAACTGGGAGATCATGACCTGAGCCGAAGTCGGACGCCCAACTGACCGAGCCACCCAGGACCCCAGAAACTTAATTTTTTTGTTTTTGTTTTTGTTTTTTGAGAGGGACAGAGTGCGAGCATGGGAGGGGAAGAAAGAGGGAGACACAGAATCTGAAGCAGGCTCCAGGCTCTGAGCTGTTGGCACAGAGCCTGATGTAGGGCTCGAACTCACGGACTGTGAGATCATGACCTGAGCCGAAGTCGGATGCTTAACCGACTGAGCAACCCAGGTGCCCCCCAGAAACTTAATTTTAAAGAAGGAAGTGCCTGCGGGTGCCTGGTTGCACAGTTGGTTAAGCATCCAACTCTTGATTTGGCTCAGCTCATGATCCCATAATTCGTGAGATCGAGCCCTGCATCGGGGTCTGAACTGACAGTATGGCGCCTGCTTGGGACTCTCTCTCTCCCTTTCTCTCTCTGCCCCTCATCCCCCAATAAATAAATAAAAATTAAAAAATATATAATATAAAAAGGGAAGTGTCTAGATCACTACCAAACGAACTTATTTTGGCCTTGAATGAAGTATTACAGCATTTAATAATAATAATAATAGTAGTAATAAAGTTCACTTGGCTGCCCTGTGGAGAGAGCGGGTCAGAAAAGGACTAGAGGAGAGGAGGCACAATATTTAAGAGGTAGAACTCTTGGGGTACCTGGGTGGCTCAGTTGGTTAAGTGTCTGACTTTGGCTCAGGTCATGATCTCATGGTTTGTGAGTTCAAGCCCTGCATTGGGCTCTCTGCTGTCAGCACAGAACCTGCTTTGGATCCTCTGTCTCCCTCTCTCTGCCCCTCCTCCGCCTTGTACATACATGCTCTCTCTCTTCTCAAGAATAAATTAACATTTTTTAAAAAAAAATTTTAAGAGGTAGAATTGTTGCACCAGCTGGCTGACTGGATGACCGTGAAGGGAGAGCAGGCTGGAGCCATTCACTGGGATGGAGAATGAAGGAGCAAGAGCACACTCAGGGGAGCAAGTGAGGAGGTTAGGGCATTGGGACAAGAGGACTTGAGATGTCGGTAGGACATCTGCACGGAAGTATCTAGGAGGCAGTGGGATATACAGGCCTGGAGGTGAGGAGGGAACTCTGGACTGGAGACAGAGATCGGGTGCCATTCTTTCCTTCATTTGAACACACTTCTTATGGAGCCCTAGTGAGGACTGCATGGTGAGTCAGACATGGTCCCTGTCTTTCAGAAGCTCGCTTTCTAGTGTTGAAAGCAGACAGGTCCATAGAACAAATAGTGTATGAAATGCCTCTCGATGGGGCAAACACAAGGGTGGAGACAAAGACCACCCAATGCAGTCTGGGAAGGCTTCCTGAAGGAGGCAGTGCCCGATGGAGGAGGTGGAACTAGACTGGTGTATGCTGTTTATCTGCCGTGCTTCCACCAGCGGTTTCTCCCTAGACCAAGCTACTTACATATGCACATTTCTCTCTCTTTCATAGTCATCTGTGAGTTCTACCTCCATTTCCTCCCAAATGAGGTCTGGGTCCCCACTGGAGACGCCGGAGGCTGAGATGCTGCGGGAAGTGTACCTGATACTGTGGTCCATTCGGAAACAACTGCGGCAGCTGGCCCGCAGGCAGGAGAGGCGGAGGCGGCACCACATCTGGGCCCATGCTGGCCTGCAGCCTCACAGGGCTCAGGGCCTGAAACAGGATGCCCGGAGTCCCCTCTAGGGGGGGAACCCCACATCCTCAAAAAGCCCCACCTCAGTCTTAGGTAAGGTTGATAGGAGAGGTTAGGCCAGCAGGCCAGGAGTTGTGGGTCAGGAGTTTTCATATTGTCACCTCTCTCATCGAGAGCCTAAGCCCAGGTGTGGGGTCCCACTTAATTCCCCTTCATTCCATTTATTCAATTTGTTAAAAAAAAATTTATCAAAAGGTTGGGAAATAAATTTCAGATATTTCTGAGTAAATGGAGAATGTGTTTGTGGATAGCCAGAAGCAATGAGGGGAACTCTGGGAATTTGTGGGCTGGGGGGGGGGGGGAGGGCTGAGGGGGGGGGTTCAACACATCCAGGCCCTAGGCCGGGACCCGTTAAACCACCTCTAGTGGCTGAATTGCCTTTGGCAACCCTGCGAGGCCGGAGTGCAGCAGCACCCCTTTACAGACGCGCCGCCGCCTACCAGGTCCTGAGCCCATGCTTTCCCCGGCAATCCTACAAGCCGGGCGTCTTGCAGAGGTCAAGTGGTTTGTGCAAGGCCGGAGGGCAAAGATCTTCTGGAAACTGCCGGCTCCGACGGCCAGCCCACTGCCGAACCCCTCTGGCGCTTGAGGGCTCCGCCGTAGCGAGGTCCATGGATCCAGAGACCCCCACGGCGGGAGCCGGGTACGCGGGCCCAGCTGGTCGCGCCCTTGCCGAGAGCGGCGGAAAACTACACCTCCCAGGGTTCCCGGCGGCGGCGCGGACGGGGGCGCGCGGACGCCGGGGAGGCCGGGAGTGGGGCAGCGGCGGCGCAAAGGCGCTTGAGGGCCGAGCGCCCGGCTTACCCGTAAGGTGTCAGCCTGGCGCCCCGGGGCGAACGGCCCGGCGGGAGGCCGAGGAGATCTGGAGGAGGCTGGGGTGCTGGAGACAACACGAAGGAGACGGTGGAGCCGCAGGTGCCCTCTCGGACTTAGACGTCTTGCTGGACGGCTCAGAGGTGGCTCCCCAAGGAAAAGCAAGGGATATTTCACAAGACTGCAAAATTGGGGGATTTCAGTGTTCACAGGCCTTGAGGGTGGCGTGGCGAAGGAGGAAGGGATGACAGCAGAGGCCCCTGGGTGGGGTGGTAGGGGGGAGGGGGAGGAGAAGGGAGGGTGCGGCTGACTGTGCTGCTGGGTCTTGCTCACGTAGAGGTTAGTCGTGAATTGCAGGCGGTGGGCGTGAACAAAGACGGGGGAGCGGGGGTTAGTGAGGAGCAAGGGGGATCGTTTGCTGGAGGCACCCAGTTCACTAGAAAAGTCAGCAAACTACTTCCCTCACCCCTTCCCGATCCCCCACTGCTCTGGAAGAGTTGGGCCCCCTTGCTGGTAATCCGGGGCGTCTTTCCCAAAAGTCGGGAACAGCACCTGGCTGCGGAGTCCTATAGCTCTGGTACCCTGAGCCTATTAGCTGTCCACCTCACCTCAACGTTTACAGCCACAGTGATGTCAGCTGCCACTTATTAAGCACCTAGGGTGATTCTTTTTTATGTCCTGTTCTAAGTAATTCTTATAGCAACTTTATGATGAAGTATTAGTGCTTCCATTTTTTGGAAGAGAAAACTGAGGGACAAAAAGTCATGTTTAATAAGATGAGCCTGCTTTCATTGATCCAACTAATGAGTCCAGCTCATAGGGGACATGTAACATACATGTTAAACATACACGCACATACATGTTACACTGCAGGTGTCAATACATTAAGTGGTTATGCTGGGAATCTGTCTTGAGTTTAGCATGAAGTCAAAACCTGTTTCCAGTGCGGCCTCAAAATGGGCTGATACACAGTGGCTCATTTCTGGAGTTTTCAATCACCAATTATGCCTCACATCTCCCTGCATGCCAGGAACCATTCTGGGCCCGAATGGTATTGGTACAGGGTCTGTGTCCCAGGGAGTCCAGAGGTTGGAATGGTTGCCTCACTGTTGAAGATTCAGGATCAGCCCTTCCAAGTCCTTAGAGACAGGCTCCTCTTCCTACTGGGGACCTTAAGGTTTCAGTGAGAGGGTGATGGGGTAGGGTGAAGGGTGCCCCTGAGGGTCACTGGTAAACAGCCTTGCAAGTAGCTACAGGCCCAGGAGCCATTCCAGCTGTGAGGCTGTGGGCTTGTGAGAAGGAATACTGCTCTCATTTTTCTTTGGCTTCTTTAACATCCTGGGAGTGGGAGGGGTAGAAAGGAAGAAGGTGAGTTCAGCCAGTAGCCAAGGGAGCTGTTTGCACCTCCCACCACTCTCTCCCTCCCCAGACATGATGGAGCCCTGTCTTGACTTGGCCAAACTGGGGAATGGAGGCTTGCAGGAGAGAAAGGGGTGGGATGGAAGACAAGTCCAGAGAACTTGTTTTTCCTAGATGTCTCAGCTCTCACCATGCTTTATCTTTACCTAGTACTTAACAGTATCTGAAATTACATTTATTTACCAGTATACGTGGGAGGCAGCAGTGAAATGCATGGGAAGTGGTTTAAACTAACACTTCCCGGATGTGTAACCTTGGGTGAATCTGTTAACTTCTTTGAGCCTTGGTTTCCTCATCTGTAAAATAGGGAAAGCAGTGGTACCTGTATCACAAGTTAGTCATGAGGATCCAGGAAGGGATGCTCAGCACAGCATAAGGACTCAATAAATGTAGGCTGTTATTATGATAATGGTTAAGAGTTACAGTGTACGGTTACTACCCCCATGGCCTAAAACAGTACTGAGAAAAACAAAGTAAGCCCTCACCTAGTATGTGGGAAGCACACTCCCATCAGCTGTCTTGTGGGCACCATGCCATTTTGGAAGTGACCAAGAATGCCATGTGCAGCGAGTACCAGGAAGAGCACTTGACAGAGAGTCTGGACTCAATATTGCTACCACTTCACTGTGGGACTTGGGCCAGTCACCTTTCTTCACTGGGCCTCAGGCTCTTCAAATAAAATAATGGGTTGAAGCAACTGATTGCTGTGGTCCCTGCCAGCTTCCAGGGGTTCTGCTTTGAGTCCTGTGCTCCCTTTATCCACCACATGGTCTTCAGGGTTGGGGACACATGGTGCCTTCAACTTCTCTAAACCTTGTTTCCTAACAGGCCAAAGCTGCCGCAGAGAGAGTTGAACCGGGGAAAACATTCTTGGTTTAAGCCTTTGAACTCAGAGACAAAGTCTCAGCCCTGGACACCGGATCTTCTTTTTAGCCACGTCACTCCCCCTGCTTCAGCCTCATCCGCTGTCATATCAGAGCCCTGGGGGAGGAGAGCCAGCCCTCACTGAGCCCCGCAGGCATGAAGGCTTTGGCCTCAGTTATTCTCCGACGTGCAGACAGGGTGTGTGTGTAGCTGTGTGTACACAGATGCATGTGCCTGTATGTACTTGCGGGTATCTGTAGCTATATTTTCACCTGTTTCCATTTCCCCCTTGCCACTGCAAGACTGAGATTAACTGGAGGAAAAGATTATATACCTCGCAGGGCTAGAAATGCTATTTGCCCCTTGCCGGAGCTGCCTGTCTGCCCCGTGGGTGTCATTCAGGGGTTCTGGACCGACAGCCTGTAAGATCTCCAAGGGGGAGACGGACTAAGGGTAAGGATCTCCTCTTCCCTTCTTAGTCCTCTTTGTTTCACAAGTCACAAGTCGAGCCCACCTGCCCCACATTTGTCGCCCACCTCATCTGGGATGCTTGTGTCCCTACCCCTGCGAAAGCTGAGTCATCGCGTTTCCCTTTCCCTCGGTGCCTCCGGGGCTGAGTGACTGTAGAGCGGTGGTTTCTGCAAGGCAGGCTCCGTGTTTTGTGTTGAAGGAATCTGTGCACGGGCACAACTGAGGTGTGACAGTGGCTGGCTCAGGCTGGGGCAGACGAGGCCCTAAGAAGGCTCGTCCCCAGGAGGTGGGGGGGTCTGTACCACCCTTCTCTGTCTTTCTCTCTGCCTCCACGTTTACCCATGTGATAAAAATAGACCCAGCTATTTTTCCTTTATTGTGTATATGCTCTGACAGTTTTTCAGCTGACAGTCCTTTCTAGAGGCCCACAGAGTTTCATACCGAATTTAAGAGCCTGCACTCTGGAGCCAGAATACCAGGTTTTGAGTCCTGGCTCTACCACTTACCAGCTGTATGGCCTTGGGCAAGTTGCTTACCCTCTGGGTCTCAGTCACCTCATCTGCAAAATGGAGGTAATGTAGGAATGTTGTGAGGATTTAATGAATTAATGCACAAAAATATCTTAGAATAGTACTTGCCACATAGTATGTGCTGTATACAGATTTGTTTTTATTATTTCTTATGGATATCTAGAAGCTCTTTATATATCAAGGGCATTAAGCCTTTCTGTGATATGAGTTGTGAATGTTTTAACACAGTCCTCTGTTTTCTTTTCTTTTAACTTTTTGTTTTGAAAGAATGTGGATTCACATGCAGTCATCATAAATGATATAGAGCACCTGTATACCATTTATTCTGTTTTCCCACATAGAGATGGCATCTTTAAAAAAAGTTATTTGACATATATTTCATTTTTTACAGTTTATTCATCATCGACGTGAGATCTTATGGTATTTATCTTCGTCTGACTTACTTTGCTTAGCACAATGACCTTAAGGTCCATCCATGATGTCACAAATGGTGGGATTTCCTTTCTTTTTTTGTGGAATAGTATTCTATTATATATATTGGATGAAATCCAATCCCCTTATCTCAGCTGGTCCATCAGTGAGCCTCAGGTTTCTTCCATGTCTTTACTATTGTAAATAATGTTATGATGGGGGCCCCTCAGTGGCTCAGTCGGCTAAGCATCTGACTCTTAGTTTCAGCTCTAGGTCACGATCTCACAGTTGGTGAGTTCAAGGCCTGAGTCAGGCTCTGCTCTGACAATGTGGAGGAGCCTGCTTGGGATTCTTTCTCTCCCCCTGTCTCTGCCCCTCCCCTGCTCACTCTCTCTCTCAAAATAAATACACATTTAAAAAGTAATGTTATGATGAACATGGAGGTGCAGATATCTTTTTGAGTTAGTGTTTTTGTTTCTCATTCAGATAAATCCCCAGAAGTGGGATTGCTGGATCACATGGTAGTTCTATTTTTAATTTTTGAGAAACCTCCATACCATTTGCCATAGTGGCTGCACCAAGTGACAGTCCCACCAACAGTGCACAAGTGTTCTCTTTTCTCCACACCCTAACCAACACTTGTAATCTCTTGTGTTTTTAAAAAACTTTTAAAAATGTTTACTTATTTTTGAGAGAGAGAGAGAGAGAAACAGAGTGTCAGCGGGGGAGGGGCAGAGAGCAAGAGGGAGATACAGGATCTGAAGGAGGCTCCAGGCTCTGAGCTGTCAGTGCAGAGCCCGACACAGGGCTCGAACTCACGGACCGCAAGGTCATGACCTGACCCGAAGTTGGACACTTAACTGACTGAGCCACCCAGGAACCCCTCTTGTCTTTTTGATGGCAGACATTCTAACAGGTGTGAGGTTATTTACTCATTTTTCACCGTACAGATATAGTTTTGAAATTTTGTATGGGGTCAGAGAGATCTTTGTGGTGTAACTTGGAGTACGTCATTTCTCCATGTAAGTCCTTTTCAGGGTGTCCTGTAGCCCTTAGGATGAAATCCAATCCCCTTTCCTCAGCTCCTGGCGATGTTCACTGCCCACCTGCCTGACCTCATCTCTCTGGGTTTCCCTTCGCTGTCACTTCCACTGTGCTTGGTTGGTTTCCATTTATTTCCTCCTGCCCCTGGGCCTCTGCAGATGTTGATCCTTCAGTTTTGAAAGTTGTTCCCCCATGTTCTTCACCTGGCTTGCTCCCATTCCCCTTTAGAGCTTCTTTCCAACTCCCTCAGAGGGGCCTTCCCTGAGTCCCTGTCCCCTGTCCCCTGTCCCCTGGAGTGTGTCCCAGGCTTACCTCAGCACAGTGCCCATAACGCAGAGATGTTCGATGGATATTTGGGGTAGGGAAGGATGACTCTGGGTATGCACTACTTGGTCCTGGCCTGACCACTCGATGGGCTTCAGGGTTCAGACTCACTCCCTTTGGGTTCCTGCCTTCAGCTCCCCGACTGTGCTCCCCTCCCCGAGAAAACCCTTAAGACCCAGAAGCAAGCAGGGAGAAGCACAAAGTTGGGGGAGGGGGACTAGAAGGGAGAGCCAGAGGAGATTAAGCACTGTCCAGAAGGGTTCTTGACTCCTTGTCTTGGGTCCACCCCACAGAAGTGGGGGTTCAGGGGTGACCAGGGAGAAGCTTGGTATGAAATAGATAGGAGTAGGGAGTCACGGTTGAGAACTCTCCTCATACCTAACAGCCTACTCAGATTTTTCTTTCCCTCACCACACTGTCCTTTACCTGCTCTCCACTCCACCCCATCCACAGGTGTGGCTCCACTTGTGTGTCCCTACCCCTACCCCTGAGGACAGGCTGCCACCCAGGACTTATTGGGGCAACACCTCCAGGCAGTACTGCACAGGTGCCGGGGCACCTGTGCAGCACTGCCTCTCCCTTCTCCTCTCTGGACCCAGTGGCTCTGCCTCCATCCTTCTCTGTGTCCTTCCCTCCTCCTATTCCCTGGTGAATATCCAGGAAAATCTGGAACCAATCAGGGAGAAGTCAGCATCTTCCACTCTTGATGTGAGTGGGAGCAAAGGAAGTAGGGGTCAGCACCACACAAGTTGGCCTCTGGGTCCCTTCCTCATGAACTCTCTGAGCAGAGAACCCGGCACCCAGCAAATCAGTCCACTGAACCCAGGCAGTGTCCAGGGAGACTCAAAGCCCTCTCCTGTACCTTTTCGGGATTCAAGGAGTGCCAGATTGACTTCTAGAGACGAGCAAAACCCCGGGAGGGCAGATAATTAGCAGTGCACAGGAGGTGCAGCCAACTCAGAAAGACCTGTCCTTCCTGGCTGTGTGACCTTGAGCAAGTGAGTTATCCTGTCTGAATCTTACTTTCCTTATCCAGAAAATACTGTAAATACTTAATGTCACATGGCTGTGTGAATGTGACGTGCCTTGTGCAGGTCTTGGTACACAGTGGATTGGCAGCAGGTGAATAGGTCTACTAAACACATCGGAGAAGTGTTTCCCAGGGTGTGGTGCCAGACCAGCAGTACTAGCCGCACCCTGAAAATGGGTAGAAATGCAGACTCTCAGGCCCTACCCCAGACCCCACTGAATCAGAAACTCTGAGGGCAGGGTCCGCCGATCTGTGTTAACAAGACAGATGAAGTTTGAGAACCACTGCCGCATTGAGTGGGAATGTGGACTCTTAGATTCGGAAGCCTCAGACACACTGAAATCACCTGGTAGGTCATTATAAATACAGATTCTTGGGGTGCCTGGTGACTCAGTCGGTTGAAAGGGTGACTTCAGCTCAGGTTGATCTCGCGGTTCCTGACTTCCAGCCCCACACTGGGCTCACTGTTGTCAGCACAGAGCTCGCTTCAGATCCTCTGTCCGCCCCCCCCTCCCCTGCTATGCACTCTCTTTCTCAAAAATAAGTAAACACTGGGGCGCCTGGATGGCTCAGTAGGTTAAGCATCCGAGTTCGGCTCAGGTCATGATCTCACAGTTTGTGGGTCTGAGCCCTGCATCAGGCTCTGTGCTGACAGCTCAGAGCCTGGAGCCTGCTTTGGATTCTGTGTCTCGCTCTCTCTCCTGCACTCTCTCTCTCTCAAAATTAAATAAACAATTTAAAAAAAAAAACATTAAAAAAGATAGAGAAAAAAATACAGATTCCTGGCCTCAAAGCCAGGATGGAAGTGAGGCCTGGGGACTATATTTTAACCTGAGATGAGTTGATGAGGTGGGGGGGGAGGTGGGGGGGGAAGGAGGAAGCATGCACCAGAAGCTGCCCTGGGGGAAGGTCATGGAAGGCTCCAGCCTGGGGTGCTGGGGACTTCCTTAGGGTGAGAGAGGTGATATAAAGCTGGAAACTGAAGGAATTTGCACTTTACCCTGAAGTCACTGAGGAAAGAGGAGGAAGGGTACACAATGAAGGCAGTGCTTGCCAGACCTGGCCACCTGCCCAACCCCATGACGTCACCCCACAATCCCTGGGGCCCTGGCCGCCCTGGGGGTCTCTCCCGCCTCCTCCCTCGGAAGACTGAGGCCCGGCCCCAGGGCACCAAGTTCCGGGTGGGACGGCAGGACGGCAGTACCGCGGTCGCAGAACTGGGGCACCTGGGCGATCCGCCACCTCGTGCTCCTGAGCTCTAGGTGGCGCTGGGGTGCGCGGACGCCCGTTCCGCTGCGTCTTCGCCACCACCCTCTGGCCGCGCCTCTCTTGGCCCCAGGATAGGAGCTGGCAGCGGTCTGGAGGGGCGGCGGCTATGGCCATGGAGGTGCGGGAGGGCCTCCTGGCAGTGTCTGCGAACAGGGAGGTGTCCCTGTGTGAGCCCCCGACCGAGCCCCTGCCCCTCCTCCCCGCTGCCCTAGAAGTTAGCCGCTGGAGGAGCCCTTGCCCTGTGTCCTCAGGGTCCGCCCACCATGGGCCGTTGGACACTGGTTCCACCGGACAGTTAATTTCTAGTTAAAACAACTCCTGGGCGTGGGTTGCTCAAGCGGTTGAGCGTCTGAGACTTGATTTCGGCTCAGGTCTTGATCCCAGGGTTCTGGGATGGAATCCCTCGCTCCAACCCCCTCATCCTGTCACACCCGCAGCTCTCACGCGCCTGCTCTCAAATAAAACCAAAACAACAGCAGCAACAACACACACACACACACACACACACACCCCTTCTGAACAAGCTAGTGAAACTGTCCCCGGTCCAGGAACAGCTGGCCTCTTCTCACCCTCTTGCTCTACTATTCTTGCTGCCATGTCCACCATCACCAGGGCTCGCACTTCATGCCTAGCAGAACTTTGCATCTGTCACCTCATTTCATCCTGAAGGCAGACCATCCCTTAGGCCCTAAGGCCATCACTGCTGGGTTCCAAATCGATAAATTGTGGTTTAGAAGAGTTTAGTAACACCTCTAAGATCTCACAGTTAAGTGATACTGGATGTCACTGATCACTGCCTTCCCTACCTCTGTGACTGAACCTAGGGTCCCTCCTCCTCTCTTGCAGAGCCCCCTCCTCCATCCTTCAGGGCCACCCGTTACTTATGTGTAGGTTGTGTACTGCACAACTCTATAATCAACAGACACGTATGGAATGATGAGGGTAATTTTCCATCACATGGCAGTAAAGGGCTTTGGGAAAGGGGCACATTTTTCTAATTTGCACAAAATTGTCTTGTGGGCTGCCCCAGGGTCCCTGCAGCCATCTCTCCAAGTTTGTTCCTCCTCTCCCCAGCAGGTACATCTGGCATCCTACACCGCACTTGGCTTTCTACAGGACCATGGAGGTTTTCATAGAGCCTGGCCCAAGGGATCTAATCTCCTCTGGTGGATAGTGCTCTGTGACATGACCTGATGCTGCTCCTCAGGGGGACCTGTACCTATAAACACGTACACGCTTACATGTGTGTGTTGGGGTCACCTCATCTGCTAGGCTGTACTACCCCTTGCACGTGAGAGTGTCTTGTAAGCAAGATGGGATTTTCCTCGTGGGATTCCTGGGTGGGAGGGGGGGATACAGGATAGGTGGATGAGCCCTATGAACCACGCATGTTGATCCTCCAAGCTGATACTATAAGGGCTAAGAAGAGGACTCCCTCCACCCTCCCAGAACCACACTGGGCACCCTGCAGATTTGGGGGTGAACAGAGGAGATCTGGAGAGGATGGACATGGTTTCAGGAGCATCCAGCTCACTGCATGGATGCCTCCAGTGCCAAGTGGGGAAGAGATGTTGCTGGAGGGGGGGAGTGATAGAAGCTGGCCTGGGATCTGGAGAAGAGGAGGAGAAGGATATGGAGGACCAGTCTCCTGGAAGTGGAGGAGGGGAGAGAGATCCAGGTTGCATTGGGTGAGAGGGAACACCCTGAGCTGGGACTGCTGGCCTGAGGGTGGAGAAGGAAGAGGAGAGTTTGATCAGATTGGGGAACCCTGGTCTTGGTGCCCAATGTCCTGGCTTAGCTTTGGGTCATGGTGGGGCTCTCTCGGAATGGTGGCTTTCCATGCCAGGGCTACTCCTGTTCCTCCATTTGAGCCTGTACCGTATTACCTCAGTTCCTTGCTCACTGGACGACTCCCAAAGCATGGAGCATGCTCCTGGCAAGGGATCTGACCTGTTCCACTGCTCCAGCTCTCACTGCCCCCACTTTATGCTTCTAGGGTCTTCTCTATTGCCAAGGAGCAGCCATCCTCAGACCTGCCACTTTTAAGTTGCATCAGGATACTCGCTGCTTCCTGTGGTGCCTGGTGGGCCTGATTGTTGTGGACACGTCTATCCAGTATCCTGAGCTGCCACTGCTGGCTGGGGGCTGGCTGGGGAGGCCGCCTTGGCTGATGGGGAGGGGAGATGCTGGAGTCTTGGGGAAAGTTGAGAGCTCTGGCAGGAGAGAGAAAGCGGCTGGCTGCAGGAGATGCCAAGGGGAGGGGACCAGCCCTGGGTGGTGGCAAAAGACTGAACTCTGTGTGTGTGTGTGTGTGTGTGTGTGTGTGTGGTGTTTGGGGGAGGGGATGTACTGTCTGGAACAGAAGCTGCTCAGAGATCAACTAATATAGTACCCCCACCTTTAAAAATGAGGAGATTGAGGCCCAAAGAGGAAAGAGATGGTGTTGCTGGAGGGGGGTGGGAGGTGGGAAGGAATCCTTTGGCTCTGGCCCCAGGCCCAGTCCTCTCTGGGATGTGAGTCCCTCCTATTCCTCTCTCTGTCCCCAAGAGTAGACTGTGGACCTGGGACGGCAGAGGTGGTATCTGTGCACACAGGCACATCTTTGGCAGCAGCACGCTGGCATAGAAGGCCTCTTTCTCTGCCAAGTTCACTTTCTGCTGGGCTACCCAGTTCCTGCTTGCAGCCCCTCCATCCCTCCAGCCTAGAACCAACCCAATTCCAGCTCTTTGCTCAGCCCGTTGGTGCCAGAGCAACAAGCCTTTCTTCAGCCTAGGATGCGGATAGGAAATGTGCTGGGCATCTGGGGGTTTTCTTGTGTTAAGGACTGACACAGTGCATGGCAGAGAGGAACTTGTTGAGGGTGGGGTGGGGGCTGGGTCCTGATTCCTAGGGCTCTGCTAGCAGCTCAGGTTTTGGTCTCCTAAAACTCAGTGTCTAAGGCTTGAGTTTCTTGAGTATGCTTCCTGGTTGCCATGGCTGCCTGATGCTTTGGACATGATCAGTGACCAGCTCTGTGGCCATCCCCCAGAGATGTACACCCCCCCCCCCCACAACCTTGAGATGTTGGAGGTGGCTGGATGGGGATTGCTGGACGGAGACCCTCACCATTAACTTCACACAAGACTTCCTCTAACAGCCCCTCCCTCTGTGCTGACATGGCCCCCATCCCTTTCCCCACACGGAGGGACCCCCAGTCATTCCTCTGTAATGCCAACACCAGGCTCCCCTCCCCAGTGCCTCCAATACACCACCTGTCTCCCACCTCTCACTCTTCCTCCTCCTGTTTCCCTTGGCAACTCTCTGGAGCCTGAGGAAGCCCTCTTAAGACAAAATGGTCCTTCATGACCAGATCCTTCCCACAAAGGGGCCTCCAGTCTCAGCCTTCCAAGGGGTGGGAACACTGCCAAGGTGAGAGTGTGGGTGAGATCCTGGGGAACATGGTGACCCGAGCCGAGGTGCCACCCAGACTTTCCCCCCAGCTGTATCAGTTTTCTGGGGCTGCCATAACAAGTGCCATACACTCAGTGCCTTAAAACAACAGAAATTCATTCTCTCGTGGTTCTGGAGCCCAGAAGTCTGAAATATTGTTTCTCCGAGGTGAAATCAAGGTGTGAGGAGAGCTGTGCTCCCTCCAGAGGCTCCGGAGGAGAATCCATTCTTTGCTTTCGTCCAGTCTCTGGTGGCCACTCCAATCTCTGTCACATTGTCTCCTCTTTGCTGCCTCCCTCTTTTAAGGACACTTGGGATTGGGCCTCACATCTCTGGGAGGTCATTGTTCAGCCTCCTACACCAGCCTTCACCAAAACCCACACACACACGGTTGTTGATTGCTTGGTTGAAGGAGTTGTGGAAATCATCCAGGAAAGGAGTTGAGAAGTAGGAGAGGGCCCAGGACTGGCCCTAGGCCAAAGGCTCAGTAGCTTCTGGGTGGGCCCACTTGGGAGTGGTAGAGGGGAGCAGCAAAGTCGGGGGGGGGGGAGCTGCCACATTTCTCCCCAAGTTGTGCATCCCAAATAGTATTTGCCTAAAGGCCTCTTTCATACCTCCTGCCCCACTTACAGGTTGGGAAGCACTAGGGATTGTGGGTAAGAGCCTCGGTAGCCAGACAGGCCCAGGGGGTGGGGTAGGCTGAGGCATCACCATTTACCAGCTGTGGTTCTCAAAGTGTGGGCTAGGGCCAGCAGCATTAGCACCACCTGGGAGTTTAATAGAAATTTCTTGGCGGGGGGTGGGGATGGGCGGGTGGCGCCTGGGTGGCTCAGCAGGTTAAGCATGTGACTTGGCTCAGGTCATGATCTCATGGTTCATGGGTTTGAGCCCCGCATCAGGCTCTGTGCTGACAACTCAGAGCCTGGGGCCTGCTTCGGATTCTGTGTCTCCCTCTGTCTCTGCCCCTCCCTGGCTCATGCTCTTTCTCTCAAAAATAAATAAACATTAAAAAGAAAATTCAATTTCTTGGGCTGTACTACAGACTACTGGATCAGAAACTCTTTGGTGGAGCCTGGCATTCTGTGCTTTAACACGCCCTCCAGGAGATTTTGATGCAGCTGGAGTTGGAGAAACCACTCCTCATTTTACAAATATGAATAAGATGTAGAGCAAACACACAATGATTGGTAAGATTAGAAGAAGTTATATCAGGGGCGACTATATCAGTCATTTAAGTGACCGACTCTTGATTTCCGCTCAGGTCATGATCTCATAGTTCGTGGGTTCCGTCCCTGAATCCTGCTCCTCGCTGGCAGCTTGGAGCCTGCTTGGAATTCTCTCTCTCCCTCTCTCTCCCTGCCCCTCCCCTACTCTCCCCTCTGTCTTTCTTTCTTTCTCTCTCAAAATAAATAAATGAAAAAAAGAGAAGTTATGTCAAAAAAGATGATGAAGAAGAAGAAGGAGAAGAAGAAGGAGGAGGAGGAGGAGAAGAAGAAGAGGAAGAAGTGATGTCCATGGAGGACTTTCTGCAGTGCCTGGATCTTCAGGCTAGTGCTCAATAGATATTTGTGGCATAAATGAAGGAGCTATATGATGAATAATGGGATATGAGTGGTGTGTTTTTCCACTTACTCAACAAACATTTACTGAGTATTGGGTCCTGCGTGGTGTTAAAGTTAATTCCCCACAGTCCTCAACTTTGGCAGTTCACAGTGAAGAGTGAGTAAACTGATGGCTGTGGTGTGGGATGAGAAGGGCCCCAGCTAAGGGGTGTCCTATGGGCTTTGAAAGCCCAAGACAGAAGGAAGGAAACCATTGTTGTTTTCTATGCTTTCACACATGTGCTATCTTTTGCCATCTGTGGAAGGAGCAGTAGAGTGTGGTCTATTTCTTATGCCTACTTGCTGTGTGCCTTCGAGCAGATAGCTTGGCCTCTTTAGAGGCAGGTGTACATTTCCTCATCTGCAGAACGGGAATCATAACATCGCACATGGGTTTTGTTTTAGGCAGCACACGCAACACCTATAGTAGGTTCTGGAAGATGGGATTTTCCCAGAAATCCTGTGATGTAGGTATTACATTCAGGTTTTTTTTTTTTTAACATATATTTATTTTTTGAGAGACAGAGACACAGATCATGAGCGGGGGAGGGGCAGAGAAAGAGGGACACACAGAATTGGAAGGAGGCTCCAGGCTCTGAGCTGTCAGCACAGAGCCCGACGCGGGGCTTGAACCCACGAACTGTGAGATTGTGACCTGAGCTGAAGTCGGACGCTCAACCGACTGAGCCACCCAGGCACCCCTTACATTCAGTTTTTAAGTCCAGAAGGGAAACATGTTAGAAACCTAGGCCATGCTTAGTTATTGCAATCTGGCCCAAATGGTAGCATTGAGTTCCCTGGCAGCCAGAGCAGAGGATGAAACTTGATGATTACCATCTTGAGAATTGTTTCATTTACATAACAGAAGGAGGCAACCCAGTTCCTTGGGGGACCCTTAGCACAGCTACCCCCAGACTGACCCTCTCCATCTGCCCTCTCCCACTCCAGCCCCCAGCTAGAGGGGTGGTTCACTTGTGGGAAGCACAATTGGCTTCAGTGAAGCTGAAACTGAGTCACGAGGCTGCTTAGACTCCAGGGGAGAGGACACAGGCCCACCTCTCAATGGAAGGAGTGTCAAGGAAATTTTGGCCATTAAGAAAAAAAATCACCACATTAAATAAATCCCAAATTGTCAGAATCAGGGAGAGTGTTTACAACCTAAAAAGAGTACTTTTCTCTTATTTGACATATCTTTATTTTCTCTCTGTGGCAGACCCTGTGCTGGGCTCTGGGGAACACAGTCCTCCTCTCAGCATAAGTGGCAGGCCGGTGTGGAGAGAGGAAAGGTAGAGCACCCACCACACAGAGTCAGGTGCCCTGGGCTCTGGCCTTCTGTACCTACCTGCTGGAGACAGGTTCTCATGAGTCTAAGGTCTTCTCTGCTTTTGAGTCCCCAGGTTCTAGGAGAGGGCTCAGTCGCTGCTTGGGTAACTCTTGGGGGGCAGCCTCAGGGAGGTGGGGGCAGAGACACAGGCTGAGATAAAGAAGAAGGGTCTGGGGGCTGACTTAGGCCTTGGACAAGAGAGAATAGAGGTCTGTGGAGGCTGGGGCCCCTCATTCCAGTAGATTTTGGGAAGCAGAGTCCTGTCGCCTCACCAGAGACTCCCATGGGCTCAGCAGCAGTGGACACCAGCGGGCTCTGGGTCAAGTTTCCTTCTCTGCCATCCTCGAAACTTCTTGCAACCTCAGGACCAAGGTAGGACTTCAGACTTCAGGTCCTCTAGGCCTCCTCCTTTTCCCTCCTACCCTGGTCCCTCCCAAGTTTCTGCACAGCTGGCCACGCTGAGGTTACCACTGGGAACCACTTTTGGTCCCTTCATACTGTCCCAAGCCCCCAATACCTGTCTCTGCCCCCCGTGACCTCCATCTCTCTTGTCTACAGCACCTCTTCCTCCCACCTGGCACCTTTCTCTCTGTCTTCCACCCCTCGCAATAGCTGCAACCTTCCTCCGCCTCCACCCTGTCTTTTCCTGTTTGGTTGGCATTTGGCAGATGGTCCTGGAGCCACTGCAGAGAGCGGAGTCCAGGAACTCTGATCCTTCTCTTCCACCAGCTGCCCTCGGGCTGTGGAAGGACCTCACCCCAGCATCCCTCTCTGTCTGAGCTAGAAATTTCCCTGAAATCACCCTTCCCCCTAGAGACCCCCTAACATTTCCTGAGTGTCCAATCTGAGTAACAGTGAGACTGTTTTGAGGTCCTGATTCCCTGCTAAGCAGAGACCTGTTAGGATCTGTGTCCCAGGGCAAGGCCAGAAGCTTACCATTTTATCCTTTTGCATAGTTAAATTCCCCCTACAGGTGGCCCCATCTTGGGGGCTTATGGCTGCATCTTTTATGGCTCTAACCCCTCCCACCCTGCTCATGGCCTCTTTCCCCTTTCTTTTTTTCTTTTTCTTTTTTTTCAACTTTTTTTGTTTTATAGTTTATTTATTTTTGAGACAGAGAGAGACAGAGCATGAGTGGGGGAGGGGCAGAGAGAGAAGGAGACACAGAATCTGAAACAGGCTCCAGGCTCTGAGCTGTCAGCACAAAGCCCGATGCGGGGCTCGAACCCACGAACTATGAGATCATGACCTGAGCTGAAGTTGGATGCTTAACCAACTGAGCCACCCAGGTGCCCCCTCTTTCCCCTTTCTTATAACCCCAGCGGTTTTTGACCAGCCTCTCCCAAGGCTCTTTTAGGCCCTAAGCAACTGGCATCAAACTTTTATGCCCTACTTTGACATTAAACATATTCCCCCTCCCACCACCCCAGGTCTTCACTTCAATATTCTCCCCCTGCGGAACCTAGCTCTGCTCAATTCTCTGTACCCCCAACCCTGAAAATCTGTTTTCCCAGCTTCATTCATTTCCTCCTTCTTCATTCTCGTGTGCACCACCAAGCCTGTGGACAACTTCTGCTGCACGAGACCCTGTCCCCCACCCTCAATGCTTCCTCCCAGAAGCTGGCCTCATCCCGCATCCCTGGAGATTCATGCAGAAGGGGTTTCATTCTGGCCCCCTTGATCCTTTCTCTGTTGCTAGGGGGGCTGGGCCAGAGGGCTTGGAGTCAGTGTGCTGGTCTGCAGCCTGACCTGTGCTGTCCTCTCTGGATCAGAAGAAAGGGGTGGCGGGTTCAGGCTTTGATACCTCAGACCTGACCTTCTGCTGGGGGTGTCTACCCTGCCAGCCCTTGAGATTAGGCAGGATGTGAAAGGGGGGCTGGGAGCATGGATGTGTGTGTACCTGAGGGTGGGTCACAGCCGTTGGAAGTGCAAGGTGTGTGACTCATCCTCCACCCCCTCCCTCCAGTGTGACAGGGACACAGTGCAGCAGTGTCTCTGGGTTGGCCCCCACCTATAGGACATAGCCAGTTTGGGAGTGGGAGATGGGAAGTGAGGGTCCCTGCAGGTAAGTTTGCAGAGGGTGGTGGTAGAGGGTTGTTGCCTTATTTCTTTGACTTGGCTTGGCTCTATTGGAGGGCAGGTTCCTGTGGAGACTTGGCTGTTCCCCTGCCCCCTCTCCCTTGCAGGGCTTCTCAGCTGCCCTCTGCAGTGGTCTGTGGGTCATTGGAGACATCCCACTGCCACTCAATGGCATGGTCTCTTGAAGGACCTCTGACCCTATTCTGTCTCCTGTCCCACCTCGCCCACCCATAGCACCTGGCCGAGCAGAAGCTGAGGATGACCTTGAATGATCCCTTCCAGCACTTAGATTTACCTTCCTCAAACTAGGATCCGGGTCTGGGATCACCCCTCCCAGATGACTAAAAGGGGACACCACTACCTGGTGAGGTCTAACCTATCAAGACAGAACATAAGGACCTAAAGCGTGACATCTTTCTGGGGGTCTTCTCTGTGTCACTTTCCCTCTTCAGCATTCCCTCTTCTCTCCTCTCCCCACCCTTCCCTGGATGAGAGATGATGCAGAGGTGGGACCTCCCCAGCAGGGTAGAGATAGGGTAGGGTAGGGGAAGGGCAGAGGGAGGGGCTTGTTGATGTGGGCTTGGGCAGGGCCCCCTAACTTGGCAATCTCAGCCAGTGGGGTCAGGGAATCTTTCTTCTCTGTTTCTTCCCTCTTTTGCTTAGAGTAGAGGGGCATCAGTTACTGGACCACATTTAAAATTTCTCTCTTAAGTCCCTCCTCCTAGGTTTCTCCTTCCCACCTTCTGCTGTCCCCAGACAGGGCTTGGTTTGGTGTGGCATATAAATGAAATCCATCTTTGCAGCAGAGAGTACAGCTCTAGAACATGCCACCATGAGGAGTCTTCATCACTTAGCAGTACCTTCTTAAAGGGGAGTTTTGTGGTGGTTGTTGTTGCTGTTTGTTTTTTATTTATTATTTTTAATGTTTTATTTTGTTTTTAAGAGAGAGACAGAGCATGAGTGGGAGATGGGGCAGAGAGAGAGGGAGACACAGAATCTGAAGTAGGCTCCAGGCGCTGAGCTGTCAGCACAGAGCCCAGCGTGGGGCTCAAACCCACAAATGTGAGATCATGAGCTGAGCTGTAGTCAGATGCTTAACCGACTGAGCCACCTAGGCGCTAATGTTGTTGTTTGTTTTTTTAAAAGGAAAAGCAATTCTAAGGCTCTCAGCTGGTCTAGCCAAAACATTCTTAGGAAGAGGGGGGAGGACTGAGATGCCTCATTCCTTCACTTCCACCTACCCATCCTTATATTCATATTGTTTCTTTCTTTCTTTTTTTTTTTTTGAGAGAGAGAGAGAGGGAAAGAGTGAGAGCGATAGCATCCCAAGCAGGATGCTCCACACTCAGCATGGAGCCTGACAAGGAACTTGATCCCATGACCCTGGGATCATGACCTGAGCCAAAATCAAGAGTCAGATGCTCAACCGACTGAGCCACCCAGGTGCCCGCATATTGTTTCTTTAAAGTCATTTGGTGGTGAACTTTCCACTTTCTGGAGTCCACACATAAGCTGGCAAATAGATTGGCTTGTTCTTATCCCTGTATCTGGGCCTAGAAAGAGGCAGTGACTAAGTTTTAAGGTTGAAATTGAGAAGCTGAGCTTACTGAATTCATGGCTAGGGCTCCTGTAGGGCCATTATATCCATCAGCACAGCCAAGGCCTGGGGGTTAGTTTCAAGATTCAGCTCCCAACACTTCCTATGTGCCAAAACTACCTCAGCCTCCTTTAAACAAACAAAACTTTTTATCACAGAAATGCTCAAATAATTACAAAACTAAGGAAAATATTACAATAACCCCCCACGTACCCATCACCCATCTTCAACAATCATCCACATTTGGCTAGTCTTGTTTCCTCTGTACAACCACCCTCACAAACTGCTCCTCTTCCCAAAACCAACATTACTTTTAATTAACATTTTTACTGAGATCATTATAAATTTACATGCAGTTGTAAGAGATGATGCAGAAAGATCCCTTGTACACTCTCCCCAGTTTTCCCCCATGGTAACTGCTATAGACTGAATATTTGTGTCCCCCTCCCCCCAATCCATATGTTGAAACCTACTGTGTTTCCCAATGTGCTGGCATTTGGAGGTGGGGTCTTTGGGAGGTGATCAGATGATAAGTACTCTTATAAAGGAGACCCCAGGGAACTCCCTTGCTCTTCCTCCACGTGAGGACACAGTGAGAAGATGGCCATCCACAAATCAAGAAATGGTTCCTTTCCTGGATGCTGAATCTGCCAGCACCTTGACCTTGGAGTTCCCAGCCTCTAGAACTATGAGAAAAAAATGTTTTGTTGTTTACAGCCACCCAGTCTATAGTATTCTGTTATAGCAGCCTGAACAGTGACATTTTGCAAAGCTATACTGTATTATCTCAAGGATACTGATATTCATATAGTACACCAATCTTATTCCGATTTCCTGGTTTGTCCTCATTTGTGTGTATTAATTCTATACAATTTTATCACCCGTGTAGGCTCCTGCATCTACCACCACAGTAAGGAAAATGAATAGTTCCAGCACCAAAGGATCCTTGGAATTGCCCTTTCATGACCGCACCCACCTGCCTCCCTCCACCTCCTCCACTTCCCTCCCTAACACTTGGCAACCACTAATCTGTCTTCCATTTCTAAACTTTTGTCTTAACCGACTGAGCCACTCAGGCGCCCCCATAGTTTAACTCTTTACCTGGTGAAGGATGTTTGGGTTGTTCTTGGCTATTATTAATATAATAGCTGCTGGTACTATATGCTGCTATAACCATGTATATAGGTTTTGAAGTGCTCAGGGCTGTGCAATTAGCTACCACACTCTGGGGGCCACAGGTGCTTACTGGGTCTATCATTGTTTCTAAGGGCTTAGGGGACAGAATTAGTTTTCAATTTAAACTACAATACACCAGCGGTTCATAAGATACTTCCTAAATTCAATATGGCAGATAATTTGCATGACATCATTGATTTTATATATATCTATATATCTACATATATCTATATCTATATCTTTCCTACTAGGCCAAAATTCCAGTTCTGATACTATTAACGTAATTATATTTTATTCTACACATTTTTACCTATTTTCCACATGACTACTGAATACAATTTAAGATTTTAAGGCAGTTTTTTTTTTTTTTTTAAGTGACAGTTAATTTTGTCCTTAGGGTAGATCTTTGGAACATACAGTTAAATTAATGTGTTTTCAAGTCATTCAGAAGAGTTCCCTTCCGTATTAAGTTAGGCCACCAAGTAGATACATACTTAGGTTCACTTACTTCATTTTACTTTTGACTTTTAGGGACTGATTTTTAAAAAAATATTTATTTTTTGAGAGAGAGCAAGAGTGAGGGAGCATGAGCACGGGGGACAGAGGATGGGAAGCAGGCTCTGTGCTGATATAGAGCCGTATGGGGGGCTTGAACTCACTAACCGTTAGATCATGACCCGAGCTGAAATCAGGAGTCTGACCTTAAGGGACTGAGCCATCCAGGCACCCTGTAGGGATTCATTTTTAAAAATTAATTTTTGTCATATAGCTATGGAAAACACAGGTTTCCAAAGTCAAACATACAAAACAAAGTATATCAAAGTCTAGCCTCTTTTGCTTTCATTTGTTCTCTCCTTCTCAATGTCAGTCACCATTAAAAATTTTTGAGTTATATTTCCACTTAAAAAAAAAAACAAGTATTTACAATTGTACCTCCCTACCCCTGTCACAAATGAATAGTAGACGGAATTTGCATATTCTTATTCCTGTCTTCAGCAGGAAAGCCTCTAGTGCTTCACCCCTGAGATCCTCGGAAATTTTTTTTTTTTTTTTTTTTTAATGCGAGTAGCTATACCTTCTACCGGATTTTCCACAGCAGTTTTTGGTGAGATAAAGCATGTGAAAACTCTCAAACTGCAAAGTGGTAGACAAACATGCCTGTTGACGGAGTAGTAACTCATCTGGGGAGAGCCTCAAAAGTCCTGAGCCCAACTTAGCACATTTCACACAAGACGAAAGAGGCTCACAGAACTGAGAAGACCTGCCCCCACGGAACACAGGAAACGGGCAAACGATCCAGTCTCTGCAATCCCCCCGGCCTTTCTTTTCTTTTTCTTTTTAAAAACTGTACTCAACATACAGATAACTTTTATTTTATTTTATTTTTGTATTTTAGAGAGAGAACGAGTGTGCACGAGCAGGGGTGAGGGGCAGAGAGAGACGGAGCGAGAGTAAATCTCAAGCAGCTCCATGCTCAGCGCAGAGCCAGATTCCTGCTCGATCACAAGCATGGGATCATGACGTGAGTAGAAATCAAGAGTGAGTCGCTCAGTCCACTAAGCCACCCAGGCGCCCCTACAGATAGCAATTTTACAGAGACTAATAGTTTACGGAGCCCTCGAAGGGGAAAAAGTCACAAAAGGTTGTAAGGCTGAACGAGGCAGCTCCTTGCCCACGCAACCATGAACGCCCAGAGTCCCGAGAAGAAGCCGGGGTCTGGGGTCAGCGAGCTCCTCCCTCACTCACACTGGGAAGCTCCGGTCGCAGTTCACAGGCGACGAAACACATGGAGATGCTGTGAAGGCACCAAGTAGGGAGGGCCAACGTGGGGGCGCCTGACCGTTCAGTTAAAGCTGTCCCATTTGACATAAAGGACTTGACACACACTCACTCCGGCTTCGAGCAGAAGTCAAAGACTGCAGGACAAAAACGCCACATCCAAGTTTTCACAGGAGAAATGGTTCCCGTGACGACCCGTAGGGCTTCCACGGCCTCCAGCTCTGAAACTTTGGCTCAGGGGTGGGGCCGAAGTTTTGCGGGCGGAAGCCCAAAGGGAGATAGGGAGGGGAGTAACGGAAATGACGCTTAGAAGCGCCAATGGGGTGGGGCAGGGGCTGGTATTCCCGCCCCATTTGGGTAGGGGCAAGCGGTTTCCGGTAGCGGCGTCCGGGAGGGGAGGGGGAGAGGGGGTGGTGAGTTTGTGTCTTGTGACCCCTGGCCTCCAGAGACCTTGCACTCCGGTAGCCACACCAAGATGATGGGCTGTGGGGAGCCAGAGCTGGAGGTGGTCGAAGGGGAGGAGGCTGTGGCGGCCCCAGGGCCACCCCCGGAACCCCGCGCCCCGGAGCCCAGAGCCCCAGTGCCCGAGCCTGGCCTGGACCTGAGCCTGAGCCTGAGTCCACGGTCCGAGACCCCCGAGCGACCAACCTGCAGCCCCGGGCGGCGGAAGGGGCGGGCGGAGCGGCGGGGCGGGGCCCGCAAGGGGCGGCAGGTGAGCTAGCGGGGAAGGCCTGGCCGCCAGCCCGCACACGCGCCCGCGCCCAGCTCTTCACCGCCCCGCTCTCTGCTCCCAGGTACGCTTTCGATTGGCACCGCTCTCCCCTGTGCGGTCCGAGCCGCCGCCGGCCGCCGCCGCCCCCAGCGAGAAGCTCGCGGCGCCGCAGGACTTGGGGGCGCCCGCGCAGCAGAGCAGCCTGGCTTTGAGTCTCGAGTTGCAGGCCGCGCGGGCTGCAGCCGGGGGCCAGTTCGATGCCGCGAAGGCCGTGGAGGAACAGCTGAGAAAGTCGTTCCAGACCCGCTGCGGCCTGGAGGAGAGCGTGGCCGAGGGTGAGAGAGAGACGGCCGGCGGGGCGCGGGAGTGGGGATGAGAGGCGCCGCTCACCTCCGCTCCTCCTGCGGTCCCAGGGCTGAACGTGCCGCGCTCCAGGCGGCTCTTCCGAGACCTGGTGAGCCTGCAGGTACCGGAGGAACAGGTTCTGAACGCTGCGCTGAGGGAGAAACTGGCGCTCCTACCTCCGCAGGCCCGAGCCCCGCCCGCCAAGGTGAGGGGCCTGGGCTGGAGTTTCCGCCTCGTGCCCGCCTCCCCTTCCCGAGTGTGTAACCTCGCTTTGGGCTCCAATTCCCAACAGGAGCCACCTGGGTCAGGGCCAGACCTGACAATCCTGTGTGACCCAGAAACATTATTTTATGAGTCTCCACACCTGACGGTGGACGGTCTGCCTCCTCTCCGTCTCCAACTCCGACCCCGCCCTTCAGAGGATACCTTCCTCATGCACCGGACACTGAGGCGGTGGGAAGCGTAGACGCGAAGGCTCCCCGGATTGCTAGTTCCTATCTTGGTGTTAAAACCTTTTTCAGAATAAAGTGGTTTTGCTAACAAATGGGACTCTTCTTGGGAGCCTTAAAATGAGTCAAGCTTCAGGTCGAAAGCTGTCTGGAAGTCAAGTTTCTGGTCTTTTAGGAACTTGGTAGTGATAGCAAGTTGAAAACTGTCCCACCTCTTCCCCCCACTTCAGTCAGACACCGCATCTGTTCCTTTGCACTGCTTATTTCGGATCACTTCAAAATGTGGGTCTCAAGTCTGTTACCCTTAGGGAGGCCTTCTTCCCTAATTACCCAAGGAGCCTGTAAGGCAACTAGCCATTAGGACCGAGTTATTTAAATTACTTCCTTGCTTCTACCTCTAAGAGCCTTCTCAGCTTGTTTCACCAGATCCAAGAGTGCTCAATAGTTGAATAGTCAAAGTTCCAGAAACACTTGACAAGATGCTAAAGAGCTTCATGTTAATTAAATTGCCTATTCATCTAGTTGCACTTTACCAAACAGGTGGGTGGTGGGTGGTCCTGGAGCAGGTGGGCAGTCTGGTTCATAGTGCCTTTTTCTAGTGCACTTCAACTCCACTGTTCATTCTTCCTAAGTTGTAAAGGTAGCCTTCTGTCCAAAGCTCCCACAAAAAAAATTCTTGTCAAGGAGTCTTTTGAGGGGAGATGGGCTCTTTTTTTCAAGTTTCACGTAAGAATTCACATTATACCCCTTCTTCCTGACTAGAGTTCTGTTTGTGCATAGATGTGACTAGCATTCAACACTCACTGAAAAAAAATCTGTCCTCTTCCTTGAGACTCTAGTTTGGACAGAGGAAGCACAGGTTCTACTGGGAGGTACCATCCCTTCCCCACCAGTTAAAAGTGCCAGAAACCAGTGTGGGGGCCACTGCCCTGAACATCAATTTATTGTGCTGTTCTTACATTCCAGACCCAACCCCTTCTCCCAATGGGGGTCAGCAGAGGGAAGGATTTTCACAGTACCTGCATGCCTTCCTGCCAAACTTCCCCC
This sequence comes from Cryptoprocta ferox, assembly GCA_028646485.1. Lineage (NCBI taxonomy): Eukaryota > Metazoa > Chordata > Mammalia > Carnivora > Eupleridae > Cryptoprocta > Cryptoprocta ferox. The sequence continues at coordinate 31,103,117 of CM053564.1, forward strand.
TCTTAACCCTCAGTCCGTCTATCTGTGGTCCACTGAAACGCAGCTAGGGACAAGGGCTGAGGAGAAATGGGACTCTCCTTTGGAGAACAGAAGGAAGAGGCCAGAGAACTTGATACCCGCCACCTCCCATACCCGAGGAGAACAGGTCAGCAAACAGTCCATGCCATCCAGCCCAGTGAGCTGGGGGGAGGGGGAGGTTGGAGAAGATGATGTCGGTAACTCCAGTACAGATGGGCTTGCTGCAGAGGTGGAAGGAGGCGGCTGGGGGAGCAACATAAGAGAAGCTTTCTTTGCAGATCCGAGAAAGGAAACTATTTTTGGAGCCAAAAAGGAAAGACCTTGGGGTACTTTCCTTTTCCCCCAGGTCCTTAAGAGCAGTGGGCAGCTTCTTCACACTTTCTGTTCAGGGGGCCACTTAGTGGCTGGGGGAACGGGCCTTGTGGAACAGGTACACAGAACGCTGGAAGCCTGAGGAGAGAGTATGCAATTAGTAGGGTTTGGCAGGACTTCAAGAGTCCACAGCGTCTGCAGCCTTTCTGTCAGGGCCAGCCTCGACATCCCCCCCACTCACCAAGTCAACCAACCTTACCTCTGGAAGTGTTGTGGGGTGTAGCCACAAGCTCATAGCTGGAGAAGCCCACCTCTGGGGAGGTCAGGTAGGAAGTGAACTGCTCTGGCCTCAGCTGGATTCGATAGTAATTCTTATAGATTGTTTCCTAGGGAGAAGAGCAGGGGACCACTTCAGCTTGCTGGCTTCTCCCTTGGCATGGAATGGTGTCCACCCAAGGAGCCTATTCACCTTGTTCAGAAAGTACTTCTCTTTCTGCTTCCTTGAGGCCTCTCTTGCCTCAACTAAAGGAAGGATATCCCAATTTCCACCAAAATCCCAACTCACCGAGAGAGTCTTTCTCTTGCCATAGGATGACCAAGGTTGGGGCTCTAGGACCAGGATGCCCCCAGGACGCAGATGCCGGTAGATCCGGCGAAACATGCGCTTTAGCCCCTCATCTCCCCAGTTCAGATGCACCCACTTGGTGAGGCTGAGGCAGAGCACCACATCATACTCGGGTGTTTGGGCCTCCACCAGCTCATCTCGATCCAGGACATAGTTACCCTGAGGGCAAGAATTGGGAGCAAGGTCAAGACAGGCAATAAAAAGAATCACTGCCCCCACACAACCCACCCAGTAGCCTCAGAGACAGAAAGTCCTACAGCCTCACCTTAGCCCTTGGCCACAATCTTCTCTGACACTTGTCAGACTAACTCCCAAATGGTGCCCTCTTTGAGTCTCATTTTCTTTTTTTCTTTTTGTAAAGTTTATTTATTTTGAGAGAGAGAGAGAGAGAGAGAGAGAGGGAGAGAGCGAGCGAGCGAGCAGGGGAGGGGCAGACAGAGGAAGAGAGAATCACAAGCAGGCTCTGCACTGCCAGCGCAGAGCCCAACATGGGGCTTGAACTCACAAACCGTGAGATCATGACCTGAGCTGAATTCCAGAGTCAGACTTTAACCGACTGAGCCTCCAGGCACCCCTCCCCGCCTTTTAACTTTAAGTAGGCTTCACATCCAACATGGGGCTAGAGACCAGGAGTCCCATGCTTTAGCAACGGAGCCAGCCAGGAGCCCCAGGTCTCATTTTCTTGCTTTCTACCCTCCTGCCCCTTTCTGTTGGTGGTAAGCCAAACATAAAAAGGGAGCCTGGATAATTTTCAACCGAGCAAATTACGAGGTCTCCAAAACTGGTGTGAAACTTCAGAGAAAAAACAGGTTTTCTGGAGACTCCAGTACTTATTCCCACCCCACAAACATTAAACTGAGTTACTCAAAGTTTTGCAAAGAGACCTAACTCAGGTTTGAAAGGGAACCTGTGGTTCCTTCCCTGTAGTTGAGACTGCAGAGTTCTAGGCCTGTTTCCTTTCTCTGAGAGAAGTGAAGAACCCCATCCCTTTGGAAACCTTTTCTAGATGATAAGCTCATCAACACCCGCAAAGTCCATTCTTGCAGGCTTAACCCAACACATCACCAACTGTTCCTGCAGATGGCCTAAGTGGAATGTTTTATGGAGAGCTATGTGCAGACAGAAGACAGACACTCTCAAGACCCAACACCCTCCCCTTCTGCAGAGGACTCTGACTCTTCCCCATCCCAACATCTAGGGTAAACATGAGATAATCTAAGGCCAAGACACTTAGGGTCCTGACCACCAACACTCTTCAACCAAATCTGGATCTAAGTCCCTCTGAAAATATTAGTCAGCCACTACCCTCCCCCTCCTCCCACCCCAAGACATTCCATGTCTGACACCTATCCTTTCATGCACCTTCATTCAGTAAGTTGGAGAGCAAACTTTCAGTCTGGACCAAATCTTCTACCAGTGAACATCAGCAACAGCACTCAAGGGGAGGTGGACTGGCCTGGATTACAGTCCAGGCCAGGAGCAGGACCCCATCTTGGAGCCAGTAGTCATGACAAAGGAAGGGAGAGCTCCCACTTTTCCAGGATATAGGAGGAGAGAGCCAGAAGCAGTCACAGATTCAGACCCTTCTCTTGAAGGAGTGCATGCAGGATTCCCTCTGGGTCATAATTTTCCTCTGTCTTGTTCCCATTTAATCTCATCTTCATACCTGGCCCCTATCCCAAGAGCCTTCAGACCCCCTTACCGTGACGAAGACAACATTGTTGGGGAAGACTGATGTGTCCGCTCCATCCAACGGCACTTGGGGTGCAGCAATGGGACCCCGGCTGGCTGTCAGTGAGGCTGGGAAGCAGCTTCTCTTTCGGACGGTTGTGGTCCCTTCCTCACTCTCTGCCCCTGGGTCCCCCTCAGAAGTCTGGGGAGGCAGACGCAGCTCCTCTGACAGGTAGTGTCGGATGTTTTGGCGGGCAGAGTGGATGAGCCGGGAATCGATATCCAGGCCCACCATGAGGGATGGGCCCCACTTACAGGCAATGCTCAGGGTCAGGTGGCCCACATTGCAGCCCAGATCTAGGACGTCCCGACCCCGGAACCACTCAGGCTTCAACACTCGCAGGCGCCCATCCTCACAGGAAGGATTGCGGTAACCATAGTACTTGCAATAATTCCCATACTGGAACTTGCACTGTTGCTTTTTGAAGATTGCTGCAGGTAGCGGGTAGAGGTGGTGGTGGTGGCGGCCTCCCCCACTCCCTCGGCCCTTTTCCTTGGGAACCTGGCCTCCACCCCTAGCCCCTGCCTCTGACTTGCTGGAAGTCCTGCGACGTTTGCGATGTCGTGAGGAGGAAGACGGGGGTGCAGAGGTAACTGAGGCAGCTGGAGGGGCTGAAAGGGAGCCTGAGGGACCCTGTAGGGCAGATGGAAGAGGAGACACGACCTCATCCCTGCAGTTGATGGCTGTGTTGAGTTCATAGGGCTGGGGGGCATCCCGGTTCTGGCCCCTATGCCGCTGCTGCTGTGTGGTGCCCTCCCCATGGAGTGAGGGAGTGAGGGGGGCTGTGGGGAGCACAGAGTGGCTATCATTCCCTCCAGTTGCCTGCTGCTGCTGGTGGTGCTGTCCCCGGTGTCTATGCCGCTTCCGACCAGTCTTGAGTGGCGATGCAAGTACTACCTGGGCCTCATCAGTGCAAGTATTGAGACTGAGCGGGTCAGTAATATCTTTGGGGATGAGGATCTCCACTGGATCTCGCCCCTTGGCCGGAAGTGGAGATGACTTAGGGGTCTCTGCATTGAGTGCGCGGCTCACTTCCTCATCCAGGAGACTATTCAGGTTCAGTGGATCAAAGATATTGCCCCCCAGGAGAAAGTTGGAGGGTAACACAGAATCACAGTCTGAATTAACCCGCCTGCGCCTCTTGAAGGCCGGATGTTTGAAGCCTCCACCACCCCCTCCTACATTACAACTATTTCTCCTCTTGCCCCCACCTCCCCCAGGAGGCCGGTGGGGCTGATAGCCATTACGGGGTCGAGGAGGGGCAGGGGGGCCCAGTTCTGTTCCGCCCCCTCCCCGTCGCTCCTCCCCCACGTCAGGGGGAGCGGCTCGCCCGTGGGGATCAGACAAGCGGGCCTCCCCGTGAGACTGCGCCTGGGGGCTGTCCCCTCGATGCTGCTGCGACTGGCCTCCCCGAGTGGATGTAGCCCCAGGGCTCTCCTTGCCAGCCCCAGAGGCCGGGGCCCCCGCCGAATGTGCGCGCGGGCCCGGCCCACGCTGCGTCCCGCCGCAGAGCTCCCCGGAGGCGGCCTCTCGGTGCGGTTGCACCGTGGGGCCGCCCCCTCCGCCCGACTCATCTTTGAGCGGCGGCGGCGGGGCCGGCACCAGAAACGGCTCTTTCTCCGCCGCCATCTCGATCATTTCCTCCCCTTATTCCGTCCCAGGCGAGGGCAACGAGGAGGGGACTAGGGGGCTTAACCCCCCCTCCCTAGAGCGCGCTCCCTTCCCTCCCTTCCCCCCTTCCCCGAGTGCGCGCGCAGCTCTGCTCTTCTTGCCTAGTCTCGTGCCCAAGCGCCTCCCCCGAAGCGCGCCCCACTCGCCCGCGAGACCAAAACAAGATGCCCGCGAGAACCGAACAACTCGAGGAATCAACCGCGCGTGCGCCGACCCCTTTCTCCTCTACCACTACCAATTCGCCGCGAGCGCGCACTGCTAGAGCGCGTTCCTCTCGCCCCTGAACCACGCATGCGCACTCCGCCACCACCCTGGTTGCGCGCGCATCAGGGTACGAACCAACTTAACGGCTCTGGGAGTTTAAATATAGCCCACCTCAGCCCTCCCCAAAGCCCACCACCCCAAACTGACACCCTACTTCCCTTCGCAGCTATGTCCGTCCCTACTGATATCCTTTGTCTCTGCCGCGCGATCCCACCCACCGTAGGCGGGGGACGGGGAGCTGGTGTGAAAAGGTCTCCTTGACACCCGACCCTTGTTCCTGAGGAATGAGTCTCAGCGGTCTCCGCCCGGCTCTAAACCCAGCAACCTCCCTACCCCGCCTCCTTCCTCCCCCTGGCGGGCAGCGCCTGCGCACACCCTTTTGGGCTTGCGCGGGTAGAAACAGCACGTGCTGGAGATGACACCCCGCCCTCCACCCTAGGGGTGGGGACTGTTACGTCGCTTCCTCAGATTTGGTTCACGCAAGTGCGTCAGCACGATTCGAAAGGGGCGTGGCCAAAGAGCGGGGCGGACCTCATGAATTATTCATATTTGCTCCCCCCCCCCCGCCTACCTACTTAGAAAGGCTTCCCAGGGAATGGAGGGGTGAACCTAAAAGTAGAGGAAGAGGAGAGGAGCGTACAGACGGTTTTCCTACCCACTGTTCTCAGCGAAATACAATAAGTCATTGTAACTCACCCCCCTGAGAAATATTCTCTGCTGAACTGAAAAAAAAAAAAAAAGGCACTAAAACAGCCGATGTTGTCCAACTTCCTCTTCCCCCGAAATGGCCGAGTCGTTCTCTCGCTCCTTCGCCTTACCCCAATCGCGATCACCTGAGGACACCACGCCCTCCTCTCCGCCTCCACACTCACAGCCCTGGCACCAACACCTCCTCCCCACCACCCGACGCCTGTGTGCGATCCCCCAGCCTGCGGACTGCGACCCCACGCCCACCACGGCCACCAACAGCAGTACACGGACTACTACCACCGCCACCTCGCATGCAGGCCTTCCCAAGCACACGCTCTCTTCGCGCAGCCTTATATAAAAACGAGTGTGGGCGGGGAAGAGGGTTGGTCTGCTTTGGGCCCCCTGCCTTAGCCAATGGGGAAGAAGCTATTCGGCGCCCTTTCCACAGGTTGCGTGTTCTCCCGGCCGCCAGGGCTTAGGGAGCGGGTCCTTGTGGCAGAGAAGGCGGGAGAGGCGAGAGTGGGGTAGCGGATAGTCTCAACTAAATTATCAAGATAGGGCGTGGAGGAAACTAAAAGGAAGACTAGAAATCAAGAAACGAAAAGAGGAAGGAAAAGGCAGTATGGGGCAGATGGAAAAGTTAGTAAACGGAAGATGTGCTTCACGATCAGGCGCTGCTCCTGCCGCCTAAGAAAGTGAGGCCACTGAGGGTTATGGGATTTGTAGTTTTATGCGGCATTCGGTTGGAAGATGGCGGAAATGACAGCTGCGCAAACGCTGAAGCAGCTTCAGCTGCGCATGCGCCTCAGTTCCGGGATCACGCCCCTGGGGTGGGACGGAGCTTGTGCGTGGCCTCGCGCCTTTCCTTGGTGGCGGGAAAGCTGGGTCGAGGTTGGCGGGGCTTGCAGAATTGTTGCAGTGGTTCACTCTACTCCTCGCCTTTAGGTCCTCCTCGTTCCAGAAGGTAGCTGGTTCTGCTCTGATTGTAGATGAAAGTGCTGGGCTCTGCCAATCCTCTGTCTCCTGAGGAGAAGTTTTCTGTTCAGGGCGACCACCAACGCTTACCCCTCCTTAGAATTTCTAACCCCCGCAAATCTACCCTCAACAAACAAAAGTAACCCAATATGTTGGAGGGCAAGGACGGACTGAGCGGGAATGAGGATCCTGGTGCCTCCTCCAGGGGTGGGGGTGCGGGCGCAAGCGGGCAGCTGAGGGGAAATTATCTCCTGGTGGGGGATTCGTGAGGTGGAAGAGCGGCTGTTTTAACCACCGAGGGGGCTCAAGGACTTTTGACTCTGTGGTACCTCTAATATTAATTGCTGCCCTTAAGAGAGAATTGGTGAGAGAAAAGAGGGAAAATGGGGATCACCAGAAGTTCTAACCGCTGGTTTGAAAGGTGGAGTTAGACCTTTTACTGTTTTAGGCTTTGGCACCCATGTGAGGGGAGATGGAGCGGGGATCTAGGGGTTTCGGGGGAATGTGAAAACAACACACAAAGGCGAATGTGGGGTTGGTAAGGGTCACCTGTGGAAGTGTTGCTGACGGCAGACAGCAAGAGTTAGACTATCAGCACTCAGGAAAGCAAGCCTGTACATTGGGCTAAGTGGCCATATCTTTGTTCTTCCTTGCCCTCTGAACCAATAAGCTTTAGTTCACCATTAATTTATTGTTTTAAAAGTTTATTTTTGAGAGAGAGGGCATGCCTGTGCGCATGGGTGGGGGAGGGGCATAGAGGGAGAGAGAGAGAATCCCAAGCAGGCTTCAGGTGTGTGTGGTGGGGGGAAGTGAGGGCCTGTTTGAATCTCACGAGCTGTGAGATCATGACCTGAGCCAAAATCAAGAGAGAGGGGCTTAACTGACTGAGCGACCCAGGCTCCCTCCTCTCCCCATTAATTTATTGATAGGATTCTGTACAAGGTTTAGTTTAGGTAGTTACCACAGTAAGCATCTTGTTATGTTAGGTATGGGTAGTGAAAGTAGCTGGAATCCTGTTTTTACCCTCTTTCTTGTGAAACCATGCTTGCTGAGGAAGAAAAAAAAGGAAGGGGGGAGGGAGGAAAAAACCCTATGGTTCTTAATGGTGGCATGAGTCCCCGGGCTAGCTCAGTCGGTAGAGCATGAGACCCTTAATGGTGGCATGAAAATAAGCAAGAGTCCACATGCCATTAGACATTAATGTCAAAGGGAAATCAGATTCCAGCATAAAGGAGATTAAAAAAAATTTTTTAATGTTTATTTTTGAGACAGTGCATGGGCCAGGGGAAGGGCAGAGACAGAGAGACAGAATCTGAAGCAGGCTCCAGGCTGTCAGCACAAAGCCTGAGGCAGGGCTCAAACCCATGAACTTCGAGATCATGACCTGGAGTCAGAAGCCTAACCCACTGAATCACCCTGGTGCCCCAGCATAAAGGAGATTTTAAATATAGTTTTCCAGGTTCATGGAGCCTGTGTGGACTGTATCTGAGGACAATTCTAAAGGGTTTGCTTTTATTCTCTTAGACAAAGATTCCAAGCAAAATATAAAGAGGGAATAACTGGGTAGTTAAGAGATAAAAATTTGTGAACACATTCTAAATGGGGGGAGGAGGATTAATGATTTTGGAAAAATATTGACAAGACAGTTGTTATTTAGCTAGATTTCTCAAACTTATTGGTCTCAGAACCCTCTTATATTCTTAAAAGTTACAAAGGACTCCAAAGATTGTTTTATAGCTGTATATCTTTCACATCTGTTGGTATTAACATATTAGAACTTAAACTGAGAAAATTTAAATTATTTATTTTTAAAATCATAAGTTATAATTAATAATTATATGTTGACATACATAACATTTTTATGAAAAACATTTTCCTAAATGAAAGAAAATTTAGTGTGAAGAATGGTGGTGTTTTACAGTTTTGCAAGCCTCTTTCATGTCTGGCTTAATAGAAGACAGCTGAATTTTCATCTGTTTCTGAATTCAGTCCATTATGATATCTTGTTTCGGTTGAAATGTATGAGAAAATCCAGCCTAATACAGATAAGCAATTGGAACAAGGAGGGAAGCCCCAGGGGCCTTTGGATCACACTTTGAAAACTGCTGAGGGAGAGGATTTCATCTTAAAATGACTGTGATGGCTTTCAGTGTTCTAAGTGAAAGAAAACCTGCTCCTTTTTGGAACACCTCATTCACCTTCCCTTGGTTCTCTTCATTCATTATTTCTAAGTTCTTTTTCCCTTTTTATTCATCCTTCTTAGGTTGAGTGGTAGGGTCTGATTAATGGAACTTTCTTTTATTTTCATACTTAAAGCTTTGTTGGATTTCCCCCTCTCTGTTTCATTTGAAGTAAAAACAAAAAGAAAACAAACCCCCCTCAAATATTATTCCTGGCTCTAGAGCCCCCCGGTTATTTAGTAGCTAGTCAGATGAAAATTGGTGGTAGTTTGTGTGCTTATTAACTGTCTGGTTTTAAAAACATTTCTCTCTCTTTGCACTATGTTTTAATATTCCTTATGTAGAAGAAGAAAATTCATCTGAAACAGAGGAGCAGAGACTTGAGTTGTCATAAAGTGAGTGACTCCTGGCTTTCCCTTCTCTATTAATCAGGTTAGAAATTTTCTTTAAAAGTAATTCATCTTTCTTCATCACCCTCCACTCTAAGGGGAACTATTATATATCACTGCTTATAGATTTACTATATTAACGATCCACAATTTTATCCATTTGGTTACTGGGGCTCCAGTAACACTCTTTGGCCTAGAGAGGTCAGTATAGGTTTAGATAATTATTTGAACCTAAATAATGGAAAATTTTGCATTTTTAGGTGGATCAAAATACTTTATATAAGGAATTTGGAGTTAAAAAAAATCACTTTTGAAGTGGTAATATAAGCATGTTTCAAAATGCTAAGAGATATAGAAGGGGGGTATTAAAAAGCTCTCTTGTACCTCAGCCACCCAGTTCTATTCCCTAGAGGTTAGTTTCTTGTGTATTCTTCTAGATATAGTTTATGGATAAGTTTAAGTATATTAGGTAGATGTACATTTTTTAAAAAATCAAATGTCCTCTCAAATACACTAATTTTCATTTTGCTTTTCCTCTTTTAGAGTAGCTCATCTTGTAATTTATATTACCTTCATAGGGACTTCTCATGATCTTTTTTGGAACTCTGGAGTCTGGAAGAAGATATATTTGTCATTTGTGATCAAATCAATATTCATTTTTCAGCCTAACTGTATTCAGTTTCCAGCTTCTATTTAGAATTATCAGAAAGAAGACCAATTTGCTTCAGTGTTTCTTCCTCAATTTCCCACTTGGCTTTTTTTCCCAGAGTAAATAGACTTAGGGGGTGGTGGTGATGAGTTAAGATGAAAACATTGAGAAAATGTGCCCCTCAATATAACGGAAAAGTAGTTGCTGCAGAATAGCACATCTGAATTTTTCACATTTATAGAAGTAAGACAAGGAACAAAAAATACCAAAAGATAGTTTGACAATACATTTAGCCATGCTGTGGACACACTAAGTCAAGCCCCAGATACCTTTTGAATTCATTTTGGGATCTAGAGTGAGGAACTTTATACCCTGAGCAACCAAATGTTCACTATAATTTGGTCATTTGAGGGTGTTAAAATTTTCACCTTTAAAGGGACATATATATGTATACACATATATATCTCATATATAAGATCCATTTTATGCTGCTTTTGGGTCTCTTTATAATGGGAGATTATGGAGTTGGAAGATTGAATTTCAGGTCCAGGGCCTTCAAATTACTCAAAACCAATAGCTAGAAATAAAATCATTGAGAAGAATGGATGTGTTATTAGTAGAATTAGTAGAATTTAGAGGCAACGGCCTGGGTTCATCCTTAACACTGAGGCTTTGGGCAAATCGCTTAACTGCTTTTTGCCTATTCTTTTCATCTGTAAAAAGGGGAGCTGGCATTTTATGACCTCTGCAGACCCTCCCATAGGTACAATACTTGTTATAATTGTTATAAAAATAAGAATGACCTATATGCTTTAAGCCTAAAGAAAACTGGGTAGAAGAGTTATAAGAAGTGTAAGCTAATAAAGGTATTTTTCTTCTAGTTGCTGAGTAGAAATAGTATCTGTGGGAAGTGTAAACTGGAAAAAATGTATAAATTACTGCAACTTCACAAGAGGAGTAGTGGCATTCTGCTGGGCCTCGAATGGCCCATTGCTGCATGGAGACAAATCTCTTCAGCCTTTTGTGTGGCTGGATGTCTCCCTATTCCCAACGCTCAGTTGTCTATCACTGTGAAAAGTCTGGTCCTTTAATCCAGAGTATCTGGAAACAGAATTTTCTGTGTGTTTCAGTGTGTACTTTTAATGTATTCTTTCCACATTTGTTATAATATCAAAAGGGTTGTGAAGCACTGAATTAGATTCTTGAGATATAGCATACCATAGTTAATAGCACAAACTTTAAAATCAGGAACGTTCAAATCCTGAATTGCTATTTATCAATTACCTATTATCTCTAAATCCCTCTAAGCCTAAATTTCTCCAAGTGTAAAAAAAGTACCTAACTCATAGATTTACTGGGAGAATTAAGCAAGATGATGTATGTAAAGAGTGAAGAATATGATTGGTGCTCAATAAGTGTCACCTATTATTATTAGTCACAATTTTGATAGTGATAATGAAGCATACTGATGTAGTATAGAACATCTGCAAGTAGATAGATAGCTACAGGATATAGAGTGAAAGTATTGGATTCCTATGATTAGTTTCTCTGGGAACATCTGGTTACCAAATATTTCTGACCCTTGAATAGAGATTGCTAGAATCCAGCACGTTGGAAAATTTATTGGACTAGAAGATCTACGTAAAGGGAAGATATAGATTATAATGCTGTTAAAAAGGAGGGTTCTTTATGCATAGGGACCTCTGAATTAGGTCAGAGAATTGCCAGATTATTTGTGTTTTAAGTATTTAGGAAAACCTTGTGAGATGAGTCTATCCTTCTGAAGAACACTCTTACTTTTTAACTCTCAGGACTGTTCATACTACTGCTGCTGCTGCTACTACTACTACTTATACTTATACTTCCATCTGTTAAAAACAGGCCCCAAACTCAGTTGCTTATGTTAAGCCCATGTCACCAAAACAAGACTAAACAGTTTTGGCTCTCCCAGAAATAGAATTTTGGTTATAGTCAATCAGGAGTCACCTGATCAGCACTAGTTAGGTAATCTGCCTAATAGACCCCCTACCATCTCCAATAGGAAAGTAAACTTGCAGTAGTTAATTTGCTTGTTTGCCTAGTGTAACTTCCTTCTTCCAGCTCCCTTCTGCCTGTAAAAATCTTTCATTTTGTATAGCTCCTCAGAGTTCTATCTGCTAGATCAGATGCTTCCCAGTTCATGAATCATTGAATGAAGCCAATAAGATCTTCAACATTTACTCAGTGAATTTTTTTTAACACATCACTACCAGTACTGACAAGTGTCTACCTTATGTTGGACATGACTCTAGTCACTTAAAACACGAAGGATTGTTGCTAATCTTTAAAACGGTAACTCTCATTATCCCCTGGCATGCGATTGGCACTGCTAAGGAGGTAAAAGTACAGTCAAGAGGGCAGAAAATGTAGTTCCAGAGTCCCAGGCAAAGATCCTAAGCCCCAGAAGACAGAAGAAAGTATATATTTTTTTAATGTTTATTTATTTTTGAGAGATAGAGACAGAGCATGAGCAGGGGAGGGGCAGAGAAAGAGGGAGACACAGAATCCAAAGCAGGCTCCAGGCTCTGGGCTGTCAGCACGGAGCCTGACCCAGGGCTCAAACCCACGAACCATGAGATCACAACCTGAGCTGAAGTTGGACGTTCAACTGACCAAGCCACCGAGGCGCCCTGAAAGAAGAAAGTTTAAAATCCTGTTCATTCAGAGTCACAGCAGTTAATTTCTTTTTTTCTAACAGAGGCACAAAGAAAGTGTAGCTTCTGAGCTGAATGATGGCAATGTCACAGAGTAAAGAAGGTGAGTTAAGAGTGAGGTGAGGAAGATTCATTTTTTTGTACATTTCTCTAATTTTTTCCTTCTTTCTCAGTCCTTGGTCATGTAGACACCCTTCCCACCAAAGGGAAGCTCAGTCTATATATATTTGGTATATACTTTTTAAAAATTACTACTTTTCTAGAAACTTGAGTGAAATATATATGACTTAGAAGTAGTCTACCTCAATAAATATATGAACTTGTAGGGAGACAAAAGACATTTAAATATCTATAACAAATTTGTGGTAAATGCCAGTAGAGAAATATCAAATGTTATGATAGCTCAGAAGAGAGAGACTATTTATACTTGGGAGGATCAATGTAATTTTCATTGCACTAGTTTTTTTTTCTTTCTTTCAATTTCTCTGATTTCCTGTAAAATTTTGTTTAAAGTTAAATGAGCAAATTTTTTAAATTTCACATTTGAATAATTCAGTTTCCTGTATGTTTATATTTGCCACCTTTGGATTACTCAGTAGTTCCTAAACTTGGCAGAATAATCTAGATGGCCTAGATTCCTAGGCCTCACTCCCAAGTATTTATTCAGAATTTCTGGGGGTGGGGTGGGATGGGAGAGGAGAGGCCTAGAAATCTGATTTTGTTAAAAGCTCTCTCCAGATAATTCTGATATGGCCAGTCAATGGGCAGTGCAGACCCTTTCTGTGCTAGACTATGTTTCATAAATTCCATTTGATGATCAAATTTCTTTCAGAACATGGGAAGGGGTCAAAGAAAACCTTTGCCCCACCTGCACAAAAAATGCATAGCCTGATGTGCTATAGCCCTAACTCACCCAAGGAGGAGACCCTGAGGATGAGTTCCTCAAAGGCCAGGTTACAGAAGAAGGAGGAGAAAGCAACCACAGAAAATGGTCCAAGCAGTGGTCAGAAAAAAAAAGGAAAGGCTCAAGACAAGCAAGCAGAGAAGAAAGAAAAGGTATCAGTCTCGTTGATGGGCTCTAGTGGGACAGTTTCTTCTAGACATCAAGTCTAGACAATCTTTCATGTAAGCGAACTTTATCCTGTACTTTCAGTTTTTTTTTTATTCCTTTCCTGAGGGTTCTGTTTTCTTCTCAAAGAGGTAAAAAATGTTTTGAAGAAAGCCTTTATCTGGAAATAATTGGTGAATAGGGTTTGAGGTGGGATGGAGGTGAGAGTAGATGTGGTCAGAGGCTTTATAAACTTTTCCTTTTCTTTGACTCCTTTATTCCCAGGAAATCTGGGACACAGTTTATAGAATCCTTAGGGACAATACTGTCAGCCTTGTGAACTTACTGGCTGATCTAAAGGTTGGTAAGAGAGGAGATCTAGGGAAAGATGAACGGTTTTACTTCTCTGCCCTTATCTCTGCAGGAAAAATTGAGTCTCACCAATGCAGAATTTGAGGAGATTGTCCAGATTGTGCTACGGAAGTCCCTCCAGGAGTGCTTGGGTATGGCGTATAGTGAGGGAAAAAGAGTTTCAGTTTGACAAACTGCTATCTGAAGGGGTAAAGTTGACAGCTTTTCTCCTTCCCTCCAGTTTCCTTTAAGTAAGGAAATATTAGATGGCTTTGATATATTTTTAAATATTTCATCTATCTACAGGACTATAGCTAAACTACCTTATGTGGTACAGACTTCTAGAAAAGTAGATTACGTAGACTTCAGAATATAAATAAAGTCTCATAGTTTTTTTTAATGTAACTTAAATTCACTTTTACATATTTACAATCTATTTAGAAAAGATAAGTTGTATTTACCAGATTGGAAGAACTTAGTTTCCATCCACCCTCATGTATTTGTTTTCAATACTGTTTTAACATATGCTCAGGGATTTGATATTTGGAATAAAGAACTCTACAGTGTACTCCCTGAGGATTTTCCCATATGTCCTGAGGATAAGGAGAATAGTCTGATGTTTTCAACTATTCTTAGGTGTACTTCTATTCCAAGAGAAAGTTTGAGGAACTTTCTCTTGGAACCCCCAAGAAAGGAATAAAAAAACTGAAAGTACAGGATAAAGTTCCCCTACATGAAAAGATTGTTTGAGGAACAAATGACATAAAACACAGTATATAAAATTTCTTTTGTGGACACAAAATAAAATTGACGTTACTTGGCTGTCCTGGAATGAGGCAGATCAATCTGGAAAGACTTGCCAAAATACAGATTTGTAGTTTTTCCTGAGAATCTAAAGACTCAAAGGTCTATGATATGACAAAACTCCAAAGGTGGGCTCTTCCAGGCAACATTTTAACGGAAGGTTGGAGTTTGGAAATAATGGAGTCATTATTTTCTTTAATTGCTTCTCTGATTATGGTGTTTTGTTTGGGGAGAGATGGGATCTAGCCTTGATTTTTCAGAGGCTTCCTGTGCCCAGCCCATAAGACGTACCCAGTTAGAAAAGGAACCAGGAATTGCTTCTTCTACTGATAATGATAATGCTGATGGGTAAGTTTATCCCAGTGAGGCCAGTTGATCACAGGGTAGACTTAGCATTGGTAAATGGTTATCTATCTAGTAATTTTCTTTCTTTTTTTTAAATTTTATTTTTGAAAGGGAAAGAGAGAGGGAGACACAGAGTCCAAAGCAGGCTCCAGGCTCTGAGCTGTCAGCACAGAGCTGGATGTGGGGCCCAATCCCACAAGCCGTGAGCTCATGACCTGAGCCAAAGTCGAGCAGTTTACTGACTGAGCCACCCAGGTGCCCCAAGTCTATCTAGTCATTTTCGTATCTGTATGGATTTCTCTCAGCTCAGGAAAGATACCTGTTTGAATTGGGAAAAGTAGACAAGTAGATGGATAAAATGGCCTCAGGAGGCTGTGGAGAGCCTAGGATTCTTCTGTCCTCCTGACTTTTATCCTTGGGTTTTTTCAAACAAAGGGTATGACAAATGGCTCCTTTTTGCCTTTTCATTAAAGAGAAAATCTTATTTTTAGAGAGAAGGTAATGGTACCTCATATTCTAGAGATTTCAGCCACTAAGGAAGGTGGAGTAACCTCTGTGATAAAGACATCTAAGCCAGGCCAGCCGGATCCTGCACCTTCTGAGAATAAATTCAATAGATTCTCCTTAAGCAAAAGAAAGAAGAGAGCCTGTAAGTATAGTCAGATATACTTTGACATCTGCCTCAAGTAGTTATTCCACAAAATTAGGGAATGGGACAGTGAGTGGGCAGGCTGAGAATTTTTAGCCCAAGCCTTGAAACTATTAGGCTATGATTCTCCTTCCTTCTTTCACTGGCCCTCACTGTCTACAGAGATTCTCTTCATCTCCCTACCCTACAGTGTTTTCTTTTGTCTTCCCATAAGATGAGAAAGTGGAGAAAGCCCACAGTGGACGTGAGCCCAGACAGAAAGCTCAACTGAAGAAAACAGTTCAAAATCATTCTCAGATAAGAAACCAACAAAAAGGAGAAGGCAGTGGTTTTGGTGAGTTCAGCATGATTTGGAAAACCTACCTGGGCTTGAAAATTGGAGATGGAGGACAGAGGCAAGGGTTTGGTTGCTAGAGGAAATTTTGCAAACATGGTAATTTATTTCTCACAGCTACTTGTCGGAGATACACTGCTGTGGAAGAGAAGGATTTCTTTATTCAGTTATTTAGTCATATAATCCATAGTTGTTGGATGCCTACTGTGTACCAGGTATTTTAGGAGGTGCTGAGTAAATGTAGAAAAAATTAATGTATGCCTGTTGGAAGGGAAACAGGCTTGTGAGGAAGGCAAATAAGAAAGCTACAAGGTGGGAGTAGATCTGAAAAAGTTTCCAAGAAAAGGTACTACTTGAGCCATGTGTTGGAAGTATCATTTAGTCAGGTGAACTGAGGTGGGGATGGGGGCCAGAGTGATATTCATTGGCAAAGTCGTGGAAGAGAGCTAATGGTTGTAGCTTTTAGGTATGTTGAGGGGAGGTAGGAGGTTTTAGGGGAAGATAAGGTTATAGGCATGCAAGGGCCAAATCATAAAAGGCCTTACATTTCCAGGCTAAGGAATTTGAATTTTATTTTAAAGGTAAAGAGGAACCATTGACCCCTTGGGGAAAGTTGGTAAGGTTTGTATTTTAGAAAGCTCGGAGAAGGACAGATACCATATGTTTTCACTAATAGGTCTAACAGGAGAAACCTAACAGAGGACCATGGGGAGGGGAAGGAGGAAAAAGAGTTAGGGAGAGGGAGGGAGACAAAGCACCAGAGACTCTTGAACACTGAAAACAAACTGAGGGCGGAAGGGGGAGGGGGAAATGGGAGGAGGGTGATGGTCATGGTGGAGGTCACTTGTGGGGAAGAGCACTGGGTGTTATATGAAACCAACCTGACAATAAACTATAAAGTTAAAAAAAAAAAATAAATAAAAAATTAATCACCTCAAAAAAAAAAAAGAAACAAACAAACAAACAAAAAAAAAAACAGCTCACTCTGCCACTGGCATGGGAGATGGATTGGTGGAGCATGCCTAGACCCACCAAAACAGTGATCCAAGCAAGGAAGTAGGCAATAGTGGTGAAGAGGAAGAGACACATTTGAGATCTTTAGAAGGAAAGATCAGTATGATATGGTTGTCAGTGGGATCTGAGGATGATCCTGTTTTCTGACCTAAGTGCTTGAAAGAACCATCAATTGAAATGAAAAATATAGAAGAAAGGGCACATTTTCAGATGGTGAATTCAGCTTTGCAAGTTAGAGAGGGTCTATGATGAGATTTAGCATCATAGAAAGAGGTCTGGGCTAGAAATACAGGTTTGGGAATAATCTGCATCAGTAAGAATGGATGAAATTTTCTTAGAGGAGGACGTGGAGTGCAAAGAGAAGAGCAATGAATAGAAAACCCATAATGTTTAGGGGGAACATAATGTTTAGGGTTAAGCAAAGGAAGATTTTGCTCCACAGGAAGAAAACTAAGAACTGAGAGAAAACTCAGAAAGGTTTTCTGATGCCAGGGGAGGAGAGAATTTCAAGAAAGAGGAAGTGTTTAGCCTTGTCTAGTGCTGATACAGAGACATCAAAGAGCATAAAAATTTGAAAACGTTCAACAGTTAGGAACAGTTAGGAAGTCACTAGGGTCTTGATTAGACCATCCACATGGCCAGTTTAGTTGGTTAAAGAATAAGTACATTTTTCAATTAGTTTGTTAGTTTATTTTATTTTAATTTTTAAATATTTATTTATTTTGAGAGAGAGAGAGAGAGAACGAGCAGGGGAGGGGCAGAGAGAGAGAGAAGGGACACAGAATTTGAAGCAGGCTCCAGGCTCCGAAGTGTCACCACAGAGCCTGATGCGGGGCTCGAACTCACGAATGGCAAGATCATGACCTGAGCTGAAGTTGGACACTTAACCAACTGAGCCACCCAGGCAGTCCTATTTTATTTTATGTTTTAATGTTTGTTTATTTTTGAGAGACAGTGAGCGAGGAGGGGGAGAGAGAAAGGGGGACAGTGGGCTCTGCTCTGACAGCAGAGAGTCTGATGCCAGGCTCAAACTGACCATGAGATCATGGCCTGAGCCAAAGTCAGATGCTTAACTGCATAACCGACTGAGCCACTCAGGTACCCCTTTACACTTTCTTTTTAAAAAAAGAGACTTGGCCTTTGTGTCATGAGCATACGTATAAGATGAGGGAAAATTGTTTATAAAGGAGGAGAGATTAAAGGGAATGAGAAGAGAGCCAGAGGGCTTATTCTTAGTCAGAAAGGACACCTTAGCCTTTGAGATTGGATGGAGGTCAGATAAACATGGATATAGATTTATTTATTCTCTTAACAATAGTTATTAATGCCTTATGTTCTATTCCAGGCATTGTGCTAGGTACTGGAAAAATAGTGGTGAACAAAATAGATAATCCTTTCTTTCATAGAAGTTACCATTTTAGTGTTTCAGGTAATAAAAAAATATAGAAAATAACCATGGTGATATTGGGAAATTTTAAAGTGTTTTTCTTTTAAATTTTATTTATTTTGAGAGAGAGTGAGTGTGTGTGTGTGGGAGGGGGAAAGAGAGGGAGAGAGAGAGAATCCCAAGCAGAGAATCTCTGTACTGCCAGCACAGAGCTCGAACTCATGAACAGTGAGATCATGACCTGAGCCAAAACCAAGAATCGGATGCTTAACTGACTGAGCCACCCTGGTGCCCTACTATTGGGAAATTTTAAAATGAGAAATAAGGGGCTCCTGGGTGGCTCAGTCGGTTAAGCATCCGACTTCAGGTCATGATCTTGCGGTTTGTGGGTTCGGGCCCCCCGTCGGGCTCTGTGCTGACAGCTAGCTCAGAGCCTGGAGCCTGTCTTCAGATTCTGTGTCTCCCCCTCTCTCTGACCCTCCCCTGCTCGCGCTGTCTCTCGCTGTCTCTCAAAAATAAATAAAAAACATAAAAAAATAAAATAAAATGAGAAATAAAATATATCGGACAATATGTTAGTATATTTAAATTTTTGAAAATAAATACACTTAACAGTCTGGGGGGAAACAGGCTTGCACCAAAAACAGGGTCGGGCATACTTGAAAGAAAACTCTAGGAAGACTATGTAGGCATCACACAAGATAGTCCAAGGCAATAAACTACTTTGTGTGTTATAATAACATGGTAACATAAGGTGCCAGGATGTATGTCTAATTTGGGAAGTTGGGTGGCCTGGGTGATGTCGTTCCATCTCCTGCACCTCTTGGTATCAGGGCAGGGATTGGAATTTTTCACTGGGAGAAGGAAAGTCCACTCCTTTGGCAGTGCTTGTGGAGTTGAATTGTGATTGTCGTGAATGGGTAAGCCTCTTGCTATAAATGAACCACTCTTCCTGTTTCATAGAGTTGTCAAGAAGAGATGAATCCTCCTGCAGTAGGAAGTAGAAAGGGCAGTATCTGATAAATACAATCAGTTTGGGTGAAGTGAAGGAAAAGAATGGAGTGTCATGACAGGAAATAACAGAGACCTAATCGAGTTTGGGGCAGTCAGGGAACGCACTTGTGAGGAAATGACATTTAAGCTGAAATCTGAAGGATTCAGAGAAAGAGTTTAGGGAAGGTGCAGTTTGGCATATTCCAGGTATTGAAAGGAAGCCAGTGTGATTGGAGTTCAGAGAGCAAGAGGAAGCAAGGCAAGAAAGCGGCTCTGGATTAATGTACAAAGGGAGAATTTTATCCTAAGTGCATTGAGAAGCCACTGATGAGTTTTTTTTAAATGTTTATTCATTTTTTAGAGAGAGAGTGAGTAGGGGAGGGGAAGAGAGAGAAGGGACAGAGGATCCAAAGCGGGCACTGTGCTGACAGCAGCAAACCCAATGGGGGGGTCAAACTCATAAACCTCGAGATCATGACCTGAGCTAAAGTCGGACACTTAACCAACTGAGTCACCCAGGTGCTCTGAGCCACTGATGGGGGGTGACATCATCAAATTAATGTTTTAAAAGACTCCCTTTGGTGATTAATTGGAGAATGAAGTATGTAGTGACAAGAGTAGACAGTGAGCCCTAGGATTAGATACTCTGGTGGCTTAGAAGAGGATGTTGAAAGTGGAAACAGAAGTGGATGGTTTTAAGATATGTTTTATACGTAATCTTGTCAGAACTTGGTTATGAATTGGATATGGGAGGGTGAGAGAGAGGCAAGGGTATGTTAAAGATGATCAGTTTCTGGCTTGAATGGTTACATGAGAGGAGGTGAGGAAAAGTAGAGGAAGAACAAATTTGTTGGATAAGATCAAGCATTTGGGTTTGGGCCCATTAGGTTTGAGATCTTTGTGAGACATCCAAATGGTGATTTCAAAGAGCAAGGTGGCTGTAGGAGTCTGGAACTCAAAACAAAAGCTAGAAATATCATTCATCTGTATGTGGTCAGGTGTGAAGACAGGTTTCAGACCTATAGGGGCGGTGAGCTTGCCTCAGGAGAAGTGTAGCATGGGGAGCGAAGGCTCGTGACTGGGCTTTGGAACCCCAGTATTTAGAGACTGAATGGAATGAGGAGGGAGCTGCCAAAATGATGGGGGTAGGAGGAAATGGAAGAAGGGGGGATCATAGAACCCAAGGAAACTGGTGTCAACTGAAATGCTCGTAGTATATCTGTGACATCAGTCTTCATTATCATAGAGCTATGTCATGAGCCTCAAGCAGTTTTCTGGAGCACATCATTCTCTCCTAAGTTGAGAGGAAACTTTATTTTATTTTATTTATGTTTATTTATTAATTTTGGGAGAAAGAGTGTGTGTATGCATCCAGGAGCGCAGAGGAGGGTCAGAGAAAGAGGGAGAGAGAATCCCAAGCAGACTCCAATTAATACAGAGCAGGAGGTGGGGCTTGATGTCATTCATGAACCATGAGATCATGACCTGAGCCAAAATCAAGAGTCTGACGCTTAACCAACTGAGCCACCCAGGAGCCCATGAAAAGAAACTTTAAAGAATTGTATGTTTCTTTTATTGGAAATTTTGTCTCAAGCCACAAATACCTAGGTCTACATCATTAGGATGACTTTTTCCTATTCATTTTCTCGTGAATATTTATTATTTTCACAACCAACCATTTACTTTATTGATCTGTGTTTATTTTTATGGTCCCTGGCCCCTTCTCCCACTCTTTTTTTCTAGTCTTGCTAGGTCACCTCTATAAACATCAAAAACTGTTATTGGGAGATGTCTTTTTGTTTTGGTTTGGTTTGGATTTTTTGGACAGAATTGTTTTGCTTTTAATTATACAAAATTTCCAGACTTTATATTATCATATCAAAGATACAAGATGCCAGCTTGTAGTGACCAGAAGAAAACCAGGTAGGAAGCCAGCACAGAAGGTTCCAGTGGACCTGGGCCAGCTTGGCCAGTGCAGAGTCCTGTTGCTACTTGTCTGTTCCATTGGTTCAGAGGCAGGGCTGGTGGGTGGCTTGGTGGATGCCTTCACAGGAGGCCTGTGCGTGAGTCAGGTCCACGGGGGGCTCTCTGTGGATAGCCCAGTGCGTTAACTTCCAACTTACAATCATAGTGTTTCTGTCTCGGTCCTTGATCAACTTTCTCTGGTTGCTGAGGCAGAAGGTACAGATCTGTTTGGGCTGGATATTCTTGCCATCATAAGTTGGGGGTAGTAGGAGCATCAGTGGGGGGCTACCCAGGCAGCAGCGTGGAAGAAGACGGGCCCAGAGTGGCACAGTTGACTACTGGTTGCTGCAGGCCTTGCCTATGAGCAGCCTAGGAGGTGCCGGTCTCCAGGCCCCCAGTGACAGCTGTGGTGCCGCATACATGTGTGCGTCCTAGGCTGGGCAGCTGTCTTTTCAGACTAATGTATCACTCCCAACCAGTACTTTTTTCTTCAAAATAAAGTAATTCAAAACTTTAAATATGAGATATTTTGAAAGGACCCAAAGGTAAGTCAGCTACTTCTCTGAGGGATGATTTCAATGGGATGGAAGGGCATCCCTTATGTTCAGGCATTTAAGGTAAAACTTGACAGCGAGAGAATGAACTTACTTGGAGAAACATTGTTTGGTGGTGTTAATGTGATCCTAGGATGTATACCTATGTGCATGGTTATGCACTGTTTTTTTTACCAATGTTCCGGTGAATGAATGTAGGCACAGAAAAGGTAGCATGTGTTCATACTGGGTTGTGTTTGGCCAGCTGAGTGGGAGGAAGGGCAGAGGGCAAGGGAGTTGAAGATGTCTGGACCAGAATCTAAAGAGTCAAGCCTGAGTAAGAACAGAGTGAAGAAAGGAGGTTGCCACTAGATTGGCAGGAAGTTAGAGGCCAGTAGATTGGTGATCTGGATATGGGTCTTTGAGCAAGTGAGATAGGAGACGGGGCATCTTCATCAGAGAGGGATGTTTGGATCAGTGCTTCAGGGGGGTATATGGTTCCTAAGGATGAATGGGTGGAGCATGCAGGAGGGGGAGTGTGTCACTGAAGTTGAGTGCGTTACTGAGGTGGCGTAGAGGAAAAGGTCAAGGAGCTCAGAGAATGGGGTGCTTTGTGAGTTACCCCTGTGAAAACAGTGGTTGTCTGGAATGAGGGCAGGAGGTAGAAAGAGGAGGAGAAAGCTGAACAAGATGCCAGGATCTTTCCAAGGGAGATGAGAGGATTGCATACTCCCATGGGATGGATCTCAAGGGAGGAAGGGTTTTTATGGGAAGGAGGACAGTAAAGGTCTGGCAGTGGTGATGAGGAGTAAGGATGATGTTGACCCCACTCTCTGGCCTGGGGTGTGTGAGAGGGAACAGACTCTACTTACAGAGCTGTGGGTGGGGTGGGGTTGGCGGAGGCAGTGTCATCAGTGCATCACCAGGTTCCAGAAAGGAGATGGATGTTCAGGGAAGAAGTTGAAGATATGTGGACTTTTTGTTGCTCTTGTCTAGAATTCCAAAGAACATAGTGGAGGGTTTGGGATGGAGAGAGGAAAATTGGGTCAACTCAGAAGACGTTGGGATAAAGAAAGGTGGGGATAAGGGTTTAGAAGGTAATGGATAAAATGAATGCTTGGCCTTTGAGCAAGGCCTGAAGTTAATAGTTGATTGAGTTGATAGACTTATTTCTGTATTTTGGAGGAAGGTAAACTCAGGGCTGTTGGTTCCAAAGACTCTACATAGTGATTTGGTGACAGGTAAATCAGTTGAGATTCAGATAGGAACTCTGGATGTTGTACACAAAAGAGATGCTGGTTAGCCCTTCAAAAGAACTTTCTAGTAGTGACAGGCCAGTGGAGAACGAGGCTCAAGCCAGAAAGATGCCGGCCAACCTTTTCAAGAACTGTCAAGCACATTGGGGTGCCTGGGTGGCTCAGTTAAGCATCCCAATTCTTGGTTTTGGCTCAGGTCATGATTTCATGTTTTGTGGGTTTGAGCCTGCGTTGGGCTCCATACTGGCAGCACAGAGCCTGCTTAAAATTCTCTGTCTCCCTCTCTCTCTGCCCCTCCCCTGCTTGAGCGCGCTCGCTCTCTCTCTCTCTCTCTCTCTCTCTCTCAAAATAAATAAATAAACATTAAAAAAAAAAGAATTGTCAATACAGGAAACACTTGATTTTTTTCCCTGGGGGGAAGGAGCGATGATAGTATGGCATAGGAGAAAGATTGAGATGTGAGACTTGGGATCCAAGTTCAGCTCTGCCACCAAGTTAGACTGATCTTTAGCAAGTCACTTATCTTCTCTGAACTTAGTTTTCCCACTTATAAATCTAGGATTAGACTAATTGACCCCTAAGGCTCCATGATTTTAATGAGGGTATATTGATTTTAGTTGGACTGAAGAAGAAAGAGCATATTTTTGTCTCACTTCAGTTTTTTTTTTTCTTCCTGTTACAGGCCAGTGTCTCGTCTGGGTCCAGTGTTCCTCCCCAGACTGTGAGAAGTGGAGGCGGCTTTGTGGGAACATTGACCCCTCAGTGCTTCCAGATAATTGGTCCTGTGATCAGAATACAGGTAGAATGGACTGGAGATGTTTTTTGTTTTGTTTTGCTTTTATTGTTCTTCCCTTTCTTTCTCTGGATGTATCCCTTAGATTAAATATGTCATAGATGTAGTTATAATCCCAGGGGTCCTTGTAGTGTTTGGGAGAGAGGAAGGGATCTTCCTTGTCATATCAAGATGAATCTGGCATAATGGGCTAGAAGAAGATACCCTGAAGAGTTATATTGTGGGAGGGACCTTGAATCTAAACGTGCATTCTCAGTGGATTCCATCTTCTTCAGCATTAGTCTGACCCTGCTGGTCCTGATTAGGTTATTGGTTGGTGGATAAGAAAGGATATGGGATACATGGGGAAAAGCAGGTGAGAGAGAGAGCCAGTGGCTTAGAATTCTAAAATGTTTGAAACCACTAGGAAAAGATTATGATGATCTAACGCAGCCCAGTTATTTTACAGATGAGATAACAGAGTCTCAGAGAAATTACTGTCATGATGTTATGTAGATGGAACCAGGGTCAGATAATGTGGGCCAGGCAGAAGTTTAGAATCTCTTTCTGTACAGTATATGGAGGCAGCACTCTTATTCTAGCTGTAGCTGCATTTCCTCCCTGGGTCTTTGTTCTTCATCCATGTCTGTCTCTCAGGTGCCCTTTTGGTCCCACCTGCTGCATATTATTGTCCTTTCTCCTGCCCTCATCTAGATTTTTACCTGATGACATTCTTTCCTTCCCTTCTTTTCATCTCTCTCTTTTTTTTTTTTTTTGGCAGACTTGAAGTATAATCGCTGTGACATCCCTGAGGAGTCCTGGACAGGGCGTGAGAGTGATGTGGCTTATGCCTCCTACATTCCAGGATCTATCATCTGGGCCAAGCAATATGGTTATCCCTGGTAGGGCACTATGGCATAGTCAGAGCATCCTTCATGAACTTGGGAGTGGTAGATTCAAGTAAAGAGGGAAGGAAATAGAAAGCATTTATAATGGAAATGGTACCTGCCTTAGAAAGAACATGGGATAAGGGAAAAGATAAAGTACCAAACTAGGAGGCTTTGAAAGAACATGTTTTCTAGAGGTTTCACAGTGGAGGTGGTATCTCCCTGGAAAAAAGCATCTGACAATTCTACTTTGAGGGGGCTTTACGGCAACTTTATTTATTTAAAAATTTTTTTAATCTTTATTTTTGAGAGAGAGAGACAGAGTGTGAGTGGGGGGGGCACAGAGAGAGAGAGAGGGAGACACAGAATGTGAAGCAGGCTCCAGGTTCTGAGCAGCACAGCTCTGTCAGCACAGAGCCCAACGTGGGCTTGAACCACAAACTGTGAGATCATGACCTGAACCGAAATTGTACACTTAACTGACTGAGCCGCCCAGGCACCCTGACGGCATTTTTAAAACATTGAGATATGAGAGAGATATAAAGTAGAGAGAACAAAGAAGGGTAGAATAGTTTCTTCTTTCAAGATGTCCCTGGTCAGATTTTTTCTCAGGATTGATGAAAAGCCTGGAAGGTTAAGATACTCTTACTATAGGGCGCCTGAGTGGCTCAGTTGGTCAAGCATCTGACTCCTGATCTTAGGGTCTTGAGTTCAAGCCCCATGTTGGGCTCCCTTCTGGGCATGGAGCCTACTGAAAAAAAAAAAAAAATATATATATATATATATACTCTTACTAGGAAGATTCTGAGCTTCTTTGTACACTGATAGAAGTCACTGTAGTTATTTGGTAGTGACTACTGGGGGAGAACAACAAGGGGGGTGTCTATCTTTGAGATCCTTTGTTTGTAAAACATATTGCCCCTTTATGTACATATGTATTGGTGAGTTTGTGTTCCGTTCCTCTAAACCATCCAAACCCTTCCTCTTCTGTCCCCTACACCCATCTGTCTTCTCCAGGTGGCCAGGCATGGTAGAATCTGATCCTGACCTGGGGGAATATTTTCTTTTTGCTTCTCATCTTGATTCCCTGCCGGTGAGTTTTCCTAGCTCAGAGTAGGTAGGTGCTCAGGCCAAAATAATGAACAAATCCATCCTAACAGATGTGCAGAATTAGAAACATAGATATAGCCAGAAGACATGAGTAGAAACCGACACTTAGCTAGAGTGACAAACACAGAAATAAGTACCCACATATAGAGTACAAACTTGTATCTAATTAAATATTTAGTCATCACTAGGACATTTATGATTGTGATAAATATGCTTTGGTTAGGATTCCTGATGTCGGAATGGAAGAACAGCAGTCTGAGGTGGAGTAGGTGGGTCAGGTTTATGGCCTCAGATGAGGCTCCTTCCTTGTGAATCTTCAGTTCTTCCCCCACCTTTTCCGGTTAGAGGACCAAAGCAAGGAAAAAGACTAGGGGCCATAAGAGAACAATTTTTTTATTTCAGTCTAAGTACCACGTGACATTTTTTGGAGAGACAGTTTCTCGTGCTTGGATCCCAGTCAACATGCTGAAGAACTTCCAGGAGCTGTCCCTGGAGCTAGCTGGAGTGGTGAGCAACCCTTGGGGTTCCCTGTATCAGTTGTGATACAGGGAACTTGAAAACTAAATCTGCCCTTTATTAAACGTGATTTTGTCCCAGGGAAAACTGTGTTGGGAGAAAGTCCCATGTCTGACTAAGTGTGCAAGGGTGAGGTTATTCACGAGGGACTCTTCTTTCTATCAGGTTTGCATCAGGATAATGATTTTTCTTAGTCTTCTTCCTTGCCTGCAGGCAGGGCGCCTTAGCCAAGGCAGGCGTGGCAAAAATGAGGACATCAGGTTAACTCAGGGTTTCTCAGTCTTGGTGCTACTGACATTTTGGGACAGATAATTCTTTGTTGTGGAAGACTGTCCTATGTATTTTAGAATGTTTTAACAGCCTCTCTCGGCTCTATTGGCATCTAGCCAAAGGGTACTGCTGCCCTTGGACTCATTTGTGAC
This sequence comes from Cryptoprocta ferox, assembly GCA_028646485.1. Taxonomy (NCBI): domain Eukaryota; kingdom Metazoa; phylum Chordata; class Mammalia; order Carnivora; family Eupleridae; genus Cryptoprocta; species Cryptoprocta ferox. The sequence continues at coordinate 31,129,701 of CM053564.1, forward strand.
AACCAAAAACATTGTCTCTAGACATTGCCAAGTATCTTCTGGGAGGCAAAAACCTCTCCTGGTTGAGAAACTAAAAATAGTAACTAAAAAATATTTCCTCCCTATAATCACTTTGGGTTCAATTAGCCTTAGAAATGAGCAGAGGGGCGCCTGGGTGGCTTAGTCAGTTGAGCATCTGACTCTTGATTTTGGATCACAATTCATGGGTTTGAGCCCCTCCCCCACCCCCCAGTTGGACTGTGTGCTATGAATGTGGAGCCTGTTTAGGATTTTCTCTCCCCCTCTCTTTCTGCCCCTCCCTCATGCTCTCTCTCCCTCTAAAATAAACAAAAAAAAAAAAAAAGAAAAGAAAAAGAAATGAGCAGAGGCCTAGCAGCTCTGGGGCCTTTGAAAATCAGGCAGTGAGTATTAAATCAAGCAGCTGGATCTGAAGAAACCTGTGAGAAGCTTAAAAATGGAATTACCTGAGCTCCTTTAATCTTGCCTTTTCAAATTTCCATGAGATTTACTTTGGAGAGGCCACCAAAAATGTTGGTTAACAGTATTGCTAGGAATTGGTGAAAGGTGTTTTGGGGGCTGGGGGATAAAGGAACATTATGTCTCTAAGCCCAAAAGATTAAGAATAGGAGTATCAAGTTAATATCAGAAGCCAGAAAAGATCATGTCTCGTGAGTAGCAGTATGTTGGAGTTATTTCTCTAATATTTATCATTGACTCTAATCCTTTTCTATTTCAGAAAAAGTGCAGGAACAAGGATTGCAACCAGAAACTGGGAGCAGCCCTGACAATGGCTCAGGAGGCAGAACAGATCAGTATTCAGGTGGGAGAGCATTCAGACTACATACCTGCTCCTCTTTGGGACTTGGAACACACAGCAAACCATATACTCTCTACTACAGAAAAGTGGCTTGTCCTTCCCCATCATCCAGTCATAGTCTTAGAACTAGTCTTTTCTTTCCAGGCCAGATTCCCTTAGCTCCTTAAATCATTTATTCTTTTCCCTACCCTTGAACAAATGGGATCTTCTCTCATCCTACATAAAGACAGTTTGTAGTAGGAGGCATCCTACTTCCCTATTTAACTTTAGATCTCAGATGTATATGTCTTAACCTCTCTTTTATAGAGTGTTTACCCTCAAATTCTGCCTTTGGGAGTGCAGTGGAGAATGACAATTATAAGTAAACTGGAAAAAGAGATTATAATAGTATATTACAGCATATAATTATATAATATTATAATGTAAATATATAATATAAAGATAATATTATAATGTATTATGGTAGTTACTCTTCATAAAATTTAGATAAACAGAATATGAAGTTTCAAGTGAAAATGGTATGGAATATGAATATAAAGTCCATAACTAAAGTCTTTAAAAAAATTTTTTTTTACATTTTATTTATTTTTGAGAGACAGAGGGAGACAGGGCGTGAACAGGGGAGGGGCAGAGAGAGAAAGAGACACAGAATCCGAAGCAGGCTCCAGGCTCTGAGCTAGCGGTCAGCACAGAGCCTGATGCGGGGCTTGAACTCACAAACCATGAGATCATGACCTGAGCTGAAGTCAGACGCTCAACTGAATAAGCCACCCAGGTGCCCATAAAGTCTTTTTTTAGATGTTTATTTATTTATTTGGAGAGAGAGAGAGAGCTCAACCAGAGAGGGGCAGAGAGAGAGGAAGAGAGAAAGAATCCTAAGTAGGCTCCATGCTGTGTGCTGTCAGCACAGAACCTGATGTGGGGCTCAGTCCCACAAACTGTGAGATCTTGACCTGAGCCAAAATCAAGAGTCAGATGCTTAACCAACTGAGCCACCCAGGCATCCCATAACTAAAGTCTTGAAGACAGAGGGCAAAAGTCATCCCTGGGAGAGTAGCAGATGATGCTTTTGTTTCTTGGTTCCCTCAGGAACGGGTTAACTTGTTTGGTTTCCGGAGCCGATACAGTGGATCTGACAATAGTCGGGAAGGAAAAGGTAGGATCAGTACGAGGATAAGGCCTAGTGAGGAAGGTGGGGAGAGGATGTAGAGAGGAAGGTGGTCCTTCATGAGGGCAGCAACTGAAACTTCATTTTATATCCAATATCATCCACCTAGTTCTGGATTCTGTAATAGGAAGCTCTCCATGAATGCCACTGACCAAGTATTTGGGAGGGAGGGATGGAGGGATAGATGGATGGGTGAAGAGAAGAATGGAGACAAAAAGAGGATGGGAGGGGGAGGGCACATATTAAAGGCTGGTGGGTATTCGGAAAAGGTGGGAACCATGATAATCTAGGGCTGTGTTTTATGGAGGAAATGCCATTGGGACATGAAAGGCAGAGTTAGAAGACTGCTTCTCTGGGATCAGCTCCATTAACTCATCATCTAATTTATTGGATAAATTCTTTAACCTTTCTTTGCTATTCCTGCTCTAGACATAATGCTTACTGGGGCTAACAGCCCAGATTCTTGCTTGGAGAAAGAAGGGAAAGAGTCAGCATTGAAGGAGGTGGAGGAGGAGGAAGAAGAGGAAAAAGTAAGAGTGATCTTGGGGATTCCTCTTAGGAGATTTCCTGTAGGACATCTGGTTAGCCATGGATTTATATTTACTAAGGAACCATCCTGTGCCTGACTCAGGGTGGACCTGACTTATCTGGTCTTATCTTTTAGGGGTCTTCAGGGAAGGAGACCCTTTTCTTTCCTCAGTTATTCTCTCTAATGTCTCACATATCTAGGAATTTATTTCTCGATTATCATCCCAGGTACCAGTGTAGTTCTTTGGTTCTTACTGGAGCAATTTCAGAGAATAGCAGGGTTCCTCTGTTTACGCTCTCTTCTCCCCTGTATACACACTTAAGATACTCATTCACTTGTTTCCTTTGGATCTTTTCAAGCATACAAAATATAGATTTTTAAAACATATTTAAAGACTTTTTTAAAGAGTGGTTTTAGATTCACAGCAAAATTGAGAGGAAAGTACAGAGTTCCCATACCCTGTCTTGATACATGCATAACCTTCCCATTATCAACACCCACCGAAGTCATGCATTTGTTTCCAATTGATGAACTGACAATGGCACATTGTAATCACCCAAAGTCCATAGTTTATATTAGTTTACTCTTGGTGGTTATATTCTATGAGTTTGCACAAATATATGATGATACATATACATCATTATAGTATCATATGAAGTATTTTCACTGCTCTAAAAATCCTGTGTGCTCTACTTATTCATCGCTCACCCCCCCAACCACTGACCACCACTGGTCTTTTTATTGTCTCCATAGTTTTGCCCACTCCAGAACATCATATAGTTGAAATTATGTGGTATATACCCTTCTCAGACTGGCTTCTGAATAACATGCATTTCCTGGCTTGATAGCTTGTGTGTGTGTGTATACATTACATATATAATATATATGATATATATGTTATGTATGTAAATATATATAAATAAATATAAATATAAAATGTAAATGTGTGTATATAATGCACACACACATTTGTGTATACACACATTTACATTTTACATTTACATATTATATATAATTTTTGCTGCATTTTTCCATTTTATGGATGTATCACATTCATTTACTTACTGAAGGATATCCTGGTTGCTTTCAAATTTGAACAATTATGAATAAAGCTGCTGTGAACGGCTGCTTACAGGTTTTTGTGAGAACAGAAGTTTTCAACTCCTTTGGGTAAATAGCAAGGAGCTTGATTTCTGGATTGTATGGTAAGAGCATATTTACTTTTGTAAGAAAACACCAAACTGTCTTCCAAAGTGGCTATACCATTTTGCATTCCCACCAGCATGAATGAGATTTCCTATTGTTTCACATCCTTGCTAGTATTTGGTATTGTCAGTGTTCCAGATTTTAGCCATTCTAATAGGCGTGTAGTGGTATTTCATTGTTGTTTTAATTTACATTTCCCTGATGACATATGATCTGGAGCATCTTTTCATATTCTTACTAGCCACCTATGTATTTTCTTTGGTGAGTTGTCCATTAAAGTGTTTGGTCTATTTTTTAAATTGGGTTGTTTATTTTCTTGTTGTTGAGTTTTAGGAGTTCTTTGTATATTTTAGATAACAGTCCTTTATCAGGTGTATCTTTTACCAATATTTTCTCCCAGTGTGGCTGGTTTTCTCATTCTCTTGACATTGTCTTTTATAGACTGGAAGTTTTTAATTTTAATGAAGTCAGCCTATTAATTATTTCATGGATCATGCCTTTAATGTTGTATATAAAAAGTCATTGTCAGGGTGCCTGGGTGGCTTAGTCGGTTGAGCGGCTGACTTTGGCTCAGGTCATGATCTCACATTTTGTGGGTTCAAGCCCACATCGAGCTTTGTGCTGACAGCACGCAGCCTGCTTCAGATTCTCTGTCTCCCTCTTTTTTTGCCCCTTGCTCGTTCTCTCTCTCAAAAATGAATAAACATTAAAAAAAAAAGTCATTGTCATACCCAAGGTCATCTAGATATTCTGTGTTATCTTCTAGGAGTTTTATAGTTTTACATTTTACACTTAGATCTATAATACATTTTGAGTTAATTTTTGTGAAAGGTGTAAGGTCTATGTCTAGATTCATTTTTTTGCGTGTGGATGTCTAGTCATTCCAGCATATTTGTTGAAAAGACGCATTGCCTTGACTCTTTTGTCAAAGATCAGCTGACTATTTTTATGTGGGTTTATTTTTGGGCTCTCTGTTCGGTCCCATGGACCTATTTGTTCTTTTGCCGATTTCACTGTCCTGATTACTGTAGCTTTATAGTAAGTCTTGAAGTTGGCTAGGGTCAGTCCTCTGGCTTTCTTGGCTATTCTGGGTCTTTTGCCTTTCTACATAACTATAGAATCGTTTGTTGATATCTAAAAAATAGCTTGCTTGGATTTTGTTTGGAATTGCATTGACCCTATTAGATTAAGCTGGGAAAAACTAACACTTAACAGTATTGAGTCTTCCTATCCACAGATGTGGAATATCTGTCTGTTTATTTAGTTCTTTGATTTTATTAATCAAAATTTGTTGTTTAACTCTTATAGATCTTGTACATATTTTGTTAGATTTATACCTAAGTATTTAGTTTTTTCAGTGCTAATATAAATGGTATTGTTTTTAAATATCAAATTCACTTGTTCATTGCTGGAATATAAGAAAGTGGTTGACTTTTGTATATTAACCTGTATCCTGCTATACACACTATAGTGTTTATCCTTGCTATAAACACTAAATAGCTCTGGAGTTTTTGTCAATTCTCAGGATTTTCTGTATTGGCGATTATGTTATCTGCAAACAAAGACACTTTTCAGTTGACCCTGAACAGCACAGGTTTGAACTATACAGGTCCACTTATGTGTGAATTTTTTTTCAATAAATACACTGGAGTACTGTAAATGTATTTTCTTTTCCTTATGGTTTTAATATTTTCTTTTCTCAACCTTTACTGTAAGAATACAGTATATAATATACATAATGGAGAAAATCATGTGAATCATCTGTTATCGGTAAGGCTTCTAGTCAAAAGTAGGCTACTAGTGCTTAAGTTTGGGTGGAGTCCAAAGTTACACACAGATTTTCCACTGTGCAAAGGGTCAGCCCCCCTAACCCCTGCATTGTTTAAGGGTCAACTGTATTTATTCCTTCCCAATATCTGTACCTTTTATTTCTTTTTGTCTTATTGCATTAGGTAGAACTTCCAATATGATGTTGAAAAGGAGTGATGAGAAGGGATATCCTGCCTTGTTCCTAATCTTTGAGGGAAAGCTTCTAGTTTCTCAGCATTAAGTATAATGTTAGTTGTAGGTTTTTGGTAGATGTTCTTTATCAATTTGAGGAAGTTAACTCTCTTTTCCTAGTTTACTATCAGTTTTTACCATGAATGGATGTTGGAATTTGTCAAATGCTTTTTCTGTATCTATTGATATGATCATGTGATTTTTCTTTTTTAGCCTGTTGATGTGATGGATTACATTAATTGATTTTCAAATGTTAAACCAGTCTTCATACCTTGAATAAATCCCACTTGTTCATGGTGTATAATTGTTTATACATTGTTGGATTCAATTTACTAATATTTTTGACCATCACCATGGAGTATTTTTGCATCTCTTTTCATAAGAGATATTGCTCTGTAGTTTTTTTTCTCATAATGTCTTTGGTTTTGAAATTCAGGTAATGGTGGCCTCATAGAATGAGTTAGGAAGTATTCTCTCTGCTCCTTTTCTCTGAAAAAGATTATAGAGAATTGGCATAATTTTTTCCCTAAATGTTTGGTAGAATTTACATCAGTGAACCCATGGGCATGGTGCTTTCTGTCTTGGAAGGATAACTACTAATTACTGATTCAATTTTGTTAATTGATATAGACCTTATTCAGATTGTCTGTTTCTTCTTGTGTGAGTTTTGGTAGATTGTATCTTTTAAAGTTTTTTTTTTTTAATGTTTATTTATTTTTGAGAGAGAGAGAGAGAGAGAGCGAGCGAGAGTGCACACAAGTGGGGGAAGAGCAGAGAGAGGGAGACCCAGACTCTGAAGCAGGCTCCAGGCTCCAAGCTGTCAGCACAGAGCCCGACACAGGGCTCGAACTCAACACAGGGCTCAAACTCGACACAGGCACCCCTGGCAGATTGTGTCTTTTAAGGAATTGGTCCATTTCTTCTTGCTTATCAAATTTGTTTGAAAAGAATTATTCAGGAGTGCCTGGGTGGCTCAGTTGGTTAAGCGTCTGACTTCAGCTCAGATCATGATCTCGTGGTTAGTGAGTTTGAGCCCCGCATTGGGCTCCATGCTGACAGCTCAGAGCCTGGAGCCTGCTTCATATTCCCTGTCTCTGTGCTCCTCCCCTGTTTGTGCTGTGTCTGTCTGTCTGTCTGTCTCTCTGTCTCTCTCTCTCAAAAATAAATAAATGTTAAAAAATATTTAATAAAATTAAAGAAAAGAATTATTCATAGTATTCCTTTATTATCCGTGTGTGTGTGTGTGTGTGTGTGTGTGTACACACACACACATCTTTTGTTTAAAGTGGACTTCTTGGGGCGCTTGGGTGGCTCAGTCGGTTGAATGTCCAACTTCGGCTCAGGTCATGATCTCACAGTTGTGAGTTCGAACTTTGCATCAGGCTCTGTGCTGATGGCTCGGAGTCTGGAGCCTGCTTCAGATTCTGTCTCCCTTCCTCTCTGCCTCTCCCCCGCTCTCGCTCTCTCTCTTTCTCTCTCTCTCTCTCAAAAATAAATACACGTTAACAAAAAATAAAAAATAATAAAGTAGACTTCTTGTAGACAGCATATAGCTGGGTCTTGTTTTTTAATACACTCTGATAATCTGGCGCTTTTAGACTATTGACATTCACAGTAATTATTACTATAGTTGGATTAGTATCTATATTTGTTTCTGTTTTCTACTTGTTATCCTTGTTCTTTCTTCCTATTTTTGTCTTCCACTCTTTTTCTGCCTTAAGTGGTTTTAATTGCGTACCTTATATGATTCCATTTTCTCCCCTTTCTTAGCATATCAAATGAGGTGTTCTTTTCCTTTGGCTTCTTTCAGGGCTTTTTCTTTTTTAAGTTATTAAATTCCAGTTAACATACAGTGTAATATTAGTTTCAGATATACAATATAGTGACTCAGCACTTCCATACATCACCTGGTGCTCATCACTACAAGTGCACCTTAATCCTCAGGACTTTTTCTTTATCTTTGATTTTCTGTAGTTTGAAAATAATATGCCTAGGTATAGTTGTTCGACATTTATCATAGTCAGTGTTCTTTGAGCTTCCTGAATCTGTGGTTTGGTGTCTGACGTTAATTTGAGAAATTTCTCAGTCATTATTGTTTTCAATATTTCTTGGGTTTCTTTCCTTTTTTATTCTCTGGTATTCCCACTGTGAATATGTTAATCATTTTATAGTTGTCCCACAACTCTTGGATATGCTGTTCTTTTTTATTTTCAGTCTTTGTTGCCTTTGCTTTTCAGCTTCGAAGGTTTCTGTTGAGATAGCCTCAAGTGCAGAGATTCTTTCCTTGTTTGTGTTCAGTCTAGTTTATTACTAGAGCCCACCAAAAGCATTTTCTTCATCCTATTACAGCATTTCTTAAGCTTATTTATTTATTTTGAGAGAGAGAGAGAGAGAGAGAGAGAGAGAGAGAGTGTGTGTGTGTGTGTGTGTGTGAGCAGGAGAGGGGAGAGAGAGAATCCCAAACGGGCTCTGTGCTAACAGCCCGATGTGGGGCTCAATCCCATGAACCATGAGTTTGTGACGTGAGCCAAAAACAAGAGCTGGACACTTAACTGACTGAGCCACGCAGGTGCCCCTAATTTACCAGTTTTCATCATGTTAATGGCCTAGCTTTATTTCCTTCTCTTGTACATAAAGCCTTGTACTGACTAATATCAAATAGAATGAGAATAATGAACGTTAAAAAATGTTTTTTAATGTTTATTTTTGAGAGACAGAACATGAGCAGGAGAGGGGCAGAGAGAGAGAGAGAGATACAGAATCTGAAGCAGGCTTGAGGCTCTGAGCTGTCAGCATAGAGCCCGACTTGGGGCTTGAACTCACAAACCATGAGATCATGATCTGAGCTGAAGTCGGATGGTTAACCGATTGAACCACCCAGGTGCCCTGGGAAGGATGAACATTTTTATCTTTGTTGTCATTAATTTAAACAGGATCAGCCTCAGAAAATCCAATTGACTCCCTTTACTCCACCCATCATTTCTGTAGCATCTCACTCTATTAAAAACACAATTATGTGATTTCATTTATATTTTCTTATTTTTCTCTCCCGTTCTCAGGACTCAACTTTGCCCAGTCCCAAGCTAGCCAAAATTCAGACAAAAAAAATCAAGGCAAGAGGTAAGCAAGCCAGCTGGGAACAGGTATGTGCTACCATTAAGACAGGGCAGGAGCAGACAATGGGAGGGGTCTGCAGGTCACCAGATCTTACTGACTGTCTCAGCTTTAAAATCTGCAAAAATGGTCAAGAGTCTTACTAGTGTCATCGGGGAAGCCGTAACCTCCTTGCTTCTGTGTACTGATTATAAAATCTTAGGTTAAAGGTGGAATGAATGTCTTAAATTCTTAGCCAAGAAGGATGGCTTTCTAGAGAAGACAGTCTATGAGGAAAAATATCAAGAGAAGAAGATCCAGAATAAAAAAGAGAGAGAGAAAGAAAGAAAGAGAGAAATATTTAGGAAAAGGGAAGGAACCAAAAAAACTCACTAGATTGAGAATGAGCAGAGGATGTAGGGCAGAGACTAACTGGGAAGTCTATGGACCCTTGCCGAGCTGTCATTTAAAGAGAAATAAACAAATGTCCTTCATGGTTGTGGGGGGGCGGTGATGCAGGCATAGCAGATGGACGAGATGGGACCTTGCAAAGGAAGACAACGAAGAGATCTCTGGAAAATGAATCTGCAGCAACTCCTGTACTCATAATGGGAAGGAAAGAAGGACACAGGACTTCAGAGCCTGACCAACCAGGTAAGGCTCCAGGCCTGGGTAAAACTCTGGGAAATGAGGTTCAAGTCTATGTCTCCCTTCCCTGGATCATTTCTTAACTTTATGGCTTTCCATTACTTTTAAAAAGAACAAAAATTAGGCATCTCAGATTGCAGAGTACAGCACACACTGTAGAAACATAATAGTTATTGGTTTGATTTGATCCAAGGACAGGAGAATGGTGAGGAGGGGGAAACGGACATATATTTGAATATTGCTGTGGGCTGGCTAGATAGACACTCCATCCTGGCTCCTTTGAATCTTTCTATATCTCTGTGACTGGACATTTGCCATTTTAGAGATACGGGGACTGAGGCCCAAAGGATTTATAATTTGCTCAAGACCCATGACTAGCATATGATAGCATATGGCTAGAATCCAGGTCTTTCTGACTGCAAAGCCCATTTTCTTTCTATTGAGAAAGATCATGTTTCCCAGAGATATTTTTGTAAATAGGAATGTTGTAGTTTGACTTGTAGAAGGTCAGGACAGATGGCCTGATAGGACTCTCAGTTTTATTGCTTTTTCACCCAGGCCCTAAGAAAAAATTTAAAGCTCCCCAAAGCAAACCTGCAGGAACCAGCTTCTCTGAGGACAAAGAAGGCAGGATGGAGCCAAAGGGCCTGACCCCACCAGCTCATCTCAGGGCCTGTCCCATGGTGGGGAAAGAAGGCTGGCTGTGTCCTCAGGAGGCTGGAAGTGTTGCCCCTAACGACGAAGCCTCCAGTGACCTGGACCTGGAACAACTCCTGGAGGATGTTGGAGAAGAGCCAGAGCAGCTGGAGGAGCCACAGCGTGGAGACGACGCTGGGGAGTTCACCACGGCCTTCTTTGAGGAATAGCTGTGTGCTCCTGCCTCCCTCCTGCTCTCTCATCCGCTTCCACAGGAGCAGCAGAGAGAGCCCCTCAGAGGGTCCCTGAGAAGTTGCTGAGTATGGGGCTTGTCGGCTACAGGTCAATTGGCTAAAGTCACGGCTGTGCAGTTTGTGTGTTAATAAAACAGATTATTGGCTTAAGTGGTTCGGTTCATCTCTTAACCACATGCTTCCCTTGGCTTCTCTCCCTCCCCTCTGGTCCCTGTGGCAAGTCCCTGTTTCTGGTGCGAGGCCAGCACATGTAGGGATCTGGGAAGGCAGTGAGACCCGAGTCCTGGGAGGAGGCCATCGAGAAGGGCAGGTCTGGGTTCAGAGCCTGGCTCAGCCACTCACTGAGTGTGTGGCCTTGAGAAAAGCACTAACCATTCTGGGTCTTCTCTTCACGCCTCCAGTGAGTGCATTCAGGACCGTATAAGGTTGTTGGTGATGCCATGAGCGA
>CM053564.1:31149774-31194286 GCA_028646485.1 Cryptoprocta ferox
TTTGTGTATATATATATATATATATATATATATATATATATATATATATATTTATTTATTTAAGAAACAGAGCGCCAGTAGGGTAGGGGCAGAGAGAGAGGGAGGCACAGACTCTGAAGCAGGCTCCAGGCTCTGAGCTGTCAGCACAGAGCCGGATGTGGGGCTTGAACCCACGAACCACAAGATCATGACCTGAGCCAAAGTTGGAAGCCCAACCAACTGAGCCACCCAGGCACCCCTCCCCCAAATTGTTTTTCAAAGTGATTGTACCTTTTGTTGTTGTTGTTTGGTCCATATCCTTCAGTGCCCAGGGCCTGATGACCTCTGGAATGTTCTTGCTCTAATTTATGGTTATACCATTTTGAATGCCCATAAGCAAAGTATGAGAGTTTCAATTACTCTGCATCCTGACTAACTCTTTGTATTGTATCTTGTGGTTTTAATCTGCATTTTCCTAATAACTAGCGATTTTGGAGTTCATTTCGTGCAATTATTTGTCATCTATCTCTTCTTTGATGAAGTATCTCTTCAAATATTTTGTCCAATTTTTAAAAATTGGGATTTTTGTTATTGAGTATTGACAGTTCTTTATATATTGTGGTTACAAGTCCTTTATCAGATGGATGCATGCTTTGCAAGTATATTTTCTAGTCTGCAGTTTTTAAAAAATGTTTATTTATTTTGAGAGAGAGTGCATGAGTGAGGGGAGGGGCAGAAAGAGAAAGAGAATCCCAAGCAGGCTCTGGGCTGAAAGCACAGAGGGGGCTCAATCCCATGAACCTTGAGATCATGACCTGAGCTGAAATCGAGTTAGACGCTTAACAAACTGAGCTACCCAGGCACCCCTGTAGTTTGGTTTTTTATTTTCTTAACAATATCTTTCGAAGAGCAGTTGTGGAGATTCCAGATGTCACCGGTCCTCCTCAGCAGGGTTTGCCTGGAAGCTGAAGTTGGAAAGCCTCCCCCTGTCCATGGCTGGGCCAGCACACCTGGTCTATCCTATGTACTTGTGTGTCCCTGTGTTGGAGTGGGGGCACAGCCTGGGGTTTCTCGTGGGGGAGTTACTCCCCCATAGGACTTGAGAGAGGCCCAGAAAACAGGAAGGAAGCAGAGGCTCTCCTAGTTCAATCCTGACCCCTTTCAGCCCCCAGCTCATCCTGGGCAGGGCCTTTTACCTGTGTCCACTGGCTTAGCCTCTGTCCTATTTCTCTCTAGGTCCCAGGCCCCTGCCATTCACTGTAGAGGTCAGCATGAGCAGGGTGAGCTCCTGACACGGCCGGGGGCGAGGCTATGACATCATCTAGCATCCAGCAGTGAACCCAGCAAGGTTGGAGTCTTCCTAGCCTACATGTGCAGAAGTTACCCACCCAGCAGGAGGTCGAGCTGTCCAAACCCCAGCGCTCCCTCTGGTCCCCAGAGAGTGCCAGCATGGGGAAGCAGCTGCCAGGTGCCTTGAACCCACCGCCTAGGAGTCAGTACAGAGTGGTGGCTGGTGAAAGTCCTGAGCGGAGAGAAGCAGGGATGGTCTGTATGGGCAGTGGACCTCATGGAAGGTGGGGGTACTAGCGATGTGGGGCCACAGAGCAAACAGTCAAAAAAGAATTCTCCAGACATTTTGGGTGCCGAACAGGTGTTTTTATTATAGCACAGAGATGGACAGTGGGCAGAAATAGCTGCAATTATCTTGTTGTTAGGATAAGGTTATTTCATTGTCTAGTAAAACAGTCCTTAGACCCTTCAGAAGTGTATCAGCGGCCATATGTTGAAAGAAGACTGTTAACATATATCCTGGGCAGGGGGTGCAGTTATCGGAGGGAAGTTACATTGACCACAGCGATGAAGCTACAGGGGTCAAACATTAAAGGAGGTCCCCGGGGGAATAGAGGAGTGTTATAATCTATAACCTTTGCTATCTCAGTCGCAGCAAAGTCCGCCCTTTGTTCTTTTTCTCTCATCGCTAGGGGTTGCCGTGGGGGGAAGGGGCTGGGAAAGGTCCCGGGAACAGGTGGCGGGACCCCGCTGGGCAGATGGGATCACGCGGGCTGGGGCCCAGCGACGATCTCCGGAGCCGGATCAGGTGGGCAAGCGCGAGGGTCGGTAGGGGCAGGCCTGCGGAAGGAGCGCTCCGGGGTCGTCGAGGGGCAGCCCGAGTGCTGGGTGAGGGAAGGGACGGGTTCCCGGGGGACACGGCTGGGCCACTGGGGTGTGAAGGAGCTACTGCCCGCGGGCGGAGTCGACCACGGGGTGGGGGCGTCCCGAGGGCCATTTGCGTAGGGGCGGGCCCTTAGCGGCGAGCTCGCCAGCTGCGGTGGGTGAGCACAGGGCCGAGGGAGCTGGTACGGAGGGGTGAGGGTCGCAGACTTGGGTGAGTCACAACCCTCATCGTTTCCCTGAGACCCCGGCGGCGCCCCGGAAGATGCTCTTCTCTCGGGCCGGGCCGGACTGGTGTCTCCAGCGGAGGGACCTCCGGAAACGGCTCGCGGGCAGCTCTGCAGCAGGGGTCAGCGGCGCCACCTGGTGGTCCCCGCACGCCCGGCCTCCCGCCCTGGCTCCCGAGGTTCCACGCCAACCCTCGGCGGCCTCCCCTGCCTCCCCAGCGGTGCACGGCTACAGAGACGTCCAGACCAGGCTGCTGTCGCCGTGCCTCCTTTGCTCCCTGCTGAAAGCGCCTCCGCCTTCCAGGCTCAGGCTACCCGTCTGTTAAATGGACTTACTAAAAACACCTACCTCTTGGGGTTGTAAATCCTAAATAACATACTCCGTGCAAAGTTGCTTAGTACTTCGTCCCCGTTTACAATCTTCACATTCTCCTCAGGCCTCATGACCCTTATTATGTACTCAATGAGCAAAGTGAGCCTCAGAGAGAGGTTAAGCTGCTGGAGGTCGCACAGTTGCAGAGTGGCCCCTGCAACTCCTCCAACTCAGGAGGGTCCAAACCTTATCTCAGATTATGGCAGAAGACATGTCCTGGACACCGATGGAGGTAAGGGGGCTGGTTCAGTTCTGCCTCCTTGGGCAAGTCCTCTCTCTCTCTCTCTCTCTCTCTCTCTCTCTCTCTCTCTCTCTCTCTCTCTCTCTCTCGGGCTTTGATTACCACGTGCACTGAATGAACAAATTAGAGTATGCACTCCAAGGCTGGGGTCTGAGAAGAGGTCTGCACCTGGAATCTCTGGGGCTGAGTGGTCTGGCACCACAACTGTGCTCACCCAGCTGGTCCCTTCATCGCTGCTGGTTCTGGGACATGGGGCTGGGCTGCAGGGAGCAGGCCAGCTGTGGAGACTTCCTGGCTCCTGAAGTTCTGGGTTTCACATACATCGGGGACCAGGCTGGCTGTGGCTCTCGGAGCTTGTAGAAGTCAGGCTCCAGTCGGGGAGCTCTCCCTGACTCTGTAATGGGCAAGTGGCCCAGGCAGGGAGCCAGGTTCAGGCCCGGGGTCCCTCAGAGCCCCCTCCCTTGTCCCACAAACATTCCCTTCCTAGAGACATGAGGCTTCCCGGGGAGACCCCAACACCTTCTCTGAGACCCTGTAAACAGCCCCACTGCCCCCACACCCCTGCCCCTGACATGGTCCTAAGGCATCTGGGCCCTGATCTACTCCCTCCCTGACATCTCCCTGAGCTTCCTCAGGGACCTCCACGGCACCCCCACCTCTCCCTTGAACCCTGCAGGGACCACTGAGCTGATTAGACCAATGCTGAGGTCTCCTTAGAGGAGGAAGATGATCACAGGCTGAGGAAGGCGGGCCCTATTACCCCTTAACCACCCCCTCACTCTGCCTGCCCCACCCTCTCCCCAACGCTTCATAGAGGTGGTGGCTGAATGGGGCTGGGTCCTGGCAAGGCCACACCAGAGCATACCTAGAATAGTAAACTGGGTTTCTGGAAGGTTCTGTGGTTGGACACAGGCTCTGGGCAGGCTCTTCCTGAGCCAGGCAGAGGGGGTGGTTCCTGACTTGGCAGGTGGCACTGCCTGGGATTTCCTACAAGTAGAATTAAGGGACCAAATGGCAGGTGTCCCCTCTCCCAGGCTAGTATTCATTCTGGTTGGGGGTCCGGTCTGAACTTGGCTCCAGGACCATCCCGTCCCTGCCACCCAGAATCTGCCACATTCCTGTGGAGCCTTGCAGCTTACAGAGCTCTTCCGTGTTCTCACGTGGCAAAGGTGTGATGAGGCCCAGGCTGCTGGGCCTGTTTACCTCAGGAAGCTGATTCTGGATGGGAAGATGAGTGAGTAGGGGAGCGTGTGTTCAGTCCCTGTGTTGACCAGGCGTCTACCTGACCCCCCCCCCCCCCAGTAACCAGTGGGGAGTAGTGCTGGTGCCCTAGAAACAAGAGAGGAGCCGGAGGAAGCTACTGTGGGCAGATCTGAGGTGAGCCTCCTGCCTCTGAATATCAATTCTGTGGAAGGAAGGCATCAGAACCCCCTCCCCAGAACATCTCAGGGAGCCCAACATAGGGATGCTGGGCCAGACTACAGGGGCTTTTCTTGGGTTGAAGCCCCAGACGCCCTTGCTGCTGTCCTAGGACATGGCGAGATGTGAGTACAGACCGCCCAGTCTTGTCTTCCCAGCCCCTGGTGCCGCTCAGCAAGGTCTACAGGGCCAGGAACGCTCCCCCCCCCCCCATCCAGGGTGGAGGGTGGGCAGGGGAGAGGTCTCCCATGCTGTCCAAGTCTAACCTGGCCCCAGCCTCCCAGAGGTTGAAACTGCCTCTAACCTCTTAACCTCTAAAGAAGAAAAGGTCCAGCCAAGGCCCCAGTCAGAAACCACTTTTTTTTTTTAATCAACATCACCTGTGACAGCTGGGGACTTGAAAACAGGAAACAACCTGGGATGGGATTTTGTCACCTCACATAGACACACGTGTGCCCACACGTGCACACATGCTGACCACATCCGTGGTGAGTGGGCCTTGGCCAGCTATATGTTAGAGACACTTACGCAGCCCGGAGAATACGGTAAGATGTGCAAAGACGATGGGCGCCCAGGACACAGGCGCACAAGAGAAGGGGGTCCCAGAGGCCTGAGAGGAGAGGGAGCCCAAGTCGGCTTGGGCTCCCTCTCATCGAACTCCTAAGTGCCCTTCCATGGCTCTGTGCCCCAGAGGGTCTGGGAAATGGACAAGGTTGGGGCCAACTGGGAGAGGCTGCTCTTCTGCCTGAGCATAAAGTCCATTCTCGATGGAGATGAAACTGCTGCGTGCAGAGGCTGGCAGGGGCACCCAGGGGGCAGGAGGCCGGGGTTGGCATGCAGTGTGGGCAGGGAGCACCGCCCATGGGGACAGTGGCCGGGTCTGGAGGACTGTGTCCAGAGTGGTAGGGCGATAGCGGTTGGTGTTGACGGTAGTGTGGGGGATGTGGAGAGAGGCCAGGGAGGCATGGCTGGCCACCTGCAGGGATGATGGGGAAGGAGGCCTGAGTTAGGCTCTACCTCAGAGCCCCCCGGTGCCAGCCCACTCTGTTCCCCACTCCCAAACAATCCTCCAGTCCTCACCCTTGCTTGCGTCTGTGTCTGGGGGCTGGTGAGGGGTGGCTGAAACTTTATGACAGACCTGGGAAAGTGAGGAGGGTTAGAAGCAAAGCATGTGGCTAGCCCGCCATTGTGGGGGTTCAGACTGGGCCCGGCAGGGGTTGGGTCTCACCAGTGTTTCTGCCGATGCAGCAGGTAGAGAAGGTAGACACAGCCAAAGATGAGGACCCCTGAGACCCCCAAGATCCCGGCCAGGTCAGCCCGCAGTATGGGGGATGGAGTAGGGGCAGGGAGCCCTGTGTATATAGAGAGAGGTATACCGGATGGGCAGCCAATGCCCTGGGGTCCCTTCCTGCCCTCCCTGGCCCCTCTCATCAGCCCCACCTTGGTCTGTGCTGAAGAAGGGGTTCCCACAGGCTTCCTGGGAGCCTTCAGGAAAGGAAACAAACTTGCAGCAGAAGGTGGTGTTGGGACTGGGGCTTCTCCCTTCAGACCCATATTCCAGGGTGAGGGAGATGCTAGTTTTGGTTTCCCAGTGGACCTGGCTGGCAGGGGGCCAATGCTGGATGCCGAATTCTGGGTGCAAAACAGCCAGTCTAGTCCCTCCGGCACTGTCGGGTCCCCCAGAGCTCACAGTCACCAGGGAGACAGAGCCAGATCCCAGGAATCCACAGCGGACAGTGAAGGACGGGGATTTTGTGGCCTCCATCTGAACTTGCACCCACACTTCAGGGGTTCCTGTGGGATACAGGCATAGTAGGGCCCCCGGGCTGGGTCACCACCCTGCCCCCACATCATCTGCTTCTCTCCAGTCCCCTACTCACCAGCAGTGATACAGAGTGTCAGCAGCGCCAAGAGCAGGACCAGGGCCCGGGTCCTGTCCATGGCTCCCCTCCGGCCCCAGCTCTGGGAGCTGCTGTGGTAGGGACAGCACCTATGTTTCCGTTCTCATCACAGGAAGTTTTCATGTGTGAGCAAGCCCGGGGAGCAGCTGTGCTCTGTAGCCCTGCCCCATTTCCTTCTCTGTCTGCCTCAGCTTCGTGAAAGCAGGGCAATGGACCCTCTGCCTTGGGAGACTTAAAGCAACAGTGACAAGGTTTTCCCTGTACTCACGGCTGTGCTTCACGAGAGCAGGACAGCAGGCCAAAAACCAGTTGGTCCCTCTGGCAAACTGTCATCCCACCACACCGATAGAAGCAGGGCCTCCAGGCCAATCACTTCACTGCTCTCAGCCCAGTGAGCGTCCTCTTGACCCTTTGACCTCCTCTCAGGCCCCACACCTGACTCAGACCTGCTATCACCACTTCCTCTCGCTGCTGTTCCCAACAGGGTGGGAGACCTGTGCACAGCTGTGGGGTGTGGTAGCCCAGGCCAGTGTGGGTGCAGAGCAAGGGGGCATATACCAGCCTCAGCCTCCCTGGCCTGGTAGTCCCTCTCCCACCCACTGAGATCCTCCCCACTTTGCAAGGCCCTGCTCAAATCCCACCACTTCCAGGAGGCTGCCCCAGAAGGAACATTTCCTTCTTGACAACTGCTGCACAGAGGCTGGACCTGGGCAGTGGCTGCCTCTGGGCCAGTGCTCAGACTGACTCTCAGCCCTGGAAGAAGGGATAGCTTTTAGAGGCCAAACAGACTTGGGGAGCTTGATACTTGGTGATTGATGGGACAAAAGCAATGGTTCAACTACTCACCATCATTCTCCATTTTTTTTTTTTTTTTTTTTTTTGGTCTCATAAACCACATGGTCACCTCGGTAAGTTCTCACTGTAGACAATTAAAATAACACACAATAGAAAACATCTAAGTTGTCTTTCACTATCCCACTGATTCCTATGTCCTTCCCATTTTAATTTTCATGAGGTTAAGACTGTCAATATTTTATCATTTCTGGATTTTGTGCATTGCTTAGAAAGATCAAAGTATAAAAATAACATTGTAAATTTTGTTTTTATCCCTAACACTCTGGAAGGGTTTCTTTTTTGCCCCTGAAGAATTTTAATTTGGGGATGGTGTAAAAAGTGTAACCTTTTAGATGGAGAGCCAATGTCCCCAAAGTCTCTTTACCTGCTCTTTTGAAATGCCATCTAGATCATAAATTCTTACAGGTGGTCTACTTCTGGATTCTCTATCCTAATCTGTTGATTCATTTGCTTATTCCTGTTTCAATACTGCATAGTCCTAAGTAGAATACTTTCGTTTTGATATGATGACCCTTGCCTTCAGAATTTTCTTGGTTACTCCTGAACAGTCTCTAGAATTTTCAGCCTCAGAGACACAAAAAGTCATTCAACTTACCAACCAAAGCTCTGCAGCACCAGGCCTACATTGCTGGGCCTCTTCCGAGGTACACATTAGATGACACAGGTAACAGCCACCTCCAGCTCTGACATTTAAAAACATTTTTTTGTTATTTTTGAGAAAGAAAGAGCACAAGTGGGAGAGGGGCAGAGAGAGAGGGAGACAGAGGATCCGAAGCAGGCTCCAGGCTCTGAGCTGTCTGCATATAGCCCGATGTGGGGCTCAAACTCATGAACCGTGAGATCATGACCTGAGCTGAAGTCAGATGCTTATCCAACTGAGCCACCCAGGCACTCCCACCTCTGACATTTCTTAGTGAAATCCCTGCAGCCATACACACCTCAAGTCCTGGTGATCCCGTTGTCATCAGTGTCTAGAATTAGGCCCTTGAGGGTCAAACTGGTGCCACAATTTCATAGCTCTGCAAGCTCAGACAAAGCAACCTCAACTTCCAAAGCAGCAACATCCCAACAGGGATCATACTCTGTTTCACAGCGTGCAGCACTCTGGTCGTGCCTGGCTCAAGCCTTCAGCATATGTTAGTGACCATCCTTTTATGAGATGTTCCCCACCTGAGTTTTGATTGAGACTCATACCTGATCCATTTATTTTACTTTACAAATATTTTAAATTTTGTGAAAAGACCATTTGTTTCCCTATCAAAGTAATATCTGAGTGTATACTCTGTGCTAAATTTGTTCTGAGCAAGTCAAACATATTAGCTCCATACTTACAATGACCTTACAAGGAAGGAACTTGCCCAGGGTCGCAAGGCTCTTGCTGTGAGAGAGCAGCTCAGCATAGTTGTTAATATGTGGGTTCTGAAGCCAGAATTTGACAAAAATTTTAGTTTCAGAACCCACACTATTAACAACCATGCTGAGATGCCTCTCTCATACATATTAAAAAATTTTTAATTACAAGGTTTTTGTCAAAATCCAGCAGTCCTCTGCTCCATCAGCAGTGAACCTGTGCTTAGTTCCTAGGCTGGGCATCCCCTGCCCCCTGAGATGAGCTGCTTCTGTGCCGACAGGAGAGGCTTTTTCAGCTGCTGCTACCCCACTCCATCCCTTTACTGCTCTCACCTACTGAGTTAACTTAGACATATTCTCCTTCAAGTTTCCCCAGGATTCTGGGCTCCTCTGCTGCCCAGATGATTTCTCTAGTGTCCTGGGCTTCATCTGGCAGGTTGGCCACCCTGCTAGTTCTCTTTTCCTATCACCTCCCTCTTCAGTGCTCTCTCTCCAGCCATCCCAACTCAACACCCAGGGCTCTCAGGGGATCTGTGCTCAAGGGAGACTTTCCAGATCCTGTGTTCAACCCTGCCCCGGGGAAGGAACTACAAAACTCAAGAAGGACTTCAAAATGCGTGTGAAAATAAACCTTCCACCATCCCGCCACCTTATCCTCTCATGCCTTCCAAGCACAGACTCTCTTTTTTCTTGTAACATCCCAGTCACTGTGCCTGGGATTCAGAATACATGGTGACTTACCAATTAGCTGAAGACTTTTCTCAGCAACCTGGAAAAAATCTCTTTCTTCACTTTATAATTTAGGAGAGAACACCAAATAACTCACCTTCTTGCAGAGCTCCTGGCCACAAGGGTTAAAAAAGAAGGAGCCGTAATTGAAGATTATTTAAAATAATTCAAAAGCAGTTATTCAATAGTAAGCTAATAGGCAATGCACAGCAGTGCCAGTCCTCTGGAAAACACTGTTTGGTGTCACTTGTCAACCCAGGTAAGGGGTTGCAGAGGCAACCCCTCTGTGCAGAGGCCTCCACCTCTCCTCTGCCCAAGCTGGCCTCTGTTCCGTTTCCGGCCTGGCCGGGGCCTGACCATTTGGAGCTGCTGCTCTGAAGCCCACAGCCCTGCTTCTGTTGGCAAGGGACTCACTGGCATGACAACCTTCAAAGCTGTGGTTTTTAAGATGCGGTGTTTGCACCTCAGCTGCTACACATGATATCCACTGCTGTTATGCAGGGCAAAAGATGAACACTTTTCATTTTTTTAAGATAAAAATACAATGAGGTAATTTTTTTATATTTTATTTTATTGTAGTTTAAAGTTTATTTTGTGAGAGTGAGAGAGCACATGCATGTGTGCATGCAAGTGGGGGTCGCCAAGAGGGAGAGAGAATCCCATGCAGGCTCCGCGATGTCAGCTCAGAGCCCAACATGGAATTTGATCTCACAAACCTCGAAATCATGACCTGAGCCGATATTAAGAGTCAGACGCTTAACAGACTGAGCCAGCCAGGCACCCCAAAATACAATGAAGTATCCTCTCACCGCGCTCCAAATGTCCTGGTTCATCTCTTAAGAAATCAGCATCCTAAAGAGGCAAACCCACAGCTTATGATGGATGTAATTTACATGCTATAAGATGCCATGGTTTTGTGGTCCTGAACAACGTATGTCCCCTCTTAGAACACTGTTATTATAGTTGAAAAGCATTTTCTGACCTGTTTATAAGCCTTCCAAATGAAAAATTTCGGTGGGTATTGGCTCATCTATTTAAAAAAGTGGTAAACTGCAGTCAAAGCAGCACCTATTCCATTTGGATTCACAAGGTTTTGAGAGGTATCCCTTTCAGTTATATAGACCATAAAAGATAATTATCAAAATAAATTGAACTTTCAAGAAGAACCTCAGAGAATGTTAAACCATGATTTTAAAATTTTTTCTCAGGGTGCCTGGGTGGCTAAGTCAGTTGAGCATCCGACTCTTGATTTTGGTTCAGGTCATGATCCCAGGGTCATTGGATCAAGCCCAGCATTCGGCTCTGTGCTAAGCATGGAGCCTGCTTAAGATTCTCTCTCTCTCTCTCTCTCTCTCTCTCTCTCTCTCTCTGCTCTTCCCTCCCCAGCTCACACTCCCTCTCTTAAAAAAAATTTACTTTGGTTTTTTTTTTTTTAGAGCAAAAAGGTATTTTGTACTGTTAAAATATTTCAAAACATTTATTTTGTTATTAACTCACCATATATTTCTAAAGTGTGTAATAAATAAAACAAATGGTAAATGTTTATATAATTTTTAAACTGATAAATGTGCCCAAACTTTTGGATTCCTAGGACTCTAAGGTTCTGTTTTAGTTACTAGTGCTATGTAACAAACCACCCCCAACTTGGTGTAAACATTTTATTGCGTTCATGGATTCTATGGGCCAGGAATTTGGAAAAGGTAGAGAAAAGATGAGGCCTGGGGCTTCAGCTGGAAGACTCAAAAGCTGGGTGTTACAATCATTTGATTCACATCTGAAGCACGTCTGGTGGTTAATATTGGACGTAGGCTGGGACTTCAGCTAGGGCTGCTGGAGGGACACTCAAAACATGGCCTTTCCGCATGGTTGCTTGGGGGCTGCCTCCCAGCATGGTAATTGGGTTCCAAGAGGGAACATGTCAAGAAACAGGAAGTTGGAAGCTGCTAGTTATTTTTGGGTTCAGAAACTGGCACAGCATCATTTCCACTATATTCTACTAATCAAGCAATCACAGAGCTCATATTCCAGGGGAGAGGACCTAGACCCCCCCCCCAATAAAGAGTGTCAAAGAATTTGGGGAGCAGGATATAAAACTCGCACATATTCTAAGGTTGGGGCTCAATTGCCCACGCTGGGCTATCTGGATGGGTAAAGATCTCCACATTTGCAGAGCTGCCAAGTCTTTTGATCTTGTGAAGTAGCCTCAGCTTAGCTGGTATTTAAATAACTCGGGAATCTTTCCCCTCCTGGATCCTTAGTGACGTCCATATCGTCACCTCGGTTTTCCTACTCTGTTCCCAAATCCCATAGGAAAGGCTCCTCTCCCTGGAGCTGTTCCCTCTGAACACAGGTTAAAAGATCTCTGAATGGGTCAGCTGTCCCGCCATGGCACGGGAAAGGCTGCCTTTCCAAACAGAGACTCCTGAACCCAATTTCTAGCTTCTACCTGTGAGAGGGTGCTGGAGAGGAAAGGAGAAGGAGGCGGACTTAGTCAAAGAAGAAAGTGACAAGAGTGTCTTCACATATTTCAGTGCTTGTCAGGGGGAAAGAGAGAAACAGAGGTGCTGTGCTCTTCCAAGAAGCAGAACAGGAACAAAGTTAGAATTTCAAGGAGGCAGGTCTCCAGAGGCAGTCTAAGTGAGAGCTGATGGTGGTAATGAGAGAGGAAGCAGATCAGAGATATTCTGCAGAATGACTTGAGAGGATTTGGCTAAGAACTAGCTGGGAAGGCAAGGATAAAGGAGAAGACAGTGTCAAAGTCTTGGATTTGGGGGTTAGACCTTAGAGTAAGTTCTAAGTTTCTTCCTAACTCAGATACTGAGATTCTATACAATTTCAAATTATAACAGGTATCTCTGGGACGAAGTCATGAAACTCCCCCTGCAAAGAACCCTTGGGTGAAAGCTGCCAAGATGTATGGCATGTTCTCAGTGTAGTGAGATAGGCCACCCTCTGGCAATCAGGATTCTGCCCTCTCTCCTCGGTCTGAACTGTCCTCGTGACATAAACCACTGAAAGGCAGCCAGTGTCTTCCTAGCTCCTCTGCCCCACCACGACTCCCCATTGCTAAGCACTACATCCTTGAGAGCCAGTACACAAAGGCACCTGGCGGTGTGTGCAGGGCTGGCATCTGTCTGTACACTGGGCCAACAGGCGAGGCAGGGCCACTAGAGAGACCAGCAGAGAACGTGACTTCCATCAGTTTAACAATTTCAAGCCACACCCTGGGCATCAGCTGATTCAAACATGTTTATTGAGCTAATTATGAGGATACAAAAGAGACTGGGAAAGATGTTCCAAAAATACAGGAAACTATTGGGCTCTTTCCACTCAACACAGGGAGGCAGTGCCCTTCTCCAATACTGAGGTGAAGTGAAACCCTCACCCTCTCCAAACGTGGCAGGAAAAAGGCACTCTTCTCAATACAGAGGAACAGAACCAGGGAGCAGGAGGAAGGACAGGGGGCTTAATGCTTCTCCACCCCAACATCATCAAGGACAGGTTAGAAAGGCACAGCCCACCTCTCCTTCCCCTCAGAGACCAGGGTGGGGCCTGGGGCCTGGGAGTAATGGTTCCTTCTGTTCTGTTCTCCGTTTGCCTTCTCCAAGTTGAGGTGGGGAGTGGAGATGGGGAGAGGCACAAGGTCATGTCAGAGATCCTGTAACAGGAAAGATGAAAGGAAAACACAGAGACAGAACAGCCCAAAGGGAAAAGAGATGACTGCAAGGTCCTCCACATGACAGTTTACTTCTCCTCCTACCCTCCCCACAAGGCTACTCCTCAGGTTCCAGAAGCAGTGGAGAGGGCAGGCGATGGGCTACTGCCTCTCTTTCCACCTACTGCATAGCACACAGGTTACCTGCCAGGACCTCCCAAGGACACAAAGTCCTCTTAACCTGCCACCCACAGTATATTTGGGGACACTCACCTCAAGGTTTAGCTCTGTAGAATCTAAGAGGTCCAGCCCATGCTCACTGGGGGAAGAGTGCTAGAGAGAGCAGGTGACAGTCAGACCGGCCCTTCTTACCCCTGTCACATGGCAAATAACCAAGGTCCCTTTCCCAGGTGGGTCCCTGAGCCAGGGAAGGGAGACTAACAAAGGATGGTGGGCAGAAGGTTCAGACCTAGAAGGTTCCCAGAGTCATTAGAGAGGTGCCTCGTCTCCTGGCCTGCCAATTGAGTCCCTTAAATTTGTTCAGTTTGGAACCAGAGAATGGCATTGTTTCTGAAGAGACTTTAGGAAAGATTCTGTTAATAGAGGCCTTGTTGTCTCGTCTCTGTTGAAGTAGTCATTGTAGGGGTTTTTCCTTCTGAGCGCAAAACCTCCATTCCCTTGTACTACTCCTCCCTTTCTCCCTCTGCAAAGGGCAGAGAAGGGAGGAGAGTATCAGCAGCAGACACATAACCCTTTTCAGTTTATAAGGTGCCTTCACTTTGTAGTTTGAGGAAAGGCTCCATTTGCAAGATGAAGGGGTTGAGGGGTAAAGAGGAGCTAACTTGACAGAGTAGTGGCGTGGAGGACCCACATCACCTCACAGCTCCCATGCGCTCCTACTGTCCTGGTGGCCAGGGTAGGAAAGGGAGTAAGGGAAGAACTGGGGGTAGCGAGCCACTTTCCTTCTCCAGCTCTGGCACTCCTTTCAACCCTTAGACTCAGAGGCAAAATACTTATTTGGGGACTGAGAGGGGGAGTGTTATCCAACCTCTTTTTTGTATTTTGAATTCGTTTTTCCTCCCCTCCTTAATAAAAGTCCAAGCAAAGTACAAAGCAACTTACAGGTCTCCCTCCTTCCTTTACTCTGTGATTCTTAGAGGACTTTCAAAAAGCTCTCTGGTTGTAGCAGGAAAAGGGGATGTTGGGTCCACTCACCTTGTCTGTATCTTGCCATTCTTCACTTAACTCACTCTGGATCTCTTCTTCATCCTCTTCCATAAGGCTGAGTCTGAGGACAGTGGGAAAGAGTAGAGACTTTTGCACTGCTATTTAAGGACCCTTGAGAACATCCGGGAGGCACCCAGTAGAGTGACATGGGCAGATGTGGAGTAGGCTCCAGGCTCCCACTGCTGCTTCAAACAGAGCAGCTGACTTCTATCAGTTCTATGAACTAAGGGCACACGTACCCCTGGAAGGAAGTGGTCTGTGATGTAAACAAGCCCAAAATGTATGGGCACAGAACCACCGGGTTAGGGGAGAATCCCTCACAGCAGGTGCCTAATGTGAAGTGAGGATGGAAGGCAAGGAGCAGCTCACCGGGTCAGCCGGTTGCCCAGACCAGGACCGGAACGGTTAAGTAGAGTCTGGAAATGCTGTGGACTCGACAACCTTGACCTTTGGTTGCCTGAAAGGGGCTGGCTGTTGGGAATAGAGCAGGATCAGTGATGGGGATAAAAGTAAATTGTAAAAAGGGTAAGGTTGGCAATGTTATGGGGGAGAAAAGCTTGTAGGGAGAAAGAAAACCTAAAGCTAAGAAAATGGTAAAGGCCTGGAGAAGAACCTGAGAATGAAGACAGAATGCCACAGGACAGAACAATAGAACAGAGATGGCAGGAGAAGATGGAAACACCAATATCAGACACCCAGATGCTCTCCTCAGCCCTTACCTTTGGACAAGCTCCGGTTCTGGGCTGCCTTCTTCCATCTCTTTCAACTCCCCCAGGGGCTGCCTCTTCTTCACAGCTGTAGAGGTGAGGGTGGGTGTGGGTGGAATGCTGTTCAGCTGGAGGCCTTCTTCCTGGGATGAAGAGATATCCTCTCTCTGCCGCCTGGAGGGGCCTGCAAGGAAACAGAGGCACATATTCACTGCAGACTAGGTACTGCCACAGACCATCTTTTACATTTTCAAGACCTGCCCAGGGTTTGGTTCAAGAAGGTTGAGAAAGGAGAGAATGGAAAACCTATATGGCCTCATTAGGTTATGACTAAAAATTAAGCATAACCCTGCATACTAAAAAGTAAGGCTTACACAATGGTATCTAGGGACTTGTTCAAGGAAAACAACACAGTTCAGAAAATAAAATAGAAAAAAATAGACATATATATATATATATATATCACAGATAAACAGTAACACAAACACAAATCTAAGAGAGGAGTGGATTCCTTAACATTGCAAGGTCTCAATCAATGAAGATGTGTGAGATCCTGTTCATTCAAGATTTATTTATTTATTCACTTATTCATTTACTCATTCACTTACTCAATCACTCCATTCATTCATTTATTCATCAGAGGTATACCCAGCATGGAGCCCAATGTGGGTCCTGAACTCACGACCATGAGATCAAGACCCGAGCCAAGTCAGACCCTAAGCCAGTGGAACCACCCAGGTGCCCCTCAGCATTTGTATGAAAAAAAAAAAATGTAAAATGGCAATTTTAAGAGACCTGAAGCTGTTAGTGTGGAAGCAGGAGGGCTGGCCAGAAGAAACAAATGGAAGCCTGGATTTTCTAAAGGCCAGAAAAACAGAAGAAGGTGGCTGCAGTGTCAGCATGCTTCTGACATGAAGGGAGAAGTGGAGGTCCTGGGCTCACAATGTTAAGTCTCTTCTGCAGAGACCTGAGAAAGTAGAGGATGAGAAAGAATCCAAGGTTATCTCAG
Organism: Cryptoprocta ferox; assembly: GCA_028646485.1. Taxonomy (NCBI): domain Eukaryota; kingdom Metazoa; phylum Chordata; class Mammalia; order Carnivora; family Eupleridae; genus Cryptoprocta; species Cryptoprocta ferox. Next base: position 31,165,619 of record CM053564.1, read on the forward strand.
AAAACCCAGGTGATAGTACTTCCAAATGGATATTAATACTTGTCAACTGTAAATGTTCACAGCCCCTCAGCCATGTTTGTGTGCTGAAACCAGAACTGCAAAGTGAGCTGCTACTGGTCTAAGCAGAGACCTAGAGAAAGCGAGGGAGAGCCACACACGTGACTTCGTGCCCTCGGGGGGGGGGGGACCAGATGGGCCCCTCCTCATCACCTCAACCTATTCATGGTGTGATGCTCAAGGGCTCAGCCCTTCGGCCTATCCTGCCCTCCATCTTCACTGGCTTTCTTAGCCTCGGAAGTTCACATTGTCAAATACCAACTCCCAAATGTATCTCAAGCTTTTGCCTCTCCCCTGAACTCCAGACTCCTCTCCCTAGCTGTCTGTCCAACATTTCCACCTGTAGCAACATGGCTAATACTCAAGCCCTAATCTGCTCACCCACTTCCTTCCCCATTTCAGTTGGTATCAACTCCATCCTCCCCAGCTGTTAGGTCAAAATCTTTTTTTTTTTTTTTTAGGCCAAATCCACCCTCAACCCCCGTCTTACATCCCACATCCAGTTTGTCAGGAAATCCTATCAGCAATACCTTAGAAATATATCCAGGATCTGTCCCCTTCTCACCACCTCCACCCCTCCCCCCAGTCTACCAGTCAACAGCCTCCTTGCTGGTTCCTTTGCTTCTGCCCTTGCCCCTCTACAGTCAATTCTCAACACAGCAGTCAGAGGGATCCTTTAAAAACAAGGCAGATCCTGTCACTCCTCAGCTGTAATGTTTTTCCATTCCACTGCTGAGTAAAAGCCAGAGTCTTTACTCTGCCTCATATGCCCTGGGTTCCTCCATTCTCTTTGGTCTTATATCCTACATACTCTCCATTCAGCCACCTGGCCTTCTTGGCTTTTCCCAGAACATGACAGGTACATTCCATCATGGCCCTGTGCACTGGTGCCCCTTCTGGTATGTTCTTCTACAGACACTGTGCACTCCTTCCTTCCTTTCAGTCCTGGCCCAACACTCACCAGCTCTGCCAGCCTTCCCCCAGCAATACTAGATGAGACTGCAATTCTCCCCTCACCAGGGCTTCCCTGTCCTCTTCCCTGCTTTTTCACCACAGCATACACACTCTCTAAAAAGAGATTTGTCTTTTTTTTGTTCACTGCTATATTCCCAGCACATAGTGCTCAGTAAGTATCTGTTGAATGGACAATGGGACCAGTCTTTTCAGTTTTCTCCTACCTTTACAAACCCTCTGTTTTAGGCAAACCAACCTGAACATCTGCATACTCAGCTAATACATACCTTCCTATGTTTTGTTTGTGCTACTCTGGTAGCTCATGATACTCATTTTTTGTCTGTTTAGCTTACATCAATCTTGCCCATTTTTCAAGGTCCAGCTTAAACTCCATCTTCCTGAAGAAGCCTTCACAGGCTTTAGATCAACTAAACTCAAAGTGGTACCTTCCTTCCTGGAATTCTAAAGCATTCAATCTGTCAATTCTTTTTAATTTTTTAATATTCATTTATCTTGAGAGAAAGAGAGAGAGAGCAAGCTGGGGAGGGGCAGAGAAAGGAGGAGAGAGACATCCCAATCAGGCTCCACGCTGTCAGCGCAAAGCCAATGCAGGGCTTGATCTCATGAACTATAAGATCATGACCTAACCTTAAACCAAGAGTCGGACCTTCAACCAACTGAGCCATCCAGGTGCCCCTCAATCTGTCAATTCTTTTTTTTAATGTTTATTTACTATTGAGACAGAAACAGAGCGTGAATGGGGGAGGGGCAGAGAGAGAGGGAGACACAGAATCCAAAGCAGGCTCCAGGCTCTGAGCTGTCAGCACAGAGCCTGACGCAGGGCTTGAACCCACTAACCGCGAGATCATGATCTGAGCCAAAGTCGAATGCTTAACCAACTGAGCCACCCAGGCGCCCCTCAATCTGTCAATTCTTAAAACCCTCAGGAAGTTATCATTTACTGGTGATGGTTCATAATTTAGACTTTCTATAAATGTACTTTCTCTGTCTATTAGACAGTAAACTGCTGAGGATCCTTCACAGCCTCTAAAACACCAAGCACGGTGGCCTGCACATAATAGGCCCTTAACAGATATTAGTTAACTGATTAAAGCAGAGTTTCCTAGTGGTATAAAAAATGCTTTTATGTAGTATACCTAAAGACATTTTAAAAAGTTACGTTCTACCTCACACTGTGTACAAAAATTAACTCAACTGGATGACAGAAAGAACTAAGAAGAAAACCATCTTCTAAAAAATCGTCATGATCTTGGATTAGGCAATGATTTCTCAAGCTATGACACCAAAGCACAAACAACAAAAAAACCCAAATAATCTGGATTTCATCAAAATTAGGAACTTTTATGTTTCAAAGGACACACAATGGATAATGAATAAAGGAACGGGTAAAGAATATAAAGTAAACATACACAATGAAATATCACTCAGCCCTCATTCAATAGACCCTGCCATTCATGGACAATGGATAGGCCTAGACAGTATCATGCTAAGAAATATCAGACGGACAAATACAATACGATTTCACTTATATGTGAAATCTAAAAAACGAAACAAGTGAACTAAAAAAATGGAAACAGACCCATAAATACAGAGAACTGGTGGCTGGCAGAAGGGTAGGAGGATGGGCAAAATGGATGAAGGGGAGTGAGGCATAGGCTTTCCAGTTATGAAATGAGTAAGTCACGGGATGAAAGGTAAAGCACAGGGAACACAGTCAGTGGTATGGTGACAGATGATAGCTTTACTTAGGGGGAGCACAGCATAACCTATAAAGTTATACAGAGTTATAGAATCACTACGTTGTACACCCAAAACTAATGTAATGTATGTCAACTATACTTCAATTAAAAAAAAGTGAAAACCACTCAGATGGCAATCAACTAGTGCAAGGATAAATAAAATACAGTATAGCCATAGGATAGCATATTATTTGGCCATAAAAAGGTATGAGGTACTGATATTTGCTAAAACATGGATGAACCTTAAAAACATTATGCTAAGTGAAAGAAGGCAGTCACGTAAGGTCACATATGGTATGATTTCACTTATATGAATGTCTAAAGTAGGCAGACCCAGAGACAGGAAGTAGATGAGTGATATTGCCTGGGGGGTGGGGTGGGGAGAACTAAGATTTTCAACTGTTCGCTAGAAAATATATACGTGTTAACACATCAAACTTGTGATTTCTAGGATATTATCACTAAGATGAAACTATATTTAAAAAGAAAATTAAAGAGGGGCTCCTGGGTGGCCCAGTCAGCTAAGCATCCAACTTCGGCTCAGGTCATGATCTCAAGGTTTGTTGAGTTCAAGCCCTGCATCGAGTTCTCCACTGACAATCGGCCTCTCTCTCTGCCCCTCCTGCTCTTGAGCATGTGTGTGTGTGCACACTCACAAAAATAATAAGCATTTAAAAAAAATTAAAGAAAAAGTATTAGATTAGAAGACAGGTAATGATCTGAGGGTAAAAAAATCATAAAAGGTTGTGTAAAAATCTTTAAAATTTGGAAAATAATAGAATACTAGATGCAAGGATGGCCCCTCCTAAATGTACAGATTTTTTATTTTCATCTTTGGTTTTATCGTCAGTTGCTACTTGATTTTTCACAGAGGTTTGCTATTTTTAGCTGGCTAAATAAACCTTGAAGGAAATGAGGACCCCTTAATGATAGCGGATGCTCAATGAAATATTTTTTACTTGACTAAAGACAAAAGTGTGAAGGAGGCAAAAGACCCTACATCTAGGTGTTGGCTATGGAGGAAGGAAGTAGTCCTCACTACCCTGATATCCACACACACAGTACTTTACCTTCAGTGCGCCTCTTCTTAGAGCGAGGGTAGACCTGAGGGTTGGCCTCCGCTGTATTCTCTACAGGACTGAGGGAGTGGCAGTAGGTGGTGACTGGACCCCAGGAACAATCAGGTGCCTGGGAGACACGCTGCAGACACTTTTCCAGGTAGGACAGTCTAAGGAAGGGGTGAGATGAAGAGGCTGACTTGCCTGCTGGGCCCTCACCACTCCCTGCTTCCCTAATCGTCATCTTTATCCATTACCCACTAACTTACAGCAGCTGCTTGTCCTGATGGAAGAGTCGGGGGGAAAACTCAGCAAGGAGCTCCAGGAATGCTAGGTTTGGGGGCTGACCGGAGGAGCCAGCTGGAGGAGACTCAGACAAGGAGAATTTGATGCCTTCCCTTTGTTGAAAAGAATTTTTTTAGGAAGATGGTCCCTCCACACATTCCTCCCAGGGAAGAATCCTGTCCAGGTGCACCCTTCCCCTGTCCCCAGTTTATCTCCCAGAGAATACCCACCAGCCAACCTGACTGCTGCTTCTCAACATGCTTATCCCTCCCTCCAAGACCACACTCCCACTCTCCCTGCACACAGCCTGTGGCTAACCCCTCTCAGATCAAGTACCCTGACTTCTAACCAGTACTTTCTTACTTGTGTAGCATGACCACAAGGTCACGGTTCTGTAGCTGCTGGGGCCCAAAGCTCAAGGCAAACCTTCGGGCCAGGTCCCTCATCTCACTGAAGGCCGGAAGATCATTCAGGCCCTGAGGCCCCTGTTCCTGCAGCAGTTCTGTGTACAACTGTGTCCAGGAGACATGGTACATTTGGGAAAGGGAGGACAAAGTGGAAATAGAGAAGTATAGCATTCCTTTCTCTGCGCAGAAATTCTAAAGGACTTGGGATGCCATCTGCTACTTTTACTCTTTCTTTCTTCCCAGAACACTGTTCCTATTCCTGACCCCCTGCAGAGAGAGCCTTCATCCTTGCTCTGTAACAATAAAAATGTCTCTAGCAACTGGAGAGACTGACAGAGAACAGAGCAGAAAAAAATTAGGAATTTCCTATCACTTTATTGTTGGTGCTCCTATGTCCTGACAGTTGAATTTCTATGGAGTTGGGGTAGAAACTGCCCATCAGTTAATACTTTCTACAGACCTACTAGTTATGAAGAAGACTGTCAAGTAAAGTTAAGAGCCAAAATAAACTAGAAAGTTCCTTAAGGATCTCACATTCTAAATGGCTGTGGGTGAGCAGAGAGTTTGTGGGCTACAGGGAGGATATATCACAGGTTGGAGGTACTCCAGGCAGAAGTGAGTACCTGCTTGAGACTCAGCAGCAGGATTCGGGAACAATGACTTCGGTCAATCTGCCTTGCTCTAGTTAATGTTTCCTTGATAATGTCACCATAGTCACTGTAGAACTGAGGGACAGGAAATGGAGAAGATATCATTTGACCACAGGGAAAGACTGGTTCTGTTGTTTCTTCCTTTACATCCCTCATCATGTCTCCTTCCTAAAGTGCTTTAAGTCAGGAAACATGAATCTAAGTATAAAACAACTCAGAGTAGACCAATAGATCAAAGCCCAAAGACATCAGAGTTTAGGCAAATAAATACGGGAAAAAATTCTGCTCAGAGCCCATTTCTCAGGGAAGAAGTGCTCACAGTAAACAGAAATCAATACAATGGTGAGTTAAGGAAACTGAGGTACACATCTTCCATTCTTTTTTTGCTTCTTCGATTACCCCAGTTTACAGAGACTGGGTTCACAGAATGAAAAGATTCTGGACAGAATGATAAGATTACTTTCTCTCCAATGAATTTCTCCTAAAAGTTTTTTTTCCCGTAATTATTTACTACCAACTTTTCTTTGTCCCTTTATTCTAAACTCCTGTTGCCTTTTCCCTCCTGCTTTTCCTTCAAGCCTAGTACTGTCATCTCACCCACCCTCCTTCTTGCAGCGCTCCAGCATCTGAGGTCGTGGCTGTGCTCAGCCTGACACTTCACTGTACCTTGTTGTAGTGTTTGAAAACATCGGAGGCCGCATCCATCTCCAGCACCCCGTAAAGCAGCAGCTTGCAGAACCCAGCCAGGAGGCGGCGCCGCTGGTGCAGCTGCTCTATCTGTAAATGATCCTCCTGGGAATGACCTGGCTCACATCAAAAGCAGAATGGAAAGATCAGAACCACAGATTTAGGCCTCCCGCCCTTATGTGCCCGAGGCAGGCCCAAGCCCCAGACCCTTCCTGAGCCCCAGGTACAGTGTCCTTGTACCACTGCCCAGTTCTCCAGGCTGGATGAAAACGTGGTCCATGAGGAAGCTGGCTAGTTCAGACTGGAGCGTGGCTTCAGGAAAAAAGACAAGGGGTCTAAGAAAATCGCGACCCCCTACAATCATCTGAGGGCTGAAGATGAGAAGCAGATCACTTAATAAGACAAAAGCCTGTTGGGAAAAAAAAAGAATGCTTAAAAAGGACAGGATACTCACAAGACAGAAACTGCATAGCTAATTTCTCCTTAGAACAAGGCTTTCTCAGACCATGAGAAGTGACATGCCTCCTTGGTCCCACCTGATGAAATGCTAACCTGCTCCTGGATCTCAGAAGCCACATCTGAGAGGCAGCTCTGGCAGAGTTCACAGAATGCCACCATCCTGTCCTTCAAACTCAACAGCTGCTCCTGTGGAGACAGTGGCTTGAGTAGGAATGGAGACACAGGCTCCTCCATTCCCACTCTCCCTACTCAGACCCATATTCACCTGGGAAGCACCTGATCCAGAAAGGTGGGTTAGTGTCCAGAGAATGGAAAAATAGACAAGAGTCAAGGCTGGCAGCATCACCTGTAACAACCACATGTTACAAAAATGAATGAGTCAGGAGTGAGGGGCAGAGAGGGAAGGAGGGAGGAAGAGAGAAAGGGAAAGACAGACAGGCAACACACACACACAAAGCAGTGAAGAGAGAAAATGAGATTAGCAGAGACCTGATTCCTTCTCTGGGGGGAAAAGAACTGATTCTGGACAATCTTCAGAGGATTCTGTCTTGGACAGGAATGCCACCTCTTATTTATCTAATGTCTCTTAGAATCCCTCAACATTATCCTTGACTCCCAGGAAACCAGAGAGGATGGCTGTTTTCAGGCACTGGAACGTATAGTTCACCTTCTAGAGTGGAACCGAAGGGAAGACATGCACATGCTCTTCTTCTCATGTCTCCTCTGCACCCCTGGGACCAGAACTGCCTGGGATAGTCAGCCCCCTAGGACACAGGGCCCTTAAAAACTCCCCTCTGCCTCCACATCTCTGACTCATCCACTCGCCTGGTGAGGAACCTCTCCTGTGTCCACAGCCTTCTGGAGGAGTCGGTAGCATGGCTCATAGAGCTCCCAGCGAGTCAGGTCATGCGCACTTTGGGGAAGAGACAGAAACATGATATGGGAACAGAATGGGAGGAATCACCACCACAGACACCAGGAAAAACAGGAAGAGGGAACGGGGGTGAGCTGCTCACTTATAGAAGGCAGACAGGCGCTTCAGAGTGGCTGCCAGACTGTACACCTCATCCTCATCTAGGAAGGACGACTGAGGGAGAGAGAAGGTCCATAACAGGATTTTCCCAAGAACACACAGATCCACATTCCCCATCTAGTGGCCCCCTTGGACCCAAGTTTGGGTTTCCCAGTTCTTACCTGCAGCAGCTCTTCAAGTTCCTGCTGGAAGCGGTCGCTCAGTAGATCTACCAGCTGGCTGCGGGCAAAGTCTACCCGTCCGAAGAACGTGAACTCAGGATTACAGAGCAGATAGAGGGCATGAGCACCTGCCTCAAGCACCGCAGGCTCCGCGTGCTTCACCACCACCTCCTGGAGCTGCTGCAAGAACAGCTCCAGGTGCTGACAGAAAAAGAGGTGGGAGAAGACAGTGCTGTGAGGAAAAGGGGGGGCAAGTCTTCTGGAGGGGAGTGGGGCTGGGTGAGATGAGAAAATACAATTGGAAGCATTAACTTTCAAGGAGAAGATACCTATGGAAGGGAAAGCTTATTGATTTTTCTGGAACCCAGGTTCTTGAGAAGAACCAGATACTGGCAGTAGAATGTTTGGTCCTAGTAAGGAAGCAGCAAGGTGCAGGAACTTTTCTTCCTCTCCGCTCACCTTCTCCAAGCGCCTGGTGCAGTAGATGTTGAGGTCAAAGTAGTTAAGAAGCTGGAGCAGGGGAGCAACCTTCTCTGCATCAGCTGAGAACTGTAGGGATTGAGAGGGAGACCTACTAACCAGCTAATATATGCTAAGTCTTACTCCCAGTCCTCACCAGGGGCCATTTCCTTTCACCTCTTGTTCCCAGGTACTGAAGGGTGGGCAGCTCTACCTTGGCCAGGAGCTGGGGTAGCAGGGGGATGAGGTGCTCTGTCAGCTTCACCTTGTCATCGGCTTGGATCTTACGTTCTTTTGAGGTTAAGCCCTGGAATTAGTCATTTGGGGGAGGGGTGCAAGGAAAGATATGGAAAAACACTGGGTCCAGAGGGAGTGCATGTGTATCCCTCCTCCCCACAATCTCACCTGCCCAGGAAGGAAAAGAGAATCATTTGGCACGTCCTTCAGATTTCTTTTTCTAGAAATGGAATTCTTTGAGGAACAGAGAAGGGGCACCCTAACCCGAGACTTGAAGATAAGGATAGACCATACCTGTCTGGACTTTTATTGCTAACCAACCCACATGCCCTTCACGCCATACCTTTCTCCCAGTGATCCGACCCACAGGTGGGTGACCCTCAGAAGCTTGCCTAGCACTGGACACCAGGATCTCAATCAGCGTGCTCTCCTGCACGTCATCCAAGTCTGAGTTGGCAGGAGGATGAAAAACACAGAATCACAAATTAGCCACCCTCCATGTCCAAGTCACCCTGACTCCCCCACTGCCCAGGACACCTATGCCTCATGGATGAAATGTCCCCTCCTCCAGGACATGGCACGCACTCTGGTCCTTCTCCAGCAGCAAACTTGTCAGACTCTCCCAGTCCTTCAGCTGAGACCCTGCACAGTCCCACAGGCTGTCTACTAAATAAGCAGCATGGTCATGGAGCTGTGGAAGAAGGTACATGTTAAGTTACTAAAGCCACGTTGAAAATTCTAGGAAGTGGCTACTGACAAACCATGTCTCTCCCTCCTGCACTGCCAGTTCCATCCTTTTCTACCCACAAGTCTTTATGCACAACAGCCAAATAGCTTCTTCCCATACGTCACCTCACTTTCCACAAAGAAGGACAGCAGAAGGTGGAAGAAAGTCCTCTGGGCACGTGGACTCCTGCGTCGCTCTCTACCACCCACCATTTTAGTCTCACACTCAGGGTAGAAGAGCCTGGTAGAATGAACACAGGGAAGGGGCACACCCAGGAGCAAATGAGGAGCAGAATAATTGCCACGGAAGAAAGAAAGAGTCAAAGGAGCGAAAGAGGTGCAGAGCCAAAGAAAGTCTCAAGGAGTTAAGAGGGGGAAAGCAACCCCAAGAGACTTTAACAGGTATGTGGGGTGGTCGTTGGGAAGAGCAGCAGCAGACACGGAAGAGAAAACAACACAGGAGGGCGTTAAAGGAACAAGTGAGAGTACCCTACTCACTTCCAGTAGAGAAACTCTCCTGCAGCAGAGGCCAGGGCTCGGTTAGAGGCATATACGACAGGGTAGATGCCCTCACAGTCTGCATCCGTCAGCACCCCTTCCATGTTCCTGCCAAAAGAAAAGGAGAAAAAGCAGGTGGACATGAATGATGTCCCCTAGCACAACTAGGGCAGGAAACAAAAAGAGGCAAATGAGGATTTGGAACAATCCAAAAGAGAAACAACAACAACAAAAACCAATGAGGATTAGCTGTTAAAGAACTTTTAAATGAAGAGTGGAAGACAGAAGAGTATGGAGAGTTAGAGAGGATAGGAAATGTCCCCCCTGGAGATCCTGCAACTTAGGAATGACCTCTTTCAACCTGTTACAGAAGGAAGAGTCAACCTATGACAGATGGAGAGGATCTGAAAGAGCCTGCCTGACGCTGCAAAGGTAGAAGTCTGAGATGTGTGCCTCCCATTCCCCAGGACTCACTTCAGGATGAGTATTAGTAACTTGACGGCTTCCACCGCCACATCATACTCTCGGTCCATGACCATGGAAACCATCCGGTCCTGTAAGGAAAGAGAACGTTGCTCAGTACTTCATTGTAACCATCCCAAAACATTATTCTCTCTTAGAATTTGAGAGATTCCTAAAGAGAAGGCATAGAGGCAGGTGCTGGGATAGCTATAGACACCTAAGAGCAATAGGAATGGAAAGATGAGGTGGGGAAACGGGAACCACAAGAAAGAGCCGAGCACAGGAGTACTGTCCCCATTTTACCTTGAAGCGGCTAGTAAAGAGCTCCAGGCGGGCAGTCAAATCCCGGCTGCTGTACAGCCCTTTTAGAGCCTTGAGGCACTTCAGACGGACTTCTCGATGCTATTGAGGAAGATGGAAATACAACTAACTATTCCTCTACTCAACCCCCACTGGGCCTCCATACCCTCTCTCAGATTACTCTTTCTGGGCCTTGGTGTCCTCTATGCTGAGGACTTTGGGATGACTCAGAGACAACAGACAGCTGTCTTCTTATATAAAAAAACAGATCACAGCAGAATTTAGCAATCATAATGAAAAGCATTTTCGGGGAACCTGGGTGGCTCAGTCAGTTGAGTGTCCAACTCTTGAGGTCAGCTAAAGTTGTGATCTCGCGGTTCATGGGATCAAGACCTGCGTTGGGCTATGCACTGGCATTGCGGAGCCTGCTTGGGATTCTTTCTCTCTCCCTCCCTCCCCCTCTCTGTCCCTCCCCCACTCATACTCTCTGTCTCTCAAAAATAAATAAACATTTAAAAAAAGAAAAGAAAAGGATCTTTTGGCTATCACCCTAGCACCTGTATCACCAATGCATTAATAGCTTTCTTACTTTTTCCTAGGGAAAGTCTTTCTCTACTCTGGTTTTAAGGTGTTTCATCTTCTGGATATATCTTTCTCTCTTCTACCTCATCCTACCCTCCCCAATACTGGGGAGTTTTGAGGTTCACTGCTTTGATGGGCTGATCACTAGTGAAGCTCCTAAGCAGCAGGACCAGGAAAAGCTGTGGTGTCTTGGGGCAGGGAAGACGGTGAGGGTAACAGAGGAAAAGAAGCTGACTCAACACTCACCTTATCATGCAAGGTCCAGCCAATATATTTCAAATAGCTGTCAGTGAGGAAAGATGTGCTGTAGCTTTGCATCCAAGACCCAATCTCTTCAATGCAGATGGCACGGATCTCAGGAAGGACGTCCCTAGGCACAGAGAGATAAACTGACTCCTATCACCGTCTCTCTAAATTCACTTTCCATCCTCCCAGACATCTCCCTGCCATAGAAGAATCTGCTTTCTTGACTGAACACCATGCTCCATGCCTTTCATTTCCTCCTACCAATGTAAATATATAAAAAATAAACATTTTCTAGGGGCGCCTGGGTGGCTTGCTTGGTTGAGCATCTGACTCTTGATTTTGGCTCAGGTCATGATCTCATGGTTCATGAGTTTGAGCCCCACGTCAGGCTTTGTGCTGATGGCACGGAGCCTGCTTGGGAATCTCTCTCTCTTTCTCTGTCTCTGTCTCTCTCATTCTCGCTCTCAAAGTAAATATTTAAAAATTAAAAATAAACAGTTTCTTTCTGTGATACTGCAAAAAATAATTGAGCTTATCTTCCATGCCCCTTTTAAAACTGATTTTGGAAGTCAGTTTAACTGTTGGCCAAATTTCCACTTGAAGAAAATATTAAATCAGCTGAAGAGTTCTGGAAAGGCAGAGATTGACATCTAGGTAAGAGTGAGAAAAAAATATGGATGCTATTTTTAACTTACTTCCATCAGTTCTTTTAAATAGTATAAAACTCCCCTGCCTTTAGCCCAGTGAAACAGCAGGCTGGGCTAGGAAAAGGACTGCCAAGTTACAAACTCTCAGAAAAGCCCTGCCTTTTGGCTCTTTGCTCTGGTTTTCTCAGGTCTTAAGCTCCAAAAAGATGGGGAAGGGAAGGTATTAGGCAAAGCTGGAGCAGAGTAATACTTAACAGTGCCTTATTCTCTTTTCTCTCCCCAAAGAGCTTACAAGAGCCTCTGCAGTTGGGGGTGAACTAAACCTTACTAATTGAAAACATCTGTTGTCAAAGTTTTTGCTCCAGCTGCATTTGCACTAGGATTAACCAAATAACCAGGGTTATAATGGAGGGACGCCTTGCTATGTTTACAGATTCCATAACCAAGGACCAACTGTTTCAACGAGAGGAGCACATTCACTCACCTGTACCGATGCACAAAGACCCCCCTGAAGAGAGCATTCATCATCCCCTCAATCTCCTCTTGATGTTCTTGGAGCTGGAGGACAGGAGGAACAGGTCAATCCTTCTTGTGCCCCAACAGTATAAGGCCACAAAATATAGAAAAGTATGACTTCCACTTACTTTTTTTTTTATTACAGGACATAGTCTGAACCCCTGATATCCTAGGTTCCTTTTAAACCTTCTAATTCTGGAAGAAGCTGTATAGTCAACCAATGACTCAGAGTATTCTTTGTGCTTGAAAAAAATAATATCCCCTTCGGGTTATTTTGGCTACCTTTGGCTATTCAGAGACACTAACTGGTAGTTACATAGATTTTTGACTAACAACAATTGAGAAAATGAATTTTCTTAATAAATGAGGTTTATTTGATAGAAATAGCAAAACTAGCAAAAGGAGAAAAGGAAGAGATTAGACCAGTGGTCCTCAACTAGGGCTCCTCAAGGGACATTTAGCAACTTCTGAAAACATTTTTGGTGGTCACAACTGAGAGGAGGTACTCCTGCCATCTAGTGGAAAGAGTCCAGGGATGCTGTTAAATATTCTGCAATACCAGGACAGCCCCCAGGTCAACAACAATGCCACTGTTGAGAAACACTGGATTAGATGAATAACAGATATCAAGGAAGCAGAATTATAAGGGAACATTCTTGAGAACAACTGACCCTACCTCTTCAATAATCAATATATTGGGGGGAAATGGGGGAGGCAGAGGTTAAAAGAGGCTTAAGAAATACAACAAATGCAATGGATCATAATCCTTAATTAGATCCTGGTTGGAATTAAATATAAAAGCATTTTGGGGATATATAGAAAAATTTAAATATGAATTGGAATTATAGAGTATTAATGAATAATTAATATTTTTAACATGAAAATGGTATTGGGTGGGAATAATTATGGATGACGAGTTTTAAAATAATTTTTAGAGAACATACTTAAGTCTTTAGGGGAAAATACCAGTATATCTATAATTCACTATAAAATAACAAATAAACTGGGGCACCTGGGTGGCTCAGTCGGTTAAGCATCAGCTCAGGTCATGAACTCATGATTCATGGGTTCGAGCTCCATGTCGGGCATCATGCTGACAGCTCAGAGCCTGAAGCCTGCTTCGGATTCTGTGCCTCCCTCTATCTGTGCCCCTCCCCCACTCACGCTCTGTCTCTCAAAAATAGACATTAAAAAAATTTTTTTTAAATAAAAAAACAGAGAAAACAAATATGAAGAAATACTAGTTGCTAAATCTAGATTATTTGTATATGATGTTCACTCTACCAGTGTCTCTCTCTCTCAGAATGTTTGGGAAATTTCATATTGAAAAGAGAAGGAAAGAGAGGGAGGGACAGAAGGAGGAAAGGTTGTCATCAGTACCAATTTCTATAGAAGTTTAGAAAAAGGAGATTAAGAAAAGACTATTGACTATAGGGATTAAGAAGTCACTGGTTTGGAAAGAATAATTTCAAAGAAAAATGGAGATAGAAGCTAGGTAGCAAAAATGGATTCAGTTAGATATTAAGGAAGTAAGAAAATACTAAAAAGGAAGAATAGAAATGGAGTAATTCATAGAGAGGAAGAGTAAAGGGAAGATTCAAAGGCCTACAGACATTTTTAAGTGAAGAGGACAGTGGGAAGAGAGGGATTAAAAACAAAAGAGAAATAATGACTGATAAAGCAAGAGCCTAGACAAGTAGAAAAAAAAAGATTCACAGTATTATACATAAGATCTGAGACAGACCCAATAGACATAAGGTTTAAGATCATAGTGACATTGAAAATAGTAAGAGAGAGTGAGGAAAGAAGGTTTACCATGGAAGAAATCTTGAAGAAGGGTGGGAAAACAGTCAATTTTTGTGGTTAGGCATGGGGAGTCCTGCCAACCTCATGTGGGGGGAGTCTCAGATACTAAAAGATACTAAGAGAGAGTAGGGGGAAAATCAGTGTCTCGTGACAGGCAGAGCTATTTGAGGGTTTAATCAGTGTAAGAGATTTTGTTAGGGCCTATGTCCTCCAGTTTGTCTTTAAGTATAAAAGGAAATAAAGCAAGTATCTACTATGTGTCAGACTATACACTCACCATCTATTTAATCTTCATAAAAAGGTAGAATTATCTCTTTAAAGAAAAGGAAATGGAAGCTTGGAGGTTATATAAGGCCATGGAACTAGTAGCTAATTGGAACAGACTTTAAACCCAGGAGTGGTTGAAAGGCCAGTCACTTTCCAGTCCTCAAACAGTTGCATCCCTTGTCAGTGGATGGCCTTTAATACTCCTGTGGTGATCTGCAGACTATATCCTTGACCAGAAAGTCAAAACACAACACTTAAAAACATCTCTGATAACGAATGTAGATAATGGAAACTAAGCAAAGTGGAATTAAAAAGAACTCTAAAATTTACTCTAAGTTAGAAATAATTCATTGAGCTCACATTCCAGAAACAAGATAAGCATGCAATGATCTCTGACAGGATGGGTCTATTAGACTACTGTCGGACTCCACTGTTCATGACCTGAAAGGTTGCTTAGGGGCCTGTGCCTTACCAGAGAGAAGTGAGTGGGCAGGGGTAAAATGGGCTTCAGCAACAGCTGAAGAGGGAGGGAGGAGGCAGGGAACATTTCTGACCTCTTTGCGTTTCTCCAACAGGCTCTCCAGTCGCTCAGGTGCTCTCTGTCCTGGCCCCTTATTTCGTTCAGCCTCATACTGCCGCTGATTATTGTCTTTGTGTAGACTCAGTTGGAGGGCAACTCTTACCAGGGAGGTCATTAGCTTCATGGCTTTGAGCCAGGAAAAACAAGAAAAGGGAATTTTTACTTTGGTCAGAGGAGGGAGGATAGATTTAAAAAAGAAAGGGAAAAAAAAAAGCATCTTGTGGTTCCAGTGAGAAGAGGAGGAGGAAGCAGGGAGTGGGGCAGTTGGGGGAAACCCACCATGGCTGTTGCCACCTCTGCCATCAAAAGAAAGAAAAGAAAGAAAGAAAAAGGAACGGCAATCAAAATGAAAAGCTGGAGCAGGGTGACCCTAAAATCCTAAGACTGACTGTTCTGGAGTAGACATTTTTTTCCCCTCTTTTAGGCTTCTTTTAATCCTCGGCACATTCCCAGCTGTTGATGTATGAGAAACAAGTTAAGGCTGGAAATTGTCACTGTAATCCACTCTTTTTTTTACAATACCACTAGTGAGAAACTTGGTTGAAGTTCAGGGTAAAAGAAACCTGGGCTTGAAGGGCTAAGAATCCAGGGACCAGAGAACAGAGGAAATCCCCAAGAGAATATTTATAGACTAAAAATGAGTGCTCACCAGCCAGGGTGCTAGTGTGACGGAAGGCACGGACTTGGGAGTCTGAAAGGCCAGTGAGCAGAGAGATGAGGTTGTCCATTGGGAAGCCGTCATAAAGGAGGCTATACTGGCACTGATAGACCAATGTTTTCACAAATTCACAGAAACTGCCCTGGAACTTCTTCCAGGATGGACCTGGTGCTGTCAGGGGATACTCTCCTGAATCCTATAGAAGGGTTTATGAACTGAATGAGAAAAGTGTTACCAAGTCTATGAAGCCATAGGGACTTTGGATATCAAAACCCAATAGTACAGTAAAAATCTTTCTCTGTTATACCTCATTTCCTGCTATTCTCAACTTTAGAGGCATATTCAGATAACATCTATGGGTCCCTTTTGCCCCCAAGAGACTGAACTCTTCCTTCCGAAAGCTACCCTATTTCCCAGAATCAGAAAGAAGGGGATAATGGGCCTTGTGTTTTCAAATAAGAGTGGCAAGAGAATTCTGACTGTCTTCCTCCACCTCATTAAACTGTTCTGTTAGGTGCCGGATGATCTCTGAGTTGGACATCTTCTTGAACATCTCGGAGGTCACATTGCCTGAGGAATGGAGAGATGAGGTAGTTACAAGAAAAAGAACTCTGTGACCATTTGCACATACACCTGAAGATGAGCTAGGAAATACACTGAAAAGAGCGTAGATGGGGAATCAGAAGACCTGAATCCCTGTCCTAAACCTGCTGCCATCAAACTGTGTATCTGCTGTAAAGCAACCTCTCTAGAAAACCCAAAGGAATCAAGCAATGGAAAAGAAAGGTTTAAAAAAATATATCCATCTCCACGCTGACAGCACAGAGCCTGCTTGGGATTTCTCTCTCCCTTTCTCTCTGCTTTTCTCCTGCTTGCATGTACACCCTCTCACTCTCTCAAAATAAATAAACATTAAAAAAAGAAAAACCTAAACAGGGGCATCTGGTTGGCTCAGTCTGTAGAACATGTGACTCTCGATCTCAAGGCAGTGAGTTCAAGCCCCACGTTTGGCATGGAGCCTACTTAGAAAAAAAATCCAAGGGCACCTGGGTGGCTCAGTCAGTTGGGTGTCCGATTTTGGGTCAGGTCATGATCTTGTGGCTCGTGAGTTCAGGCCCCATGTCTGGCTCTATGCTTATAGCTCAGAGCCTGGAGCCTGCTTGGGATTCTCTGTCTCTGTCTCTCTCTGCTCATCCCCTGCTCACGTTCATTCTCTCTCTCTCTCTCTCTCTCTCTCTCTTTCTCAAAAACAAAGAAACAGTAAAATTTTTTTTCTTTAAATCTAAACAAAAAATAGAGAAATCAATAAAACTGCACCAATTCTGAATTCTTATAATACAACCAGCCTGAGATTATCTTGCCCCAATAAATTAGGTCATGACCTATTGGGATCTGGGGAGCCCACAGCTTCAGTGAAGAAATATGGAAGGAAGTATCTGAAAAATAGGGAATCATGAAGGAGGATTTCATCTAGAAAAAGGAAGACTAAAAGATGTCTAATGGCCTATTTTCAAATTTGTGAATATCGTCAGCATCACATTAGTGTGATTAGTTACTTTTCCCCCAAAGGGTCTTACCTCCAAACAAACATAGTTCCCTTACTGGACCACTTCCCTACTTACCAATCTACATGTGGTCAAATTAGTGAAACTTTTCATACGCTTTACCTTCTCCCTTTATTTAGGCGATTCCTAGTCCTACTCATCTAAATGTAGCAAAAGTTTCATAACATAGGAGCAAAGGGGTAGGGATTAGAAATGGGTAGTAGTTTCCTCACCTTTACATCCACAAGATCGGATGAAAAAGTTAATGAGCTCCAGGAATCCTGCATCCTGGTCTTGCTTGTAGCTCTCCAGCCATTCATCCACCAAAGACTAAGAAAAAAAGGTGGATGATTTCTATTTCTGGCAATATGACAGAGTGGAAATCCTGTATGACTGTACCAACTGAAATAGCTAAGCTTCTGATTAAAATAATAAAAACATATTTTAAAATTATGAACTGGACTGGAATGAAAGGTAGAATTCCATATAGGCCAAAAATGAAGGTAGCAATCCTGGGAGATAAGCAAGCTGATTCTTGCCCTGAGGGTTCTATGAAACCTCAGGAACCACAACTTTCTGTCCAGATGGCTGCATGGAATGTGGAGCACAGGAGATCGAGCTTTTGGGCTTTCCAAGAAGAGAAGTTCAAAAGGAGTCTCCTGCAATAAAGCGAGGTGCTGCAACAAGTCATGTTAGCATGAAAAGAGGAATGAAAAATAAACCCGCAAATCATAAGGTGACAGCATGAACCCCAGCTTGTTAGACTTAACATCGGGTGGAGGAACAAAGAAAGAACTCTCCCTTGAAAATTCACAACCATAAGCCAGCTCTCAAGTCTAGATTTGCAGTCTAGATCCACACTACCTATACAATCAGAATACTCTCATCAGAGAATTTAATTCAAAGTGACTCTGGAGGGTCCCCAGTCAACTACAGCCAGCCAAGCAGGTTCCTCTCTTAAAAGCACACCTTGAACTCAGGCCCCAAAGAATTCCAACATACAGAGCTCCAAGGAAAGTGAGCAGCTCACAGTGAAACTTAGTAAAGAAACAAGGCACTGAAAGTAAGAATTGGCAGAAAAAACAGCAGAATTATATTCATAGATTTCAAACATTGAAGTCATTACAGATTATAAAATATGTTACAAATAAAGAAATAAAAGCAAAGCTTTAAACCAGAAGCAAAGAAAAATCAATTTTGAAAAAGGGTCCCCAAAAATCTATAGAAGTGAAAAAAAAATAAAATTTAAAACTTCAACGAATGGGTTAAAAGCAGATTGGACACAGAAAAACAAAAGATGAGTGAACTGGAAGATTAAATCAAATAAATTATCCAAAATGCAGCCTGGATAGACAAACAGAAATAGTGATAGAGCTATAAAGAGATATAGAGAATAGAGTGAGAAGTTCTAATTAATGTCTAATTGATTTCAGAAGGAGATGATGGAATGATGAAGAGGTAGTATTTGAAAAGAATTTTCCATAATTGTTGAAAGACACCAATCTTCAGAGCTTGGAAGCCAGTAGAATTCAAACATGACGGATGAAAAGAAAATTTACACCTATAAACATTCTATAAAACATCAGAACACAAAAGCAAAATAAATCTCAAAAAGGGCAAAAAGAGATCACTTACAAAGGATCTGCATGTAACACTTAAAAATAAACCACTTACAAATTAGATCTGAACAAATACATAAGCTCCTAGCCATATGTGGCTGTTAAAATTAAATCAAACGTTGGGGCGCCTGGGTGGCTCAGTCAGTTATGCATCTGACTTCAGCTCAGGTCATGATCTCACGGTCTGTGGGTTTGAGCCCTGCATCCGGCTCTATGCTGACAGCTGAGAGACTGGAGCCTGCTTCCGATTCTGTGTCTCCCTCTCTCTCTGATATTCCTCTGCTTGCGCTGTCTCTCAAAAATGAGTAAATGTTAAAGATTTTTAATAATTAAATTAAATTAAATGAAAATTAAAATCCATTTCCACAGTCACACCAGTCACATTTCAATTACTCAACAGCCACATGTGGCTAGTGAATACTATACTAAATGATGATATATAACATTTCCATCATTACAAATTATTGTAGTAGATAGTGCTAACTTAAACTCATAGCTGACTTTCACCAGCAAAAAGGTAAGTTAGAAGGCAGTGGAATAATCTTTTTAATGGGCTGAAACAGAAAAATGTCCTCTTAGATGTCTATAACCAGAAAATAACCTTTCAAGAACGAGGGTAAAAGACATTTCATACAACCAAAAAAAAAAAAAAAGAGTTACTAATAATAAACTCTACCTAAAGGAAATTTTAAAGGATAAACTTTGAACGGCAAGAGAATGAATTTGTACAGAAGATTTGAGAAAGAATGATAAATAAAATGATAGAAACGTAAATAAATATAGGCATTTTATAAAACAGTAATGTCTAATTTGTTGGAAAAAAAGAAATAGATACAACTAAAACACTACAAGACAGCATGTAAATTGGAAGGGGCAATTAGAATTAAAGTGTGCGTAGGTCCTTATAGAAGACAGAATCCAAAAGCAAGGAAGTAAAGGAGAAAAAGAAACAGAAAAGGTAAGATAAAGTGGAAGCACATAAAATGGTAGAAACAAATTCAAATGTATCAATAGTCCCAACAAATATAAATGAATCAAACTCTCTCATTAAAGATTGGCATAATCTACATATATGCTATAGGCAGGAGACACAGTCCAAACATACATAGATTGAATGTAAAATAAAAAAAATGTATCAAATACTAACTAAAAATAAAACTAGTATAGACTATGTTAATAAAGAACAGAATGTTTTTTTGTCTTAAAATATAAAAAGTAACAGTAGATAACAAAGATTCAACTTACTAGGCAACAAATGCTCAAAATGCTTAAGGCAAAGATAGGCATGAATACAAAAGTCGTAACTAAAGAGAACATCTTTGTGGGTTTTAATACATCTTTCTATAATTGACATACCAGACCAAAAACAAAACCCTAAAACCTAGTAGAAAGATCAAAACAGTATCACATTTAACATGTACCATTTGGGACTTTTGATCTCACCCAAGAGAACACTCTCCCCAACGACTAGAGAATACACATCGTCTGTGAGCACAGGTGAAACAGTTTTGGAAATGGACTAAATGCTAAGTCATAAAGCTAGTCTCCCTAAGTTTCAAAGACCATGTTTTCTGACTACAATGCAATAAAGTTAGAAATCAGTAACAAAAATATAAATAAGAAAAACTCCCTATATGTGAAAATCTAAAACTGTTCTAGAAACTATAAAAACCTACATTACACATCAATATGACTACATCTCAAACAATCTAAATAAGTCACAGAAGGCTATATAAAGAACTGCTTATTTGTTTAAAAAACACATTCACTGGGGACAAAAGTGTAACGAAACGCAAGGGAATGATTGACAGAAAATTTACTCCAGTGGTTACCTCTGGGTGGTGAGGGGACTGTGTGGGCCAGGTGGAGAGAAGATCTATGAGGCACTATTAATGTTTCATTTCTTGAGCTGGGACTAGAAATCTGGGTGATCATTCAAAAATTTTAAATTATATATGAGTCTTCCACACTTTTAGATGATAATAGAATTACAATAAAATTATGGAAAAAGAAATGTGGAGAGGGAAAAAAGAATTAGGTATAACTGTTAACGTGGAGCTAAAAAGACACAAGGGTGAACAAGCTGCCACCCATATCCACGTTTTCTTTCTAGATTATCCAATGCCTCTGCCTGCCTCCTCCGTAAATCAATAAAAGCAAAATCCACCCTGTTCTGTGAAACTTTTCGAAAAGGAGCATCCTCTCTCATCCAAGGTCTCCCTAAAATCATTCCAAGGATTCACTCCATGGTCTTATCTTTCCTGATATAGGTTATATTCCCTAACATATCCACATTAAATCAATTTTGTAAACATTTGTCCTTATCATTTTTATCCTACAAAGAATGAGATGGTATCAAGAAACAGAGGGTGAGACACTGTTTTACCTGCATGTCACTTTTGGCAGCTTTCACAGCATCAAAAAGATCACTGGCTGGTGGCTCTGAGTCTTTCTGGCCATGACCACGCACCATTCGGGACCCCTTCTTTGGATGTTTGGCCACCTAGTAAATACAAAGAGATCAGGAACTTCCTTAAAAAGTAAAAGTGATATTAACACTCCATCTCATCATTGTCACACAAGTAGGCTTAAGCTGCCAATTTCCTAGCAGAGTTTGAGTTACTGAGATCTGAGATAACTGATTCTTATATTGTGAACTTTATTATTTTCTCCTGTTTTTAAAAAGTCCCTTAGGCCCATTCCTATTCCTCTATACCCTTATTCTTTTCTCTTCAAAATTTGCCCTCTTCTTACTTCTGTCCCTTAAGGCTCTCTGAATTTTGTCCTTTCATCAAACATATCATCTGAGGCTTTTTCTAGGTTTTCTTTTGCTGCTTCCCAGACCAGCAAAAGCAAAATGCAAGCAAAGCAAAATGGACTGACTCACTGGGGTTGTTCTTAGTGGTCGTTTTGCTGCTCTCTTCCTCATACTGCGTCTCAGGCTGTCTTCAAAGTCACTGCCTTCATCAGCTGACAAAGAATCACTATCCCTATGAGGGAATGTGGTTCTCCTTAGATACAACACCCCAGTCCTTATACACAAGGGTAAATGAATTAGAATTTCTTTGTCTCTAACTGTAGCCCTTTCTCTGGGAGAAAAATATATTCAGATTTTCTTAAGAAGAGATGTGTTGGGGTGTCTTGCTGGCTCAGTCAGTGGGGTGTCCAGCTCTTGATCTCGAGGTTGTGGGTTCAAGCCCTGTATTGGGTGTAGAGATTACTTAAAAACAAATTTTTTAGGGGGCATCTGGGTAGCTCAGTCGGTTAAGTGACTGACTCTTCATTTCGGCTCAAGTCATGATTTCAGAGTCGTGAGATCGATCCCTGCATCAGGCTCCATGCTGGGTGTGGAGCTTGCTAAGATTCTCTCTCTCCCTCTCCTCTGCTCACACACGTGTGCAGTTGCTCTAAGTATTTTTTTTTTAAAAAGAAGAGATGTGTTTACTGTTTCAGGGAGTACAGACAAAATCTTAAAGGAAAGCTTTCACTTGAAGAAAGCAGTGAAGATGAAAAATGAGAAGCTGCAGTGGGTGAAGGACAACCTTTTCCTAATATTCTCTCTGAATAAGAAAATCAAATGATATTCACTTAAACAGGCAAACGGATCACTGCCGTGGCGAAAAATCAGCATGGCCTGGGAAGTTGCACAATTCTCATATATAACTTGGATGTTAATATGTGTCTAGAGTTAAATTTCATCCCTTGAAATACGTTCATAATTGTATCGATTAGAGTTAAGTTTATAACATAGATATAATCTTCTCCCCAACAGTATCACTGATAGAAATGAGTCAGAGGAAGCCAATTAAAAAAATAACCAGGAGATAAATCAGATCTTGTATGAGGTTATTTTATTCCTGGAAAGATAAAAAAAAATATTATTATAACCTTCACAAAACAAGCTGGTAATGATAATAGATAATGATAGACAAACCTGTTTATAAAATCCCCAGATAAAGGAACATCACACACCAACCATACTATTTGTCTCCCTCCCCCACCTCCCCACTCCCAAGAGAGGCTGTATGTACATGCTGAACATACAAATATATGTAAGAAAAGTCTGGACGAGTTTATGATAGATTTAGAAAAGGATATATATTTTTTTGATGTCTACAACATGTAGGGCAGGGGTGTGGGGAAACCCAATTAGCTAGCAAAGCAGAAGAGAGTCACTGTTCGAAGTGCATCTCTTAACGTTTACACAGAGCCACCGGTAGAGTGGAAAGCTCCCCGCACTTGCAGGAGAAGGCGAGGCGATACAACAAGTTCTCATCGACTCCACTCACCCTTCTGCAGTCTGGTCCGAGTCCCTGTCACCACAGGGCACATTGACGGACGAACTAGAAGATGCAGACAAGCCCCTCTGTCCTCCTCCCGACGCTCTCCGCAGTGGGGAGGACACACTGCTTGGGGAGGAGGAGGAGGACCGCAGCGTAGGCATGATCGTCCAACTGCGGAAGAAGGAGAGAAAAGTGGGCCTCTAGCCCACCACTTCTCCAGCCTCAGCTCTGACCATCCCTTCCTTTCCAAGGGAACTGCTCTGCAACTTGGGCGTGGGGTTGGATGCGCACAAAAAATGACAGTCTTGACCTATGGCATTGGGGGATTAGAGAAATCACGGCTGCGGGTTTGGAGTTCTCTCCAAGGCAGCAGCAAGGCCCACACCAGAACCGCTTAAAGCAGGTCCCTCCCTGCACGCGTCGGAAACGTGTATTGCCTGGTGCAAAGGAGATCAGCTCGCGCGGTACAACAACAACAACAACAACAACAAGAACCCAGTCTTTCATTTTCAGGCTAGAACCTGATTCCTTGTAGAATGGAATGGGAAGCGCTTAACGATTTAGGGGCGCAGTCGCCATTTGGAACTGGAGCATAAACACTGAGGGAGTAAAGGAAAACTCGCGTTCTCCACTTTTCCAGCAGATGGTATCCCTGACCGACCCTGGGGTAAGCGGGCGGAGGAGCTTCCTAATCGCTGACGGGAGTGACTATCAGTCTCTTGGGGCCTGGGGCTTGGAGTTCCTAACTACTGTGGAGGAAGCCACTGAGGTTTGGAGGAGGGCGGCTCCTCTCTGAGGGCTGGGAGTGCGCGGAGAGGGCGTATTCTTGGGTCAAAGAGGAGCCTCACTGTCTGAGCCCGGAATAGCGACGTCTGGCTGAGCAGGGATGAGGAAAGCTCACTGCCTCGGCTCCCTCGGGGTTCTGTGTTCTTCACCCCGCCACCAGGACAGGCGCCGGCTGCTTCTCTTCCGGCGGTGGAAGAATCCAGAAAAAAACGCGGGAAGGCACGAGACACGTTGTGCGCAGACGCGAGCTCATCGGCCCATCCCAGGACTGGTTATTGTCGCGAGGCTTGGGCGTGTGCGAGCTCGTGTTCGCCACGTTACAGTCACGCTGCTCCAGCAGCCTCGTGCGGCCCGAGCTCTTCAAGCTCTTCAGCGTGCCGCCCCGTCACGTGGGCTCAGGCGCGCTGATCGCTGGCTTTAGCTCTGCTCCACCCCAGTCCCGCCCCCGGTGCCCCCAAGTTCCCCCTCCATTGGCCGGGCTTCGCACTAGACTAGTTGTAACCCCTTCACTCTGGCTTCTCAACCGCCATAGGCTGGGTTCCACCCAGGCCCCGCCTTTCGAATAGGATAGTCACGCCCCCAAGAAAGGCCACGCCCCTCCCCCACCAGCCTCCTTAGTTCCGCCGAGTCCCTCCCCCCCCGCCGAGCTTCCCCATTACATTGGCTTAACTTCTCCCTCGACCCCGCCCCCGAGGCCCGCTCCTTACCGTCATTGGCGGGACCCCGCCTCGGGCCCCGCCCCCTGTCCGACTCCCAGCTCCCATTGTCTCCGCAGATGCTGCTTGGTCCAGCTCTCTTGCTCGGTGTTCAGTTTTCCGAGGTCGCGCTTTTTCTCTGGGCCGGCGGAGCGGTCCCGCGGCAGAGAACCGGCTTCCCGAGTTTGGGCTGTTCTTCTTTCCTTCTTAGGACACACTTTGCCGAACCAGGGCGGCAGCAGCTATGTTCGCTCTGCGATCTCTTCTGCTTTTGCTGCTGTCTCTGTGTCCCGGTCCTGGTCCTGGACCCGGGAGCGAGGCAAAGGTCACCAGGAGTTGCACTGAGACCCGTCAGGTGCTGGGGGCTCGGGGATATAGCTTAAGCCTACTCCCTCCCGCAGTGATCTCAGGTGAGGACAATGAGGAAGACTAGAGAATTGGGGGCGAGGGAGGGGGCGGGGGCGGCTCCTCCCCACTTCACAATAACTCTTCTTTTTCAGAATGACCGTTATAATAATCTTTTCATGCCATTGTCATCCCAATAATGTCTCTTCTGAACTTACTAGGACACAATTATCCTCCTGTCCACATAATAGCTTTCTTACTCCACCCTCACGCTAGGAATCCTTTTCTAGTAATTGGCACCCCCCTCTGTGTTTCTTCATAGCTCAGTTTGTTCCCCTCGCTATCTCTAAGAATCCCGTCTATGATAATCCTTTCTTGCTTACCTAAGTAACCCCCCCCCCAGCCCCATTCTTTCATCGATGCTGTCCCTGTAGGTCCTTAGAGGCCTGGAGTGTGTGATGTTGGAGAGGGTCACCTGAGGACACTCTGATCATTCATTTGACCCATCACTATTTGATCCCATGACTAATGGCAGTGGACTTGGGATGGGTAAGGGGACAATAAGGAGGGGATAGAGTCAGGTGGGGATGAGGGACAGACAATGGAAAAGAGACCAGACACGTAGAAGAGAAAGGATAACCCCCTAGACAGAGGAAGAAGGAAGGAATATCATGATAGCACTCTCTCCCACCCCATTCTTCTATGTCTCCTCTGTCCAGGTGAGCACCTTCGGATCTGTCCCCAGGAGTACACCTGCTGTTCCAGTGAGATAGAGCAGAGGCTGACTTGGGAGACTGAGGCCACCTTCAGAGGCCTGGTGGAGGAGAGCGGCTCATTCCTGGTTCACACACTGGCTGCCCGGCACAGAAAATTTGATGGTGAGGAATTGAGGTCCCCACACCTGGCCTCACACCTCCTTTCTGTGCTCATGACCCCAGGAAACATCATGTCTCCACTCCCTAATTCATCCCTAAGGCATCCCAACCCTGGCTTAGCCTCTCTCTTCAGCCTCCCCTCCAGGGTCTGTCCATGCCCCCCTCCCATTCCCACCCTGCCCAGGTCTCTTGAGAGCTCCTGAGGCTCTAACTCACTGTCTTTTCTCTTCTCTCCTGATCCCCATCTCTTCCTGCCTCCTCCCTTTCAATTTTCCATCCTTCTCTGGCCTCACCCCACCTCACACCCCTTTCTCCGCATTTGCCACAGAGGTTTTTCGGGAGATGCTCTCATCATCTGAGCACTCTCTGGCCCTGCTCTTCCACCGCTCCTACGGCCACCTGTATTCCCAGTACGCCCCTGTGTTCACTGGGCTGTTCTCTCGGCTGCGGGACTACTATGAGAGGTCCGGTGAGGGGTTAGAGGACGCTTTGGTGGATTTTTGGGCACAGCTCCTGGAGAAAATGTTCCCCCTGCTGCATCCACACCACATCTTCTCCCCCGACTACCTGTTTTGCCTCACTCGCCTCGCCTCCTCTCCTGATGACTCTCTGAAGCCTTTTGGGGAGGCACCCCGCCGCCTCCGCCTGCAGGTGAGAGGCCCCAAGGCCTGAGCTTCAGCCTCCTCTGACCTGGTGACCTCTGAGCTGTGCACCACTCACTTCCAGCCCAGTGACACCCCCCCATCATGCCCCAGTCACCCCTGACCTGGTGATCTCCCCATCCTGCATGGCAGCCATCTCTGACCTGGTGACCCCTCGCTTGAGCCCCAGTCCCCTCTGCCTGATCCAATGCTCTTTGGTCTCCTTTAACTGGGTACCCCCTCACTCTCATCTGGTGCCCTAGTTTCACACAAATCCCTGACCATTCATCTGCTCTTGGCCCCTAGTCAATGGGGGGCAACTGCTCCTCAATCCTAATATCTTGGTATTCTCTGGTTTAACTAAACATGAATTAGGCACTTAATAGTTGAGATGGAGTTTTATCTGTAGTATCTCATTTAATTATCCTAACTCTTTGAGGTAGAAAGTAGTATCCCTATTTTATGGATAAGAAAACTGAGCCTCCCAGAAGTTAAGGTCTCAGAGCCAGTAAATGGTAGAGCTGTGTCTCATACCCAGGTCTTCTGGCTTCCAGTTCATTGTTTGTTCTGATACATCATTCCTCTATCTCCAAGCCCTATAAACAAAATCTCCCTGTTTCTTCCCAAGCCCGCTTCTAGACTGCAATTCCTTTGAGCCTGTTTCCCTGTACCACCTGACACTCCTAACTACCCCAACATAACTCCCCAAACCTCACCCCCTCACCAATTGTGCCCTTGGTGCAGTCTCTTGGTCCCAGTCTTGCCTGAACCATAACTGACCCTGTGGTTTCTCTCACCTTCTTTCCCCTACCCCAGATAACCCGGGCCCTGGTGGCTGCCCGGGCCTTTATCCAGGGCCTGGAGACCGGAAGAGATGTGGTCAGCGAAGCACTTAAGGTTAGAGGGGACCCGAGTGTGGGCAGCATCCAGGGAGGGAGAGGCAGAAGTAAGAGAGGCCCTATGAGGAAGAGTTACGTGCCAGCTGAGAGGTCTGGGGCCTTCCCATATCAGCCCCAAGGCCCTGGAATCCAGGGTAAATCAGGAGGGAGGGAGGCCGGAGTGAAATATCCCTTGTGTCGTGATCCATGACCTCCTTCCATTCCCTGACTCTCTTCTGCTTTCTGATGACTCCGCCCCGCCCCGCACTCATCCCCGCTTCCGGTGGTCATCTCCGTAGCAGCCTGAGATTGAAGTAGTGCCTCCACCACTCCCCCCAACCCCTTTTCCTCAGGACCCCTCAGTGGCTCCCCTTTCCCTTGCTACTGAAGGCCAGATTCCTGCTTTGGCCTTCAAAGCCCTCTCTTCACCACCCATTCTCTCCCTGACCTCATCCCCAGTCTCCTCTCTTCCCAACCACAATGGGCTCACTCTTCTCCTTGAACCTTTTCTCAGACCCCTTTTCCTACCGTCTCTCTAAATTCATACCTTCCAAGAAGTGATATCTACAGTCTGGGCCCCTAGGAACCTCTCTCATCAGATCTGTGGCAGTTTTGACGTCTTATCTGCTGCCACATGGGGTCAGCAACCCTAGACATTCACATCCAGCTCTCCACAGAGAGCCTAGGGAAGGTGGGGTGGAGTATGTATTTGATTTCGCTCTGTCCAACACCAAACTTGTGTAAGTGCAGCTAGTGTGTTTGTGAATGACATAGTCCTGCTGTCTGCCCTCAGATGCCGTTGTCCGAAGGCTGTAGGCAGGCTGTGATGCGTCTGACCGGCTGCCCTCTTTGTCGGGGTGTCCCCTCGCTGCCACCCTGCCGGGGCTTCTGCCTCAACGTGGCCCATGGCTGTCTCAGCAGCCAGGGACTGGATCCTGACTGGGGGGCCTATCTGGGTGAGGGGATTCAGGAGGGTCTGGGAGGGCTGTTTGTGTTCTGGATGCTTTGGGGTGGACTGGGGAGGGAGTTTTAAACCTTATTGAGTGAAGAGACTATTCTCATGTAAGTTTCCCCTCTCCAACACCTTGCTGCTTCCCTCCAAGACCCAGGTCGGGATTTGTGGGAACATCTAGTCCCTCATAGCACCCTTTCTCTGTCTTCCCCTCCTTCAAGATGGTCTCCTGTTGCTGGCGGAGAAGCTCCAGGGCCCTTTTTCTTTTGAGCTGGCAGCCCAGTCCATTGGGGTGAAGGTCTCAGAGGGTTTGGTGTATCTGCAGGAAAATGGTGCAGCTGTGTCAGCCCAGGTACAGGGGTCATGAGAGAGGTGGGAATGTCAGCCTGAGGACAGGGGGAAGACAGTGTGGGGGTGTCAGCTAGAATACAGGGGAGAGATGAGTGGAGGTGAGGGCCTGAGGTGGGGACAGTGTGGGGTATGAGAGAGACTGGGGGTGTTGGGAGTGCGGACACTGTGTGGCTTTCACCGCAGGATGACTGGGAGGGGGGTCTC
>CM053564.1:31194386-31270770 GCA_028646485.1 Cryptoprocta ferox
GGGGGGGGGGGGGACCTGGGTGGGTAGTTGGGGGGCGTGCGCTCCAGCCCAGCCGCGCTCTTTGTTCGCCCAGGTGTGGGAGCTCCGCGATCGGCTGGGCCGGGCAAGGGGCTTCTGGGCCGGGTTGGCCCTGGCGGTGTGCGCGAACCCCCGCTTGGCGGCGGACGTCTCGCAGGAGGCGGCGCCCTGCTGGACCGGAGCTGGGCGGGGCCGGTGAGACCCTGCGGCAGCGGGCGGGTGGGGCGTGACTCCGGGGCGGGGCGGGCCTGGCGGGAGCCTTCAGGGCTGCTCTCCCCGCAGGTACTTGTCGCCGGTGGTCGCCGGCTCCCTGGAGCAGCGCCAAAACCCAGAGGTGGACCGTGAATTCTTGAAATCCAACGTCCAGACGCGCAGGCAGCGGCTGCAGCTCCGGTTAGCCACGACCAGGATGAAGGCGGCCGCCCTGGGACGCGACCTGGAACTGGAGGACTGGGGTGAGAGCCCCAGGTGCCCCGAGAGCCTTGCAGCTCCAGGCTTTCAGCGCTCCGGCCCGGCCCCGCCCACTGCCTTCTGAACCCCTTCTCCCAAATCTCTACTCAGTTACTCATTCTCTCACTCCTTTGAACACGCGTGTAGTGGACGCTTACCTCAAAGGTGAAGGGTTAGAAGACCGATGACAAGGTCTCCATCCTTAAGTTCACCGTACAGTGGGGAGATACCAAAGCATTCTTACAGAATAGCGAGCAGCCTCTTAGAGTGAGCAAAAGGCTGTGGATTGTTGGTGGGGGGGGAAGCCAGGTAGGGGGCCATTGAGCTGACTCCTGAGGTAGAGTTTGTCAGAGAAGCAAGGCACGGACACACGTTCATTTTTTTTCTCTACTACTGTTTGTCTGTCTCTGTCTTTATTTTCTCGCTTCCAACACCCATCTTTCTGTCTGCTTGCTGCTTCTGTGTGTGTCTATTTTGTTGTTTCTGTTTATCTTCTCTCCATCTCTCTCCCTGTTCTGTGTCTGTCTCGTTGTCTCTTTGGTCTCTCATTCCCATGTCTGTCTGATCTCTCTCCTTGCCTTCCTGTCCCTCACTTTCTCTCACTTCCCAACTTCCATTTGTGTCTCTCTTTCCTGTCTCTCCTTTCTGTGTGTGTGTGTGTGTGTGTGTGTGTGTGTGTTTTACTGTTTATTTGTTTTTGAAAAAGAGAGAGAGAGAGAGACAGAGCATGAGCAGGGGAGGGGCAAAGAGAGAGGGAAACACAATACCTGAAGCAGGCTCCAGGCTCTGAGCTGTCAGCACAGAGCCCAATGCGGGGCTCAAACTCACGAACTGCGAGATCATCACCTAAACCAAAGTCGGATGCTTAACCGACTGAGCCACCCAGGTGCCCCTCTTTTTTCTGTTTTTAATCTCAAATTCTCTTCCTCCCCGTTTACGTGTCTCTCTCTCCTCTGTCTCCCATTATCTTTCTTTTCCAACCCTGCCTCTGATCCTCTCCCTCCTGCAGATGAGGAGGAGGAAAACGCCAGCGGTTCTGGAGAGGGACAGCACTATGCAGATGACTGGATGGCTGGGGCAGCAGCTGTGGCCCCCCCAGCCCGGCTGCCTCGCCCTCCTCGAAGGGATGCTTCTGGGGGCAAAGGAGGAGGTGTCCTTGTCCGCCACAACCAGGGCAGGAGCAGGACTGGGGGGACATCTGTTGGTTTTCACACCCAACCCATCCTCATTCTCTTCCTCTCAGCCCTGGCCCTGCTTGGACCAAGATAACAGGGGAGGGGTGCCCTAGCATGAGAAGGGTTCATGGCCCTTCCCCTCCTCCCCCTCCCCCTCATCTGGGTCTGGGAAGGAGTCGAAGGGTGATGCAGAGAGGTAGAGAGAGGGACTTTTTGGGTGAATGGCTGGGGCCCCAAATCCAGGAGATTATCATTGGTGGGTTGGGGTTGGTGGGTATTCATAATATTTATTTTTTCATTTACAATCTGGGAAGGAGGGGCCAGGGGTATTTATTTAGGAAGGAGGTGCGTGCTCTCCAAGCACACCTCTATGTTGGGCAAGTTGTCAGTCCCAACAAGGAAAAAGGGAGAAGTTTTAGAGTTGCAGCTGGGGGGGGGGGGGTTGAAGGAAGTTGGAAGTGGGGAGGGGTGGGGCACTTGGTCTCAAAGGGACCAAGCTGGGTGGTGGTGGGGTGCAGGGCAGGGGACTGGGGTGTGTGAATAGGATGTCAGGATCTGTGGGCCTGGTTTCTATGGAGTTTTCTCAGTTATCAATTTCTTAAACTACAATACCAAAAAAATTTTTCAAAAAGGGCTGTTCTCATGACCTCTGCCATCCACATCCTTCACAAGCTTCCCCATTTCATGTTTCAGTGTTTGATTCAGTGTTTATTCTGCAAATAAACAGCTAATTTATTGGACCCTGTGTTTGACTCTGTACTTCTAACATCCCTCCCTGAGCCCAGGCTCCTGGCAGAGGCTTCTGGCATCTCTCGGAACCTGCCCCTTGTCATTCACTTTGGCCAAGTTTCTCCCCTCTGGGTCTGAGCCCGTTCATTTGTAAAATGGGGAGACTTGTAGGGACTGGCAAAATTCTTTCTGAACCTGAAGCATCATTAATATTACCACATGACTGCCCCCCTGCCTTCAGGGTGGGGCCCCGTGTTGTCAGTGTGTCAGCCTGGGGCTCCCTTCTCATGCCCTTGATAATCAATGTCTGCTTTCAACTCGTCTGTTACTTTCTTTTTCTTTCTTTCTGTTGCCTGAATGAGTCTTTTGTTCTGAAAAAAGTGAAGAGAAAAGGTATAATTGATTCCTAAGTGTGAAAGGAGGGTAGAAGTGCTGTCTTCCAAGGGCGGGCTGGGTGCCCTAACAGAGAAGGAAAGATGCCGGGAGGGAGAGAGCTCGGGACTCGATTAAAGACCAAGCAGCTGCAGGGACTGGCGGGACAAAGGGAGGGAGGGGGAGGAGCCTGGGCGCGGAGCAAGTTTATGGGGAAAGTTGAGCACAGCTCGGAGCCGGGCGGTGGCTGGGGCAGGCTGGAGGGCCAGACCCCGATTTCCCTGCTGCTCTTCAGGTGGCCTGGTGAGTGGGCAAGTGAAGCCGAGGCCGCGGCCAATAGAGGGACTCTCGAATTTATGGGGGGAGCCTTGGGGGGTTCAGAGAGAGAACCTTGGAGGGGGCCAACAAAGGGCTGGCAACTGACTAAGCAGTCACCAAAGCTGGAGGGGACAGAGGGCTGGAATGGGGGTAATGGGAGGAGACGGAGATGGATGGAAGGAATAGAAGAAATCTGGACACTGGAGGGAGTCCGGTGCGGGGCTGGATCCTGGGGGCTGTGTTGGGGGAGAAAATTGGGGGGTGATGCCACAGGGGGCGGGTCTCTGGGTAGCAAGTGTGGGTTTTCCTTACCTGGGGTCACTCCTAGCTTGTCCCAGAAAGGGGTTGTTGGGAAGGGCTATGGCCCTTGGTTGTAGCTGTAATCTGAAGGGGTGGGTCCAGACTCCCAGTTGATTAGGAAGCGGGACTGGGAGGAACTCAGAAGCTCGATGTTTGTATCTTTCAATATCCTTCAGTCGCCGAGTTTTTTTCTCTCTTTCCAGCTCCCCCCTCTCCATCTCCTCTGAGTGCAGAGGGGATTGGAAAGCAGGCACGGGGGTGTGGGGGGTGGGGTCTGGGGATCTGAACTTCATACCTGTCTCCCCAGCTTTTCACACACCAGGGTCTGCCCTATGCTGAGAGCATTTCACAAGGGAAAAGAAATGCTCGAGTTTTAACGCCTACTCATGACAAAATTGCTCCTATAGTTTGACCTCCCTGGGTTCAGTACCCTGTGCCCTGTCTGACCCTCATTCCCTCATTATGGCTGCCTTCTTGGCCTCAGAATAGGGCTCTTCATCCCCATCTGTCACAGAGGAACTCACGAGGAAGCCAGGCGCCAGGCCGATGTCTACTTCACTGTCACATGAGTGGATTGGTCTTTCTCACAGGGTCTTTGCCTTTCTCCTCTCCCCTCTGAATCCCTGAGGCTCAGGTAGAAACTGCAGGTGTATGGGGGTGTGTGCTGGGAATCTGGAGGCTGATGGCAGAGTAGTAGTTGTGGGCCACCTGGAAGATCTGGGTGTAGAGAGCACATGCCCCTCCCCACAGGCTCCCACTCCTGGAATGAGCTGCAGCAGCAGGAGAGAAGGCTTTACCCTCTCCTTAGACTCCCTCTCTTCCCCCCTCATTTCCCTTCTAGACGCTGACAGAGGCAAAAATCTGCTAACTCAGGGGGCAGACTCAACCAGGGCTGCGAGCAGGGCTGGGGAATGACCCCCCGATCTCCAACCAGCGCCTTCCACGGCTGCACGGCTGTCTCAAGCTGTCTCTGCCTCTGTGCCTGGCCCTTGCCCTGTCCCTTGATAGCATCACCCTTACCTGCCACATGGGCCCTCTGTCTCCTACCAGGACCATGCGCCTCTGGGGGCCTCGGAGCCTGGGGGTGGCTCTGGGAGTCTTCATGACCATCGGATTTGCCCTCCAGCTCTGGGGGGGCCAGAAGAGGTGAGTTCCCATCTTGTCCCAACGCCTGATAGATGCCCCCTATTTGCTCCTCCCCGTGCCACCTAGGGCTGTGACTCTTGAGGACTCAGAGGAAGTTCCATGTCCTCTGTCCTTGCTCTACAAGATACCCACTCACCTGCTGGTGAGGGACAGGAAAATTCCCCTCCCATCTCTCCCCAGGCTACCAGGCCTGCAACTCCAACAGCCCTTGGCCCCATCCCTGGGATCAGCTGTTTCATCCTGCCCACCCCGGCAGCGGCTTGTGTTCCTGAAGACGCATAAATCTGGGAGCAGCTCTGTGCTGAACCTGCTTCATCGCTACGGGGACCGACATGGGCTGCGCTTTGCCCTCCCTGCCCGCTACCAGTTCGGCTACCCAAGGCTTTTCCAGGCCTCTCGGGTCAAAGGCTACCGCCCTCAGGGTGGAGGCACCAAGCCCCTCTTCCACATCCTCTGTCATCACATGAGGTTCAACCTGAAAGAGGTGAGGGGCATAGAAGGGGGTGGGTGGGACTGGAGAGAGATGGTCTCAGGCCTGTGGCCAAGACCACCACGGGAGGAGGCCACAGGCCTGGGGATCCCTAGGCAAAAGTTGGTCCTCACCCAAAAGTTGGGCATGGGGGTCACAGTGATTCCTGTTCCCTTCTCCTTAGCTGTCTCTTGCCTGGTAGTTTCTGGTAGCCAGAGTCCTGCCTTCTCACATCTGGAGCTTTCTGGTCTCTTTCCTTGGCCAGTTTACCCCACTGGTATCAGTCCCCTGACAACACTGATCCCCTAGACTCTCCCTCCAGGGGCTTCTTGCTCTTCTCAGCCCCTTCTATTAACACGACCAGGGCCCCTGCTCAGCCACTGCCTCTGACTGCCTTCCTCTACTAGATATTGAGAATCAGCTCTGTGCCAAGCACTAGCCTGGTCCTGACCCCCCTCCTCTCCAGTTCTAAAGGGAAGATGTGTGCATGCACTCATGAGCTCATCCATACACACACAGGAGCCTGAGAGCTCTCAGACACACAAAATCAATGTGCAAATGAAAACATCTAAGGAAGGAACTTTTATTGAATACTTACTGAGTGCTGGGTTCTCATCTCACCATCACCTTGCCAGAAAGGCTTTATAAGTGTCCCATTACACAGATGAGGAGGGTAAGTTTCAGAGGCTAAGGGACTGGCCTCCTTCATAGAAAGCAGCAGAGCTAGGATCTGAACTCAGGCCCATCTGTTCCAATGTCAAAGCGCCTTCCCTGGCATGTGTGCATGCGTATGTGTGTTTGTATTTGGAACTGTAGGGAGAAGATTCAGCAAAAGAGGTGGAGCTTTCTGTGGAAGTGGGTTTTAAGGAAAGGGTTGACACAACTTTGTAGTAAGAATATCAGGTATTTTTGAGGGAGCAGAGCATCAGCAAAGATGTAGTGGTAGTGGTGGTGGTGGTGGTGGTGGTACATGTCTAACAGGGGGAATGTGTGTAGGTGGCAGAATCCCAGATGCTCCCATGAAGCTGGAGCTGGAGAAGGCAGTGGAGGAGCATGTGTGGGACCTAAAAGGCAGCAGGGGTCACTTCTGGGAGTGACGTGATGACAGTGAGCTTTCAGGCAGACTTCTCTGGTTTTTGACCTTCATTGTCATCACCATTCATTGAGTACCATGCACTTCTACATTCAAGGTAAGTGTTAACCCAGATTTGCAGATGGAGGACTGATGGCTCTGTGAAGCTCAATAACCTGCCTAAAGTTACACAACCGGTAAATGGCTGAATTGGGATTTTATTCCAGGTTCATTTGATGCCACGAACTGTTCTCCGCACTGTTCTCCTCTGCCTTCAAAGAGACACTCAGTTCATAGGCTCTGCTCTGCAGGCATGCCCACAGCAGATTGGAGGACATTGTGAGGGGTGTCAGTTTCAGTGACAAGCCATATTCAGAGGCAGAAACCCTTCAGGGAGCCCAGGAGCTGGGTTCTGATGTGTATCTGCCTGCAAGACCATGCTGTGGAGTGGCTCAGCCCCATTCTCACCTCTCTTCTTGCTGAGAAGTTGAATCACATGTCTCAGACTTCAGAGTAGCACCCTACCAAGTGTCCATAGCTCCCCAGTGCCCAACCCAGGGGTGTCCTTTACTTTCCTAAATGGCTAGGTGCCCCAGAAATACCCTGTCTTTCGGCCATCCTGGGGATGGCCTGCTCACCTGATGCCTATACCTGAGACAGCATTATGGTTGGCTCCTTTCCTCCCTCTTTGCTGCCAGTGACCCACTGGCACCTGGGGAAGAGGCCTGAGGCCAGTTCCTTTCTTGGAGCTGTGACCAAGAGTCCCAGGGTAGGCACTTAATAGGTTTTTGTTGGAGAAGTGAACACGAAGCTTGATTTAGAGGTTTTACTGACCAAAGACACATAGAAAATCCCAAGGAAATTAATGTTCTCAAGGAGCTTCCCATGTTCCAGGTTCCTTCATACCCTTATCTCGTGTACCTCCATAATCACTTGGGAAGGTATGATTATCTCCATTTTGCAGATGAGCAAATTGAGTCTCAGAGATGTTAAGTAACTTGCCCAAGATCTGTCCGTTATTGAAGGAAGCTGGGGGTTCCCAGTAGAGCCATAAGAAGGTGGTCTGAGGAGTCTAGGGAATCAGCCAGCGACGGGCTTGCTCTTAGTTTCTTTCTGGCCCAGTTCTTTCTCCCTGTGCCTGTTTTCTCTCCTCCACAGGTACTTCAGGTCATGCCTTCTGACAGCTTCTTCTTTTCCATTGTCCGAGACCCAGCAGCTCTGGCCCGCTCTGCTTTCTCCTACTATAAATCCACCTCATCGGCCTTCCGCAAGGCACCATCCTTGGCTGCCTTCCTGGCCAATCCTCGAGCCTTCTACCGGCCTGGAGCCCGTGGGGACCACTATGCACGCAACTTGCTCTGGTTTGACTTTGGCCTCCCCGTTCCCCCAGAGATGAAGACCAAGAGAGGGAATTCTCATCCCCTCCGAGACCCCAAATCCCCACAGCTGAATGTTTTGCCTTCTGGCACTGGCCTGAGAGCCCACCACACCCTGGATCCCAGTGCTCTCTTCCATCCTGCTCCCACAGTTGCTGGTGGTCACAGCCAGACATCCAGCCCTGCCTCTTTAGGTTTGGGGTCTTCATCCTTCATCCAGTGGAGTCTGGCCTGGCTGGACTCTGTCTTTGACCTGGTCTTGGTGGCCGAGTACTTTGATGAGTCATTGGTTCTACTAGCAGATGCCCTATGCTGGGGTCTAGATGATGTGGTGGGCTTCATGCACAACGCCCAGGCTGGAGGTGAGCAGGGCAGAAGCGCAGTCAGCAGTGGTGGACTGACTGGTGAGGACAGGCAGCTGACTGCACGGGCCCGAGCCTGGAACCACCTGGACTGGGCTCTCTATGTTCACTTCAACCACAGTCTGTGGGCACGGATCAATCAATACGGCCAGAGCCGGCTAGAGAGTGCTGTGGCCGAGCTCCGGGCTCGGCGAGAGGCCTTGGCTAAACATTGTCTAGTGGGGGGTGAGGCTTTAGACCCCAAATATATCACTGACCGTCGATTCCGCCCTTTCCAGTTTGGGTCAGGTAAGGTTTTGGGCTATGTACTTCGGAGTGGACTGAGTCTCCCAGACCAGGAGGAGTGTGAGCGCCTGGCTACCCCTGAGCTACAGTACAAGGACAAGCTAGATGCCAAGCAGTTTCCCTCAACAGTCTCTCTGCCCTTTAAGACTTCAAGGCTACTCTCTCCTTAGTCATCAGACTACTAAGTCTTAGCTTAAAACCAGCTAAGCTACAAGTGCACACACGATGAGTATGGGGCAGCCAGATGCCATTTCTGTTTACCTCTGAAAGCATTTTTGTGCCCTAGAGGATGAGTGAAACTGCACAGATGTGGGCACCAAGTCCTCCAGCCTGTGTGGAGGAATTCCAGTCGTTCAGTTCCTGGCAGTACCCCTCCCCCCAACTTTGCCCCTTCCCCTTTCCAAACCCCTGGCAGGTCCCCATAGCAATCTCGAAAATCCCCAGGAGGAGCAAATCATGGAGTAAGCCAGAAATAACTTCGAACGTGTGGATTGGAATAATGCGTACATTTCTCTATGCTCATTTCACTGTGCAATGTTTGTGAATGAATAAATAATTTGAACCTTTGACTTGCATTATGTAGGGTGGAAAGGGGAGGGGATGGTCCATCTTCCTGGGAGAAGCGGAGTTGCAGGGGGTTCTTTTAACATTTCTTCTCTAAGAAACCTGTCTTGCCTCCCCTAAAGCCTTCTTACTGCAGCCTAACCCCAGCCGGACCCCGCCTCTCCCCCCAGCGGTCCGGTCACCCACAAATTCCGAGGCCTCGGAGGCCACGCCCCTTCCCTTCCGCTTCCGGTTGCTCGCCAGTCAATCGGCCCAGCAGCCCGGTTCCGGCCCTGCGGGGTCTCGGTTCCGGGTCCGTTGCCCCGGTTCCCGGCGCCGGCCGGTCTCCCGGGCCGGCCCGGCCGCGCGCAGCACCCGTCGGGTGTCGGGACTCCCCGGCCCCACCCCAGCGGCCCCCTCGCCCTCCGCCGGCCCCGGCCCACCTCGCCGCTCCATGGAGTCCCAGTGTGACTACTCCATGTACTTCCCGGCCGTGCCGCTGCCGCCGCGCGCGGAGCTGGCAGGGGACCCGGGCAGGTACCGGGCGCTGCCCCGGCGCAACCATCTCTACCTGGGGGAAACTGTCCGCTTCCTGCTGGTGCTGCGCTGCCGGGGAGGCGCGGGGTCCGGCGCCGGGGGCGGCGCGGGCTTGGGCTCCCGAGGGGCCTGGGCAGAACTGGCCACGGCCCTGGC
Source organism: Cryptoprocta ferox (assembly GCA_028646485.1). Classification (NCBI taxonomy): domain Eukaryota; kingdom Metazoa; phylum Chordata; class Mammalia; order Carnivora; family Eupleridae; genus Cryptoprocta; species Cryptoprocta ferox. The sequence goes on from CM053564.1 coordinate 31,203,695, forward strand.
CGCCCTGGCCTCGGTCAGCGCCGGAGGCGGGGCGCCCGGGGGCGGTGGCTCGGGAGACCAGGATCCCGAACCCCCAGGGGGCGGGGATCCTGGCGGTGGGCCGTTGTTTCGAGGCTGCAGCCCCCTCCTCACCCACGGCCCGGGCCCTGCTACCTCAGGGGGAGCGACCACGGTGAGGAGCTTGGGGTGACACGGCACAGGGCGGAGGGGCGGTTGCTGGGCTCCAGAGACAGGAGGGGGATGGAAGCTGGGGGCCTGAAGGAGGCAGATGAAGGAAGCCAAGAAGAACCGCGTACAGCACATCTTTAAGGGAACGCTGCAGGCTGCCTCTTTGACTCTCCCGCCCTCTTCCCCCTTTCACAAACCCCAGCTGCCTGTGGAGGAACCAATTGTGTCCACAGATGAGGTCATCTTCCCACTCACCGTTTCACTGGATAGACTGCCCCCAGGGACACCTAAGGCCAAGGTAAGATTGGCAAGGGGTGGAACTGTTGTCCTAATCCAGACTCCCTTTCTAAGACAGGGCTGGCTGGCTCTCCTCTTTACTGTGGCCCCGTGTCCCTTGTGCTCAGATTGTAGTGACTGTGTGGAAACGGGAGGTTGAGGCACCAGAGGTCAGAGATCAAGGCTACTTGCGCTTGCTGCAGACCCGATCTCCTGGGGAGACCTTCCGGGGAGAGCAGAGTGCTTTCAAGGCCCAAGGTGGGGAGAATGCAGAGGGGAAATGAAATGCTCCAGTCTGGAATTTAGGGGATAGAGTGGAGGGGTGATACTGGCAAGAGCCGGACAGGGGAGCAGAGGAAAATTAGAACTGTGTGTTGGAGATGAGGTCTGTGCTCAGCTCATCAGTTCTTGCCTTGGCCCTCTCCTGCAGTGAGCACCCTGCTGACTCTGCTGCCCCCTCCGGTTCTGAAATGCCGCCAGTTCACTGTGGCTGGAAAACACTTGACCGTGCTCAAGGGTGAGCAGATCTGTGGCTCGGTCTGGGGTAGCAGCTGGGACATTGACTGGGTGACAGTTACTCTGGACACACTGGGGGGATCGGTCCATTGGGGAGGGGTAAAGTTGGGGTTTGAGGTGTCTGGGTACTCTGAGCTGAGCTGACCTGGTTACCTCCAACAGTGCTGAACAGCTCCTCCCAGGAGGAAATTTCCATCTGGGACATCCGGATTCTCCCAAACTTCAATGCTAGTTATCTACCTGTCATGCCCGACGGCTCTGTGCTGCTGGTGGACAATGTCTGGTGAGACCCTGAGGAGGGGCAGGGATGCAAAGCGGGGATGGGGGCAGGGACAAGAGCTCTGGCATGAAAAGATCAAGCTATGCCGCTCTTTCTTCTGAACTAGTCACCAATCTGGGGAAGTCTCCATGGGCTCCTTCTGCCGGCTCCCTGGTACCTCTGGCTGCTTCCCCTGCCCGCTTAGTGCCCTGGAGGAACACAACTTCCTGTTTCAGCTGAGAGGGGGTGAGCAACCCCCTCAAGGGGCCAAGGAGGTGAGTATAGGGGACTGGTATGGTCAGGGAAAAGGTGAAGAAAAACAGTGGGAGGGAAATGCTGGGGCAAAAGATGAGAGGGGAACCTCAGATACACACAATGTTTCCTTTTGTCTCTCCCACAGGGCCTAGAAGTTCCCCTGATTGCTGTGGTCCAGTGGTCCACCCCAAAGCTGCCCTTCACCCAGAGCATATATACCCACTACCGGTGAGTTTGTGGGACTCCCCGCTGGGCACCATCCTATTCACCTTTGTTTGGCAACACACACCCTTCTTCCCTCTCACTGCTTCTAGCCTGCCCAGCATCCGCCTGGACCGCCCATGCTTTGTGATGACTGCTTCTTGTGAGTCCCCCGTTCGGACTTATGAGCGGTTCACTGTCACCTACACACTGCTCAACAATCTCCAAGACTTCCTTGCTGTGAGGCTTGTTTGGACCCCGGAGCATGCACAGGCTGGTAGGTGGGCTGTCAGGCTCCAGGACCTTGTGCCAAAGGAGGGGAAAGGAAATCATGGCGGGGGGGGGGGCGGGGGGGCTTGTGGCAGACTCCTTTGGCTCTATATGTGGGCGGTCTCCATAGTGTCACAGATGGAGAGATTAGAGAAGCAGTAGGGCAGTGATTTTAAGGACGTTGAATCTGGATCTGGGTTTCCTGGTATGTTTGATTTCCACCTCTCTCATTCACTAGCTGTGTGACCTTAGGTAGATTACTTAATCTCTGGGCCTCACTTAGATTCCTCTTCTCTGAAACAACGGAATTAATATTTCTTAGGGTTGTTTATAGTGACCTAATAATTTAGCGTAAGTGAAGCAGTCAGAATAGACTTCAGCACACAGTAAGGATTTGCTATTGTTAGTCATCAAGTTCAGCAAAAGAGAACGTGTAAAGACTGCTCATGAAAGCTCTTCACGAACTGAGAAGTGCTGTACAGATCTGTTTACTGGTGGCTGTTTCTGCCTCCCCCGACTCTCCCAGGAAAGCAGCTGTGTGAGGAGGAGCGCCGGGCCATGCAAGCAGCCCTGGACTCCATTGTCTGCCACACGCCCCTCAACAATCTAGGCTTTTCCCGGAAGGGCAGTGCGCTCACCTTCAGTGTGGCCTTCCAGGCTCTGAGGACAGGGCTCTTTGAGGTGGGCTGGGGAGGGGCTGGGCTGTACAATGGGTTATGGGAATGTTGGGGTGGGAGGAGTCCAAGCTACCACTCTGTGGAGGAAACACTATGGGTGACACTGAACAGCCGGGCAGAGGGAAAGTGGAACTTCGATCCAACGTTGGCCGGGCAAGTGGGGAACTTGATTTGAAAGGAGGGGTCAGGACCCAGAGGCTGAACTGGAATGCCTGACCTGTGTCTCCTCGCTCCAGCTGAGCCAGCACATGAAACTAAAGCTGCAGTTCACTGCCAGCGTGTCCCACCCGCCGCCCGAGGCCCGGCCCCTGTCTCGAAAGAGCAGCCCCAGCAGCCCTGCTGTCCGGGACCTGGTGGAGAGACACCAGGCTAGCCTAGGCCGCTCTCAGTCCTTTTCTCACCAGCAGCCCTCCCGCAGCCACCTCATGAGGTATGGAGGCGAGGGAGGGGGGCCACCGGACTCTGGAGAGGCCAGAGTTGGAAGGGGGACAGGAAAGGGTCCTGGGGCCCAACCAGAGCCCACAGCCTCTGCCTTCCCCCAGGTCGGGCAGCGTGATGGAGCGCAGGGCCATCACGCCTCCTGTGGCCTCTCCCGTGGGCCGCCCCCTCTACCTGCCCCCGGACAAGGCTGTGCTTTCTCTGGACAAGATTGCCAAGCGCGAGTGCAAGGTCCTGGTGGTGGAGCCTGTCAAGTAGCACCCTGCCGGCTCTCCTCCCTCTTACGCTCCCAGAAACCGAAAGCCCCCCCGGATGGGGCCCTTGCTCCAGACTGTGCCTCCCCTGGGATGCCTCCCACCATGGATGAGGAGGCCCAAGAGGGCCGCCTGTCTGTGTCTGCTGATGAGGGACAGGGAAGAAGCTGTGAAATGGGCGGGTGTAGCTGCAGCACTAAGCCTACAGTATTTCCCCGGCTCCCTGGGGGGGCTGGCCCCACCCCAAGGCCAGGGGCAAGGGCTCTGAGAGCTCCCTTGCTCCTCTGCCGCCCAGTACCCTGGTTCTAAGTTTACAAAATGTATTCCTTGTTCCTATTAAGTTGTCTCTCCTGACTCTGACACCCTCCTTCCCACCCACCCGCAGGGCTGCGATTAGAGGGTGGTGATGGTAAAGGGACCCCGACAATGGCCCTCCTGTCTCAGGGGTGAGGGGGTATAGCCAGGTGGCCTCCTCCTACCCCTCATGTTTACGTTTGTGGCCTGAAGCACTTTAAGTTGTGTGTGGGTTTTTTCTTTCTTTCTGGTTTCTTTTTTTTTTTTTAATGTCTCTGTTCCTGTAACTTATTCTCCAACTACTGCTTCCAACTGAAATAAGACTATTAAATGCCTGTTCAGGAGGGAGAAGAATGACTCGCGTTTGTGTGTTGGTGGCAGGAGCAGAGATCCCAGGGGCTCAGGATGGTTCCCTTCAGCAGGCACACCAGATAACTCCCTTCAGCTCCCTTCCTATCGTATTATTCTCTGATTGCCAGTTTTATATGCCCAGGTGCCTTGCCCCACTCCTCTGCGCCGACACACATGACTGTCTAGAAGACAGAAGACAGACTCAGGGTATAACCCCCTTCACCCTGCATCGTACACACATCCCTGGGCGCATCAGACTCATGTTTATTAAGAGGGAGGGAGGGAAGAGGGAGATCCCCTTGCCCTCACTCTCCTTGACACAGTGCAAAGTCCCCAAGCCTCTGCCCTTCCAGGTAAGGGTGGGGAAGTGGGGGAGCAGAAAGCCTTAGTTCTAGCAGCAAGCCAAGAAAGAGGTGGAGGAGGTTTGCGTCTTCCTCATCACAGAGGCTCATGGACCTAATCCACCTCTGCCTCTTGCCCTCTGGCAGGCTCAGACGTCAACAGGCTCACGGCCTCGGTTCTGCCTCTTCACCACAAATACCCTCTGTCCTGACACGGTCACCAGCAGCGTGTGTTCTCCAAAGACCACTGGAGAGGAGACACACCTTCCCCCGCCCGGGAGAGGGAAGGGAGCACAGAGTTAGTGGGGTACAGTGGCCTCTACAGGGTCACGCAAACCGATGGGATCAAAAGCCAAAGGCATGTGATTGTTCAAGGCTTAGAGATTTGAAGATAGGAGGGCTCCATTAAATCCCCTTCCTTCTCTTGGTTTCTCCTGATTGCAGGGGTGAATCCCAAATGGAAGAAAAAAAGTGGCCCGAACCAGGGATCTCAGGGAGAGATGGTAAGAGGTTGGCAGGACACAAGATTTTTCTCCCCTGAGAAGAGAAGCCTCTGGGAGTGACCCCCACCCCCTCCCATCACCACCATCAGGGGCAGGGGCTGAGGCTCACCCGATAGGCGCTTGAAGGGTATGTTCGTGCTGTGGTGCAACCGGAAGCCACAGGCCGTGCTGACCAGCTCAGAGATAGCACTGGCTGCCTGCTCGTCATTCTCTAGATCCCCAGATGACTGCATGCAGATGGAGGAGGAAAGGGCAGAAATTAGGGAACAGAACTGGGTAAGAATTTTAGGAACAGTCACTTTGGCTCTAGCACTTGTAACTTTCCGTCTCAACTTTCCAGTACTCCTAAGGTCACCCCCATATTTGGAAAAAAACAAACCTGAAACTTTCCTCTGATATTGCTGCCCCTCTTGATGCCATCCTGTTTCTCATTCTTACAACACGGGCCTTCCCCCAGTGAGCCGCGACTCTCATTCATTTCTTAAATGACCATTTTTTCCTAATCCCTGAAACTTGATTTCTCCCTGTGTCCCCACTTATTGATAAAACCACATTCCCAAAAATCTGTGCCTGCCCACTACTGACTGGTTCAAGGCTCTTTCTTTTCCTCAAGTCTTTCTACTGGTTGCCCTGTCTGTAGAATCTGAAACATGAATATCCTCTTTGTCCTTGAGGCCTGCCCTACTACCTAGCCCTTGGGTAATGATGTGACAGTGGCCCAGACTTCCTCTTTTCTGCTGACTGTTTCAATTTCCTCTCCTAACCTCCTCAACATGGACCTCCCAGTGAGGTTAAGTTCAGTCCCCTTTGCTCCCTTGGACATTCAGTATCTCAGTGTCCTCATCTGTAAATTGGGACAAGTTCCTATTTATGGGCTTGTGGTGAGGATTTTGTTGAGATATCATTGGTGAGATGCTTAGAACAGCTCCTAACAGTATATACTAAATGCTCTTACTCTTTTTCAAACTCCATGTCTAAAGTCAAGTCATCAAAATTCCCCTTAGCTCATCCCCTCCCCAATCAACTCGTTTCTTAATTTCCTATCACAGTGCCATCATTTAGGCTTGGGTTCAAAGTCTAACTAGACAGAAAAATATCTCTATTACCTGTCTCTAGACATTGCCAAAATACAATACTTATTCTTCCTTTAAAATTTCTTCTTTCCTTGCTCCTCACTGCAACCAGACCCGTCTCAGACCTAGATTTTCAAAGCAGCCTCCACCACTTCTGAATCCCACCCTTTCCAGTCTATCTTCACACCTAATAGAACAATCTTGCTGAACTATTTCATCAGCTCATGTTTCTGTTCAAAGCTCCTATCACCCTCAAGATTAACATAAATGTGTTAATCTAGCCTTGAAAGTCCTCCACAGTCAGATCTTTCCTTGCTATATTCTCTTCTTCCAAACCTTTCCAAATCTCTTCAACACAAACGTACCCTCCTACCGAGTGCTCTCCTTTTCTGCCTGTTCACAACCATCCATCCTTTAAGACTGAAGTCTCACCTCCTACAAGAAAGTCTCCTGGTCATAATGTAAGTTATAACAGCTTTTAACCTTAAGCCTTGTCTCCAGCTAGATTAAAAACTTCTAGAGAGCTAATACTATATTGTACTATGGAACAAAATACAAAGACTCTTGAATAAATACCAAATAAAAACATATTCAAGAATAACGTGGGTAATATCAGTTATCAACAAACCTAGAAATAGTTGTCTGACTTGGGAAAAGATAGTAACTTCTTATACCTCAGAAATTCCCAGACTCTGATAGCTAAGAGTGAGAGTGGATACAAATTTAGGCTAAACTGGGCGATGTTAAAAGGGATCACCGGGCCCTGTGTCCTCGGGGGACCCCTCCCTTGCCCAGAACGCACCGCCAGCACTGCGCCTTCACTCAGAACCAGGTAGCCGAGCTGGTCTGGGATTCGCTCCAGCCCCTGGGTCAGTGCAGAAGTCTAGTGGGTAAAGTTGCAATTAGAAGCATGCCAAGGATGGTCCTCAATGCCCTTCATTTGCAAACCTAGGTCTCTCGTGACAGGGCCCCCCAGACCTTTCTTCCCCAGCCAGGGCCCTTCCAGACCTCCCCCCTACAGAGCCTTCAACACTGATCTTCCTAAGGTTCCCATCTTCCTCACCCTCTGACCCTCGGCTCCCTTGGCCTCCGCAGCCTCATTGGCCCTTCCCCCAACCCCTCCCCATCTCCAATTCCCCTGGTGGCCCACCCCTCCCCCCGCAGACTACACGCCAGCGGCCGTACACCCTTCCACAGATCCCTCCTCAACCCTCCCATCCCGCCTCCCCTCCCGTCTCCAATCTCTCTACGTCCCGGGGTGGACAGGAGGTAAGGGCTGAATGCAGGTCCAAAAGGGGGCAACCAAAGAGATTGGGGAACAGGGATGCGGAACCCCTGGCGCGTACTCCCGCGCATGCGTCCTCACTCACCATCGCAGCGTTAGGTGCTGGGGGCGCTCCCTTTCAGATAGGTAGCTTCCGGCTCCAGACCCAGGTCACGTGCCTCCGCCAGGCGGTCCCCTCAAGCCTTGCAACTCCGGACTTTAGCCCCGCCCCCATGGCGTGGATTGGAACAGGACTATATCATCAGCCTTAAACTGCCAGTCAGGAGCGCCGCTTCCCGGAGACGCCGCGCTCGAGGAGAGGGGGCGTGTCGGTGGGGGGGCGGGGTTAGGGCCTGGAGGGGCGGGGCCGGAGGGAGGGTGCTGGCTGAGGGTGTGCGCCTGCGTACTGAGGGCTCGTCGTTGTCCTTGAGTTGAGGCTGCACGTGAGTGTGATCGCGAGGGAGAGAATAAAGTGAAATGCAGGTGAAGAGCTATTCAAATGCTATTCTTATCCCTACTGCAGGCAGTTCTCTGTTTAAGAGAGGGATTTGTTCCCAAAGCGGCTTTTCCTCCGGGATTCTGTGAGAAACGGTGTGATGGTGAGTCGAGTCCCCGCCTCCTCCCCTTCTGGCAAAGCAGCCGCAGTGCTGCTAGTCTCTGCCAGGAAACATTAGAAACAGTACTTTGAAGTCACTTTTTAATACATGAGTGTCATATCGAAAGTGTTTGTTTTTAATTTAAATAGTATCTAGGCCAGCGATACCAATTTGACTGAGAAAGTGCTGGTGAAGTAAAATGAAGGATGATTCTAGAAATAAGTGCTTTTTGGTGATAGTGTGGGGGAATTGGCTGGGGCTGTGAAATGATGCCACTGCTGTGGAAAACCCATCAGCGGTTCCTGGAAGAGTCAAATACAGAGTTAGCTCCATGAGCAGTTCCACTCCTGGATGGTTACCTAGGAGACTTGAAAACATGTCCACGCAAAAACTCGCACACAAATATTCATAATAACCTAAGAAAACCACGCAAATGTCCGTAAACTGAACAACAGGTAAATAAAATGTGGCATGCCCATGCAATGGACTCTCATCCAGCCGTCAAAAGTAATGAAGTGTTGATAAATCCTACAGTGTGGATAAACCTTGGAAACATGAACCTTGAGTGAAAGCAATCAGACATACGAGGCCACATGGAGTATGATGCTGTTTATGTGAAATATCTAGACTAGGCAAATCCATAGTGGTTGCCAGGGGCAGAGGAATGGGAGAAATGGGGGGGGGGGTGACTGCTACTTGGCGATGAAAATGTTCTGGAATGCTAGAGTGATGGTGGTTCCACAGACTGTGAATGTAATAAAACCACTGAATTGTACACTTTATTTTTTTTAATACTTATTTATTTTGAAAGAGAGAGTGAGCAAGTGGGGGAGGGACGGAGAGAGAGAATCCCATGCAGGCTCCACGCTGTCAGCACAGAGCCTGATGGCGGGGCTCGAACTCATAAACTGAGATCATGATCTGAACTGCATCAGGTGCCCCTGATTTGTACACTGTAAATGGTGAATATTAGCATATGTGAATTGCATCTCAATAAAATAAAACTAAGTACTGTTGCTTGAGGAGAAGATTAATTAGAGAAGATGGATACCTTTTATTTAAAATGAGATATGTTTAGGGGAGCCTTAGTGGCTCGATTGAATTTCAACCCTCGATTTCAGCTCAGGTCATGATCTCAGGGTCGTGGAATCGAGCCCCATGTCAGGCTTCATGCTGAATGTGGAACCTGCTTAAGATTCTCTCTTCCTCTGTCCCTCTCCCCTACTCTCGCTAAAATAAATGACATACAGTAAAATATCTATAACAAAATTTAAATTGGGAGGAGGGTGTAGAGAGACAAAGTGGAGATGTTTAATTTGCAAAGGCTTCCCTTGGCCTTAAATATTGATGATACTTCCTAGCATCATTTTCTTTAACTTACTGTTCAGGGCATTTTCATCCATACACTTACTTCTCCCTCTCATTAACCACTCTATAACAATATCTCCATTTTGCAGATGAGAATGTGAAAATTTAAGAGACGTTGAGCCCTGCTCACAGGCACACTAGTGGGCAAGTGACAGAGCGGGATTCCAGTCTTAAGTTTGTTGACACTGAGTCTGATGCTTTTTCTATTACTCCATTGGCCAGCTATGTTTATTGTTATTTTTTAAAGCTACATTTAACTTTACCTCAAAAAAAAATCCCTATTTTCCTTTTTCTTGATGCAGAGAAGCCCTTTGCAGGACAATGTTCATCAGCCACCATCAGAATTGTTTCATTTTCACAAATCATTCTAGCCCTGCAGAGAGCAAAGTTTCTTGTTCTTTCATTCGACCAATGTTTATTGAGCACCTTCCATGTACCAGACACTCTTCTTGGAATTGGAGATACAGCAGTGAGTGAATAAAAACAAGACATATTTTGGGGCACCTGGGTCAGTCAGTTAAGCTTCTGACTTCGGCTCAGGTCATGATCTCACAGTTCATGGGTTCGAGCCTCACACTGGGCTCTGTGCTGACAGCTCCAAGCCTGGAACCTGCTTCAGATTCTGTGTCTCCCTCTCTCTGCCCTTCCTGTGCTCATACTCTGTCTTTCTCTCAAAAATAAATAAACATGAAAAAATTAAATTAAAAAACATTTTTTATTGTTTTCAAGGAGCTGTGAGGGAGAGGGTGAGCAGGATAACGAATAAGTAAGAAGAAGTGCTATGAGGAAAAATAAAGCAGAGTTCCATTTCCATTCAGTTCAAAAACATGAAAAACAAGATAATGTATTATTTAGGGATTTATCTATTATCTAGCTACCTATCTTAAAAAAATAAAGATAAAGGGAATGATTTTTAAAACTGGAATAATGGTTACTTCTGGGATAGAGGGGGGATGGGATAGAAATAGACACAAAAGGTTTCAAAGTATTGAAAATTGCTATAGTCTGAATGCTTGTGTACTCCCAACCCCAAATTCATATATTGACCCTGATCTCATTTTGATGATATTTGGAGGTAGGGCCTTTAGGAAATGCTTATGTCACGAGAGCGGTACCCTCTTGAATGGGATTAATGCCCTTATAAGATATACCCCAGAGACCCCTCCCCCTTTTTGCTATGTGAGGACACAGCACAGATGGCAGTCTGTGAACCAGGAAGCAGGCCTCCACCAGACCATAGGATCTGCTAGCACCTTGATCTTGGATTCCCAGTCTCTAGAACTGTTAGAAATAAATGTTTGTTGCTTATAAACCACCCAGTTCTGTATATTTGGGTCTATAGCAACCAGAGTAGACTATGGCAACAATATTCTGTTTCTTAGGTTCTAAGTCTTTCTGTTTCTTTGTCCTCTGTGTTTGTGTGTGGGTGTACAAATACACACACTTTAAAAAAAATTTTTTACGTTTATTTATTTTTGAGAGACAGAGCTTGAGTCGGGGACAGGCAGAGAGAGAGAGAGGAAGACACAGAATCCAAAGCAGGTTTCAGGCTCTGAGCTGTCAGCACAGAGCCTGAAACAGGGTCCAAACCTACAAACCATAAGATCATGACCTGAGCCGAAGTCAGCTGTTCAACCAGCTGAGCCACCCACGCGCCCCCATACACGCTTTTTAATACATGAAGATTTAATAGTTTTAAAAATCTTTAAAAAATAAAGTGTGTCAGGTCACCTGACCTGAGGTGGCTCAGTCAATTAAGTGTCCAACTCTTTCTTCGTTTTGGCTTAGGTCATGATCCCAATTTGTGAGATCGAGCCCCATGTGGGGCTGATAGCATGGAGCCTGCTTGAGATGCTCTCTCTCCCTTTCTTTCTGCCCCGCCCCACTTGTACTGTCTCCCTCTCAAAATAAAGATATAACTTTAAAAAATTAAAAAAATAAAGTAGGTCTTATGACCCCACAGTTTCACCCCAAGGTATATACCCAACAGAAAATGTGCACATATGTCTGTCCAAAGGCAGAACTAGATTGTGTCACATTCACATAATGGAGCGCTATAGATCAATGAGAAGAAACGAACTAAATCACACACAACAGCAGGAATGAATTGCACAAACTTGGTGTCTAGTGAAAAAAATCAATCAGAAAAGAGAAAATTCTGTGTGACTTCATTTATGTAAAGTACAAAAACAGGCAAAACAATCTATGTTGTAGAAATCAGGCTGGCAGTTATCCATGGGGGAAGGGTTGAGATTGGACAAGAGGGATGCTTCTAGTAGTTGGTAATAGTATTTCTTGGTCTGGATGCTAGTGTCCTGTGTGTGTTCAGTTTGTGAAAATTTGGTGAGCTGTATGCTTGTGATATGTGAACTTTTCGTGTATGTATATTTGAATAAAAAGTTAAAAAACAAAGTTGAGTGAGAAGATACAGAAGGTCAGGGTGGTGATGGGTTTGCTGTTTTACATCAGGTGGGCAAGACCGGCCTCTCATTAGAAGAAAACTGAACCGAAACCTAAGGGAGTGAGCCATCTACACACCTGGGAGAAGAATATTCTGGTGAGTGCTCATCTAGCTTGTCTTAGACTGAGTTCTTTGAAGATAAGCACTTTGAAATTCCAGTGTTTACCTCAGCACCTAGCACATTGCTAACCTACAAATTGAATAATTTTTTGGTATATTGTCCTAGTCACTTCTAGGACTTTTCTGGTTTTAGAGACTTTTTTTTTTTTTTTTTTTTTTCCTTCGTCTCATGGTCTCTTAATTCTGGTCTGTCCCCTTCCATGGTACTTTTCTTCTTTAGGAAAGGAGGGAACAAATCCTGAGATGTAAAATGTTTGTACCCAGCTGTTTCCAAATAATCTCAGACCTTCCACTCTCTTCCTGGAAACCACACATTACTTTATTTACCCCCAACCTGATCCCTCTCAACACACATACCTAGGTTGAACAAAGAAAAACAGTTGTGGAAAACTAAACTGTGTGGGGTGGTAAAGGAAGATAAGAATTATTTTAATAAGATCTGTTTTACAGAATTTTCTGGTCACAGTTTCCTGTCCTTGATAATTAATGTTACTTCCCTTCCTATACAGGGAGGACAGCTGAGGGTCTTACCATCTGTTTCCAAGAAGAAAAGGGGGAGTATCAGAGCGCCGTTCTTGTATCTGCTGTTTAAGTGCCTTTAGCTCGCAATAATTTTTATGTCAAAGAGACATATTTTGGGGTGACATACTGTAATTTCCTTCAATAGCAACATTTAGACTGATGTTTGACCAAACCAGTGGGTACCATAGCCTAGCCAAGTTGACACATAAAGTGATCCATCACAGCCACAAACGCCAAAGAGGGTGGGTGCCCTTTGCTGTGATGTTCTCTGTGGCAGCATTCATACCTGGGCCTGCAGTTGTGGGTAATCCTTTCCCACTGGCTTTCCCTTGCCTCCACCCAGGAGTCTTATGGGATAACTGAGCAAAAGGGAAGGAATGTGCTTTGTAAGTACATATCTTGAGGAAGCACTGGTGAGCCAGAAGGGGAGGAGGAGAATTTGAATGTCTGGAGCACGGCAGCCTATGAGTGCTGGGTGCCCATATAGAGTTGGAGAGTCCACTTCCTTGGCTTTCTGTGGCCAAGAGACAACAAAGCCCATCTAATAATACACAGGCACAAGCTGCTTCATTTCTCAAATTTAGTAGTATGTGAAAAACCAAAGAGGAGCAAAAGCAAGGTTCCAAAATTGTGCTATGATTGAAATGGTTGCACTTGACAAACGAATGCTTTTAACACAGAAATATTAAAAAGCTTTATGATTTTGACAGTCATGCAATAATTGCCAGGTTTACAAAGTTAATCCGAGAGGCAGAATGCTATAATAACCACTTAATAATAACCAGTTAAGTGTAATCTGCAAGTCTCCTTCCTTTCTTGTGGGCATGTCTCTGGCTGAATATATAAACAACCTCCTTTAGAAGGAATGTTCAAAACCTACATTTGAGGCTTTCATGAATGTGAAGCTCAGGCAAAAAGTACCTCTCAGCCTGGGCTGGGCTCCCGATACAGCTTTAACATGCCTCAATTTCTTGTTACTTTTGTGGCCTTAAGGAGGGGGTCCCAGACAGAATTCATAATGTGAATGAATTATGGTCACATCCTCAGCGCTGGTTTCATACTTTTTTTCCAGTTATAGATTCACCCTCAACTGAATTTATAATTCCTTTTAGGACTTAAGTTTTTCCCCTAGGGCTGGAAAGGATTCATTCATTACTGAGAGCTACTACTTTATGTCAGACATTGTTCTAGAGGCTGTGGGTAGAGCAAAGCTCTCTATCGTCATAGAGCTGATACTCTAGTAGATGGAGACAAAATAAGCAATACATATAAAAGGAAAATTAAGTAGTGTGTTAGAAGATGATAAGTGATATGGGAAAAAAATCATCAGGGTAAATGGGGTCCAGAGTGTGGAGGTAAGAGGGGATATGCTGCACTATTAAACAGGGTGGTTCTGGTAGGTCTCACTGAGGACACATTGAGAAGACTCAGGCAAAGAATGGAAGGAGGCGAGGGAGTCAGCCTGGAGGAAACAAGAAAGAGTATCCATGGAAGAGGTAACAAATGCAAAGGCTCAGTGTGTGTGCATAGGAATGCACTTATCTGATATATTTGAGAATTAGTAAAAAAGCCAGTATGGTTGAAACTAAATGATCAAGGGGAGAGTAGTAAACAAGTTCAGGGAGGTAATGGAGTCCAGATCATATATAGCTATATAGGAATTTGTTTTTTCCTCTGAGTTGTTGTCAGCCTTTCTCCCTCCCCCCCATTATTATGCCCTTAGGGGACTTTTTAGATTTTATTTTCCTAATTGCTACCCTCTCATAAAATTTTAATACCATAGAAATAGCTTATGTTTTTATCTATGTACTGTGGCCCTTCGGAGGGCCACAAACCATTATAATATCCAAGATTTGTTTTCACCCCCTGCTCCCCAAAAAACAACTTTCATCCCCTTGGAGTTGGTATTGTTCCTGTTGAGAATGCATGCTGAGTGAAATAGGGAGTCACCAGGGAGTTTAAACAGAGGAACGATATGATCTCACTATTAAAAGGATCATTCTGGATGTTCTGTTGAGAAAAGACTATAGGAAAGTAAATGCGGAAGCAAGAAGACCAATTATGTAAGAGATTGGTGATGGTGATGTTGACCAGGATGGTAGTAGTGGAGTTATTGAGAGGTAGTCAGATTATAAATATATCTAGAAGGTTAAACCAATAGGATTTCCTGATGCATTGAATGTAGGATGTGAGAAAAAAGCAAAGCAATAAGAATGATTTTAAGGTGTTTGGCCTGAGCCACTGTAAGGATGGTATTATCAACTTAGATGGAAAAAAATAAAGATAGAGTAGTTTATTTAGAGGGAAGTTGGTGGTGGAATCAGAGTTCATTTTTGCCCACATCTATCTGGTATGTATCCAAGTGGAGATTTTGAGTAGACAGAAGAGTCTGGAATTCAGGAAAGAGTTCTGAAATATAGAAATATAAATTTGGGAGCTATTGGTTGATAGTAGGTCTTTAAGGCCATTAGATTGGATAAGCTAAATGGGGAGTGACTGTAAGTAAATAGAGAAGAGAATCAAAGTCTGATCCCTGGGGCATGCCAACATCAAAAGGTTGTGAGAAGAGGAGGAATCAGTGAAGGAGTCTGGGAAGGAACAATTGGTAAGGTTAGAGGAAACCAGGAAAGTGAGGTGTCCTAGAAAACAAGTGAAGAGTATATATCAGGGGGGAGTGAGTGACCAGCTGGTGCAGACACTGCTGATAGGTGCTGAGAACCATCAGTGGGTGATTGATTGTTGGATTATGTGCTATAAAAGTCATTGATAACTTCAAGAAGGGCAGTTTCAGTGGAATTGTCAGAACAAAGTCTGATTATTATAAGATTAGGAGAGAATGGAAGTGGAGAAATCAATGACATTGAGTAAAGTCATCTACTTTTAAGAGTTTTACTGCAAAGGGATCAAAGAAATGGGGCAGTAGCTGGTAGAAGGGCTGGATACATCAGTGATTGGAACAGACCTCATGATCAATGGGGTCAAGGGAACGTTTTGTCAAATTGAGAGAATAAAACTTTATTTGTATGCTGATAGGAATAACTCAGAAGAGGGGCGGCGGATGGTGATGTAGGAGCGAGCAAAGAATTTCTGGGGCAATAGCCTTGTGAAAGTGAGGAACAATGGGGTCTAGTGAACGATCGTCTTTAGCTAAGAATATGGACGGTTCATTCATGGCAGCCGATGGGCAGGCCAATTCTATGGACACAGATGCTGATAGTAACTGGATAGAAATGTGGGTGGGGGAGTCTGTGAAATATTTGCAGAAGTGGGGACTATAGCCATTGCCTGAGAGAGGCGAGGGGAGATGAAGTATTTGGAATTTGAGGACAGAGGCCCAGGTGTGAAATGGTCATCCCAGAAAGAGTGACTAAGGAAGGTTCGATGACAGTGTCATTGGTGGAGAGCAGCTCACAGAAGTGAAAGGCTGTGGTGTTGGAGGATTCACTCACATGGATTTTGAAATTGCTGATTGTTAGGGACAGGTAGCGGACTGGAGAGAGTGACACTGAGCCAGGAGCTGACATTGTTTAGAAATGAGCAAGAAGATCATGGTAGCTGGCAGATAACAGGAGTAACTTGTGGTAGGATCTGAAAGGCCCTGAGCAGTTATGAGCTTGAATCCCTTCCTGGTCAACGCAGTGGAGCTGGGAATGTGGCAGGTGAGGGTGGGCAAATGTGGCCTCAGAGGAGTGGCACAGTGAACTGGAAAGCCAAGGCCCAGGGCCAGCCAGTCAGCAACAAGTGACCAAGCCGACTGGGAGCTAGAGTAAGGAGGGGCTCTTCTGCCTTCATTAGAGGGTGAGTGTGTACTGGTTGGGGCAAGTATCTGTATTTAAAGAATCCTGGTGGTAAGATGGAGATGTGTAAATTCCCGAAAACCACTACTGCACATGATCCTATTAGGGCCTGAACAGATAGGTGGAGTCCTGTTGGCACCACTGCAGACTTGTTAAACAACAGTTTCTTGCATTTGTGGAGTTATAGCCCTGTATTACTTGTGTGTGAAAATATCAACACATCGTCATTCTCTATTCAGTCCCTCAAACTTCAGCTCAGGGCTGATATTAGAATTTAGCCCCTTGCCTTGCAACCCAAGATCATGTTTATAAACGGGGGCCATATTTTCCAGAATTCGGCAAAATAAATCAAATAAAATTCAGGTCCACAAATCCAATATCATCTCTTTCCCAACTACTCCTCCCTCTTTGTCATCCCCATCTCCCTTTCCATCAAACCACCCAGAAGAGGTAAGGCAGCCAAATTTGGTGATCAGGTCATGAGGGTGGAGCCCTCTGGGTGGGATTAGGGCCACAATAAGAAGAAACGGGAGAGAGCTTCCTTCTTGTCTCCGTTCTCCACCACGTGAGAATAAAACTAGAAGTCAGCAGTCTCAACTAAAAAGAAGGCTTTCACCAGTACCTGACCATGTTGGCACTCTGATCTTGGACTTCCAGCCTCCAGAGCTAAATTTCTGTTGTATATGAGCCATCCAGTCTATGGTAGTTTGGTACAACAGTCAGGACTGAGACACCCTACTTTTAGTCTCTTTTTACAACATTGCATTTATGATGTAACCTTTTCCCCATTTTTGTTTCAAATTTATTAAAATTTTTCATTTCTACTTGCAGTATCATTGGATATCAGATACCTTCATCCATTTCTACTAAGTATTTTATTTAAAAAATTTTTTTAATGTTTATGTTTTGAGAGAAAGAGACAGTGCAACAGGGGAGGGCAGAGAGAGAGGGAGACACAGAATCTGAAGAAGGCTCCAGGCTCTCAGCTCTCAGCACAGAATCCGACGCAGGGCTCGAACTCACAAACCGTGAGATCATGACCTGAGCCGAAGTCGTATGCTTAACCCACTGAGCCACCCAGGTGCCCCTCTACCAAGTATTTTAAATACTTCGGATAGTTCACAGACACCACTGTGGGAACCCAGCTGCCTAATTTCCTTTGTGACTGTCATTTCCTGTACTGCCTGGGTCAGTTCCTGTGTATTGTGCCAGTCCTGTCCATATTACTATTGGTTTTCATCAGAACTGACTTCATGGGTGCTCAAACTATACAGTCACACAGGGCCCTGTGCTCAGAAGGGGCTGTGCTGGATTTAATGCTGTGCTGTCCCCATCTCGAAATTTGTAATAATTTTTGAACAAAGGGCTCCACATTTTCCTTTTGTATAGGGCCCGCAATGTTGTAATTGGTCCTTCCAGTCATGACTGGCGTAGTTCCTGGGACTGGATGGGGGCATAGCCCTGAGTTACTCTGACAGGCTGCTCCAGATTCTGGCAGGAAAGAAGGGGACTTCACTTTCTCACAGTCCATATCTCAGACCCACTTTATTTCCTTGCATTAAAAAATGTAAACATGAGGGGCGCCTGGGTGGCTCAGTCAGTTAAGCGTCCCACTCTTGATTTCAGCTCAGATCACTATCCCAGGGTCGTGGGATGAAACCCCTGTCAGACTCTGCGCTGACAGCTTGGAACCTGCTTAGGATTTTCTCTGTCCCTCTCTCTGTGCCCCTCCCCTGCTCATGCTCAATCTCTCTCTCTCTCTCTCTCTCTCTCTAAATAAACTTTTTAAAAAAATGTAAACATGGACACAGATTCCCTCTTGCCTCTTTGTTTGGAAAACCTCCTGCCACAAATTCTGTGCCTGTTGCTTTCATTTTTGTTTCCTTGTGCTTTATTTCATTTCCCCCCAACCAAGTGTGTACGTGGTGCAAACAGCCAAGAGCTGTCCTCGGTGGGGACCCTCTTCACCCCACCTCTCAAGCCCCCTTTTGCAGCCACCAGGTGGGCACCCACGCACTTTTGCACATTTCCTGCTGCCATCTTTGCACTTTCTGCCTCCAAATACACTGAAGGCCAAGAGTGGTAAAGGGTAGAAGGGAAAGGAGATGAAGGAGAAGGAACGGAGAGGGGAGGGAGAAAAGGAAAGGAAGAGAGAAGCAAAGGGCGAGTAGTTGAAGGTCGGTAAGTGCTCGGGATGAGAACTTGTTAATCTTCTCTGCAAAGCTGGTACCCCTTTAAACTTATTTTTATTTTTTTAATTTTTAGAGAGAGTGAAAGAGAACAAGTTGGGGAGAGGGGCAGAGGGAGAGAGAGAATCCAAAGCAGGCTCCACGCTCAGTGCAGAGCCCAACACTCTGGAATCTGAGCTGAAATCAATAGTCACTCAACCAACTGAGACACCCAGGCGCCCCTAAACTTATTTTAAAAATCAAATAAGACATAAGTATTATAGAAAAATTAGGAAATATACACATGCAAAAAGAAGAAAAAATTTAGGAAATATACGCATACAAAAAGAAAATAAAAGTTATCCACAGCCAATTATTCAGAGATAACTATTAGCATTTGGAATATTATATAGATACATTGTGCATACTATTTTATAATTTTTTGTCCTATCAATAATTCAACTATGTACACAAATATATTCAACTACCTATTTAAAATAGCTACCTCGGGGGCACCTGGGTGGCTTGGTTGGGTGTGTGACTCTTGATCTCGGCTCAGGTCTTGATCTCAGGGTCATGAGTTTGGCCTCCACGCTGGGCATGAAGCCTATTAAAATAATAAAATAGAGTAGAATAGAATAGAATAGAATAGAATTAAAAAAAACTACCTAATATTCAATCATATAATTTATGTAATTTAATAATTTCTTATTGTACACCTGGTATTTAAATTGTTTTCAATTTCATTTTTAAACAACATGTACTGAAAATTCTTGTGCATATCCAGCATATGCACTTTCTGGATACTTTCTAGAAGGAGCATTTGAAAGGATGGCAGTCCACTGTGTAGAGTAGTGGCTAAAGCATGTATTAAAAACATTTATATGCTTTGTAATTTAGTTACACCATTTAGTCCCTCTGTATCTCTGTTTTCTGCATCTGTAAAATGAGGGTGATAGCATACTGCTCCATGGGCAGGTCTGAGGATTAAAAGAACTAATACCACACTTAGCCTAGTATCTGGAATATGATAAAAGCTCAATAAATGTGAGCTATTATTACTGCCAGACGGCTCTTTCAAAAAGTTGCACAAATTACACAGCACCCTATACTAGGATACACTGTCACTTGAATTAATGTTGGATATTATCCTCCTTTCAAATTAATGATTCTCAACTTTGACTATATATAGGTGTCAGGTAGGGAACCTTAAAAAATATGGATACCCTGGTCCCACTCCGAAGGATTCTGATTTAATTGGTCTGGGATGTGACCTTGGGCATTGGAATTTTTGAGGCTTCCCAGGTGATTCTGATATACAGATATGTGAGTTATCACTGCTTTATTTCCTCTTTGAGGGCGGCGCCTGGGGTGGGAGGGAGAAATATATTGATGGTGCTAGCAGCTGGGGGGAGGGAGGGAGGAGTAACTGCTTAATGAGTACTAGGTTTCCTTTTGGGGTGAAGAAGATAATCTAGTTTTGGAGCTAAATAGATGTGGTAGTTACATAACATTGTGAATATACTAAATCCACTAAATTGCTCACTTTAAAATGATTAATTTTGTGTTATGTGAATTTCACCTCAATAAAAAAACAGAAAAATATTATGTTTTTTATTTTTATTTCCTTTAAAAGTTTTTAAATGTTTATTTATTTTGAGAGAGAGACAGAGACAGAATGGGGGGAGGGGCAGAGAGAGAAAGGAGGGAGAGAATCCTAAGCATGTAGTCACCGAAGAGCCTGGCGTGGGCCAGAATCCTAAGCATGTAGTCACCGAAGAGCCTGGCGTGGGCCTCCATCCCACGAACTGTGAGATCGTGACCTGAGCCAAAACCAGAAGTTGGACGCTTAACTGACTGAGCCACCCAGGCGCCCCTATTTTAATTTCTTTACAATTATGATTGAGGATTTAATTATATGTTTAGTAACTATTAGGATTATTTTTCTTTTACTCTTAAGCCTGTCTATTGCCCACTTTTCTGCTAGGATGCTCATTTTACTGTTTATAGGAGCTCTTAGAATGTTAACCTTTGTCTGACATAGGTTTCAAATGTTTTTTTCAGTTTGCTTTTTGTCTTTTATTCATGTGTTTTTTGATGTATACAAATTAAGTTTTTTTCTGTAATTAAGCTGTCAAGTTTTTTTATGATTTTGTCCTTCAGTGTCAGGCTTAGAAAGCACCTCCCACACACACACAAGAGAAAGAGCAAACTAAACCTGAAGAGAACAGAAGGAAGGAAATAAGAAACATTAGAGTGGAGATGGAGAATACAAAATAGAGTAATAGAATAGTAGTAGAGAATTCAAAAATAATAGGGAAAATTCATTAAACCAAAAGTTGGTTTCTTGAAAAGATCAACAAAATCGACAAATCTTTAGCCTGATTATGAAAAAAAGAGAGAAGACTCATATAAGTAAAATCAGAAATGAGTTTCAGATGACATGACTACTGACCTTACAGGAAAAAGAAAAAGATTATAAGAATATTCTGAACAGTTGCATGCCAACAAATTAAATAATCTAAATGAAATGGACAAATTCCTAGAAACACACAATGTACCAAAACTGACTCAAGAGGAAATAAAAAATCTGAATAGACCTATAACAAGTTAGGAGATTGAATCAGTAATCAAAGACCTTCCCAAAAGGAAAAGTCCAGAACCATATGGCTTTACTGGTGTTATCCAGTGCAAAGTTCTACCAAACATTTAGAGAAGTATGAATACCAGTTCTTCTCAACCTCCTTCAAAATACAGGAAAGGAAGAAGCACTTCCTAATTTATTCTGTTAGTCAGCATTATCCTTATAACAAACCAGAAAAATACATTGCAAGGAAAGAAAATGGCAAACCAATATTCTTTATGAACATAGATACAAAAATCTTCAATAAAGTATTAGTGAACTAAATCCAGCAACATATTAAAAGGATTATATACCATGACAAAGTGGAATTTATCCCAGGAATGCAAAGATGGTTCAACTTACAAATTCAATCACTGTAATACACCACAATAGTAGAAAGAAGAGGGGAAAAAATCCCCACATGATCATCTCAATTGATGCAAAAAAAGCATTTGACAAAATCCAACACTTTCATGATAAAAACAAGAAAAAGATGCCTGCTTTTACTACTTCTTTTCAGCATTGCATTGGAAGTTCTAATCAGAGCAACTAGGCAAGAAAAACAAAACACATCTAAATTGGAAATGAAGTAAAACTATACTTATTTGCAGATACATAGATATGTATAAAATCCTAAAGAATCCACAAAAACACTATTAGAGCTAATAAACCAATTCAGCAAAGTTGCAGGACACAAAATTGACACACAAAAATCCGTTGTATTTATATTCATTAGCAATGAATCTAAAAAGGACACTTAAAGAATAATACCATTTACAATACATAAAAAGAATAATATACTTAGAAATAAAGTTAACCAAGGAGGTGTGAGACTTGTACACTGAAATCTACAAAAAAAATTGCTGAAAGAAATTAAAGAAGATCTAAATAAATGGAAAGACATCCATATTCATGGATTGAAAGACTTAATATGGTTAAGATGGCCAAACTATCATATTGCAAAGTGATCTACAGGTTCAGTGTAATCCTTATAAAGATCCCAATGGCCTTTTTGCAGAAATGGAAATCACTCCTAAAATCCATAAATCAAGAGAATCGAAAACATATTCCACCACACAAAAACATACACAAATGGTTGTAACAGTTAATCACAATAGCATAAAGGTGGAAACAACTCAAATGCCCATCAACTGATGAACTAACAAACAAAAACTAGTATATCTATACAATGGAATATCATTCAGCTGTTAAAAGTGATGAAGTCCTGATTCATGTTGAAACATGGATGAGTTTGGAAATATTACATGAAATGAAAGAAGCCAAAAACAAACGTCTACTTATCATACATTTCTATTTATATGAAATGTGTAGAATGGGAAAATCCATACAGACAAAAAGTTAGTGGTTGCTAGTGGGAAGGAGGGAGGAATGGGGAATGAATACTTAATGGATATGGGGTTTTCTTTGGGGTGATTAAAAAGATTTGGAAGTAGATAATGGTGATGGTTGCACAATATTGTGAATGTATTTGATGTCACTGAATTGTACACTTTCAAATGTTAAAATGATAAATTTCATGTTATGTATATTGTACTACAATAAAAAGTCCTTTCCAATGCAAGATTAAGTAAATTTTTACTTCCAAAAAATAATAGGTTTTTTGTCTTATCAGAATTTTAACACTTTAATTAAAAAATTTTACCTAAATTATCACAATATCATTTATCAAATAATGTCTTTATTCTGCACTGGTTTGTATTGCTACCTCTGTCATATGTTGATTACTATGCTTGGTCTGAGGCCAGGCTTTCTCTCTAGCATGTGGTTGGATTTTGCCGTTTTATTAGCCTCTCTAGTCTGTTTTCAGTATAATATGTTTTTTTATCTTTTGTAATTTAGAGCACATTTAGTTTAGTACACATTTTAAGATCAGAGTACCTCATTAAGCATTTTCTTGGTGATTTTTTAACATTTTCTCCCAGATGAACCCAATGATTATTTTGTTAAATGAAAAATACCCCTTTGGGGACTCCTGGCTGGCTCAGTTGGTGGAGTATGCAACTCTTGATCTTGGGGTAGTGAGTTCGAGCCCCATGTTGGGTGTAGATGTTACTTAAAATCTTAAAAAATAAATACCCCTTTGGAATTTTACTCTTAATTGCATTAAGTTGAATGTATTTACAGTACTGTGTATTCCTGTCCAAGAACAGATGTCTATTTAACTCTTTTTACATGTCTTTCAGTAAAGTTTTGAAGTTGAATTCATGTACATACTATATTTTTATCACTTTATTCCCAGAAAATTAACAATTGTTTCTGTTGAAACATTGGTGATTGATCATTTGTAGTATGTGGGAAAGGATAAGGAAAAGCTATAGTTTTTGGTTAAATAACTAACCATGTTATTTTTATAAATAAACCATGTTTATTTGGTTTTATAACTAACCATGTTACTGAATTATAATTGATTCTGGCAATTTTCAGGTGCTTCCTTGGGTTTTTAGGTAGTGATATCATCCATGAATAACAGAAATTTGGTTATGCCTTACCATGTAATCTTGGGCATAGTTCTATCATAGGAGTTGAGGATTTAACTACTGAATGTAAAATTCTTGGAATATTGGCTGGTACATAGTAAGCATTTTATAATCCTAGTGTTATAATAATGATACCGTATTTTTTAACAGGAAAATTGGGGGGAGTGGCGCCTAGCTGGCTCATCAGTTGGTAGAGCATGCGACTCTTGATCTTGGAATTGTGAATTCAAGCCCCATGTTGGGTGTAGAGATTACTTAAAAACCTTTAAAAAAATGTTTGGTGTTTTGTCTTTTATCTTTTGATATTAGCTGTTGGTCTGAGATAGATTTAAAATATTTTTTCATGATACAGAAGTATTTGCTTCTACTTCTAGAGCTTTTGTTGGTTAAAATAAATATTATCTGTTTAATTTCACAGAATACTGATTTGCATCTATTTGAATTGTCCTTTCTCCTTTTTATATAATAAACTGTATTAATGGGTTTTCTAATGTTTAGCTAGTCCTGTTCTCTTATAACAAATCCAAATTGGTCACAGTATCATTATGATCCTTTAAAAATGTTGAATCTGATTTGCTTTTATTTTGTTTACAGTCATTATATCTATACTTTTAAATGAGATTTATAAGAGGTTTTGTATTTTTTCCATGATGTGTATGTTAGCCAGGAGTTTGTGTCCAGGTTTCTGTTAGTTTCATAAAATGACTTGGGAAATATTCGACTTTCCCCAATGTTCTGCCGTAGTTTTTATAGTATAGAAATGATTTATTTCTAGAACATTTGAAAGAATTTGCCCTCAAAGCCACTTAGATCTGACATCTTTCTTGGAAGTATATTGTTGATAACCTAAAAAAATCTTTTAACTTCTTATATCATTTTGAAAGTTTCCTAGAAAAACACCTATTTCACCAATATTTTAAAATGTTTCAGCCTAGAGTTCTATAAGCAATCAATTCTACAATAACACAACGTATGCTTTCCTAAAAATTACTAAAATCACACAGTGAAAACCACAGGGTTTAGGGGAAAAATGGGCATAATCCTCAAAAACTTTGTCAATGACACATTAAAAAAAGATATGAACCTCATAAAACAGTAGCACATTATAATAAACATGGTCCTATATATCCAAAAAGACCTGAAATTTGCTTGTGGAAGTGGGCACTGGAAAAGTTGCAGTTTGAGAATTGTTGTGAAGTGGCCAAGGGGGAAATCTAAAATTGGACCAAGTTGTAACAAGTTGTAACACAAGATGTGGGTGGGTGTGGCTCATAACACATCCAGGAAGCTGAGGTAACTGGCAGATGCTTTAGATGACTGGCTCAGCACCTGGCTCAGCTGGGTGCAGTTTTTTGCATTTACCTGGTGTTCCCCTTGAACGTCTCTCACTGGCACCCTAAAGCACTGATTTATTTCCAGCAGGATAGATTTACAGCAAGTTCTGCTGCTGTGATGCCACAGTGACTTCTTTGCCATTCTGTGGGGTGTGACTTGGGTCCTCTCCAAAAGATCTGGATCTCAGCCCTAGGAGTGGTGAGTGGTAGCTGCCCATTATATCTGCTATTCTTGCTAATCATTATTCTCCGGAATAATCCACTCTGACTCTCTCAGGTAAATACCCTCTTCCTATAGTGGGAACTTGTCATGCCAAAGTCCTCCCATTATAGAGTCCCAATATATCAATGAAACAACTACAGTGAACACCAAATACATTTTGTGAAAATTTACAAATGAATGACAAAATGTAAATTCCCTCACAGATGGCTTTTGGATATGGTGAATTATTATCCAAAACTGTTGTGAAAAAGGTAATTCCTCAGATGTGTAAGCCAGGTTTGTGCAAAGATCTGGAGTGGGAGTGGGGGATTGGGTTTTGGGACCCAGAAAGGAATCTGCCTGTTTACAGGAAGTTGTATTGGTTCCAAAAGACAGAAAGTGAGACTCCAGGATTCGGGGGTGGGGGTGGTTGAGGGACTAGGACCTAGAAAGTCGGATTTTGAGAGACACAGGGCCTGGAAGAATTTACAGTATCAGGCGGAACATGCATATATACCGTATAGCAATTTCCATGTCTTCTCTTAGGAAGTTCAGAGTGAACTCATTCTTTAATGTTGCAAAGGCCTATTAAATTTTTATTGTTTTATGCTGAACCTGGGTCCATGGTTCATACTGAATATTTAAGAGAAAAGTCTAGGCTTTCATGGATCCATTCATGGGGTACAGGAATTCTGTGGGGTTGGTCTTTCTGGCTTGGGGGAGTACCTCCCTTGCCTCCACTGCCTCTCCTCACTGGCTCCTGTGTTTTCTTCCTGTGCAACTGAGGGAAACTCTCAACCTTCTTACCTGTGCCTCCTGTGACTCCAGGGGCAGCCATTGCAGGGCGAGATATCATCCTTAGGAGGAGGGTGAATGGTTGGGTAGGGTCTGTTAGGGAATCCAAAACACAAATCCAGAAGAGATCATTCCAGGGGAATTCCTGTGGAGAAAAAAAAGAAGCAATTACCCATGGTCCTCAGCTCACCTCACCCTTCAAAAGTATTTCCTTTCTTGGGGGCGCCTGTGTGGCTCAATCTGTTAACTGGCCGACTTCTGCTCAGGCCACGATCTCACAATTCGTGAGTTCAAGCCCTGCGTTGGGCTCTGTGCTAACCAGCTTGGAGACTGGAGCCTGTTTCAGAAAATCTCTCTCTCTCTCTCTTTCTCTCTCTCTCTCTTTGCCTCTCTGCCCCTCCTCCACTCATGCTCAGTCTCTCTCTCTCAAGTTAAAAAAAATTTTTTTTAAAAAAAAGTTTCCTTTCTATCCCAGTGTAAGAGAAAGAGGTGGAAATCTATGGTGACCAGTCTCTGCATTTAGCAGAGCCGGGGGAGGGGGGGCGGGGGAAGGCAGGAATTCAGGGGGGGAAAATCCCTTTCTGGAAAGAAAGTAGGTAATTGGCTGGAGTGACCTTTACAGTGTCTTTTGGAAATATAGGTATGGTAAGAAGCTAAGAATACTTCCTAGAGAAGACATTTCTCTGTAGGTAAGTCAAAAGTGGAGTTCTGGGGCTTAATATAGCTTACAGATACATTTTGTTTGGACTGTTTGAACAATGGTGAATGGGTTGTTGATAGATAAACAGTAGGGGCTTTCAAATGAAAATATGAATTTCTGGTTTCACTTAAGTGGTTGATCTGGCAAGATTGGTCTTTATTCTAAAAGTATGAAGGAGTTTGGCAGGGAAACCCTAATTCCTTAATAATCTGATCCAAGGAAAGTTGATTTTTCACTGTGAGAAAGAGTGAGACTTCTTGGAATGAAAACTTTCCACCTTTTAAAAAAGCTGAACTGTAACATACATGAAAATATATAAATCATAAGTGCTCAGTGAAATAAAAGATGACACACCTGTGTAATCATCACTCAAGTCAAGTAGATGTTACCAATATCCTTAGAAACTTCCTCTTATGCCTTCATCCCTGTCACTACTACCCTCTCTTCTTTCCAGCTATAAACATTATAGTTTATTTTTGCCTGATTTTGCATTTTATAGAAGTGTAAGCATACACAGTGTACTCTTTTATGTGTCTTCTCTTTTTTTTGTCATTAAGAAGATGTGTCTTCTTTCATTCAGGATTTTTGTGAGATTCGTCTACGTTGTAGCATAAAGCTATTATTTGTTTATGTTCATCTCACAGTACTCCAGCATATGAAAATACAACACTTTATTTATTGCTGCTATGGTTGATAGACAATTGGGTTGGTTTCAGTTCCTGACTGTTTTAAATATTGCTTCTATAAATCTTCTTGTCCAGTTTCTTAGTGTGCATATGCATGCCTTTCTGTTGGGAATATACCACCAAGCTAAATTGCTTGGCCCCAAGGTACACATATGTTAAACTTTGGTACTTACTGCCAGTTTTCCAGTGGTTTTCCCAATTTATTCCCTCACCAAAACAATATGAGGGATTCAGTTGCTTCACATCCTTACGAACATTGGTATTGTCTCTTAGTTTAAGCCTTTCTTTGAATATGTGGATGTATTTCCTTGTGGTTTTCATTTTCATTCTTTCCTTTGAGAAATTCCATTGAGCATCTATTCATATGTTTATTGGTCATTTGAATTTCCTCTACTGCAAAATGCCTGTTAGGGTATCTTCTGTCCATTTTTAATTGGGTCATCTGTCTTTTTCCTATGAATTGGCAGGAATTCTTTATAGATTTCGGATACAAGCCCCTTCGTTTGTTATGTGTGTTATAACAAATTTTTTTAAAACTTTTATTTCTTTTTGAGAGAGAGAGAGACAAAGCATGAATGGGGGAGGAGCAGAGAGAGAGGAAGACACAGAATCCAAAGCAGGCTCCAGGCTCTGAGCTGGCAGCATAGAGCCTGACGTGGGGCTCGAACCCACAGACTGTGAGATCATGACCTGAGCTGAAGTCCGACGCTTAACCGACTGAGCCCCCCAGGCGCCCCTGTTGTGTGTGTTATAAATATCTTCCCCAGCTCTGTGTTACGACTACCTTTCACACTAATCGTGTCTTTCCATGAAAATGAATACTTTATTTCAGAATTTTATTGTGATAAGAACACAGTATGAGATCTACCTGCTTAACAATTTTTAAAGTATACAACACAGTATTATAGGTACAGTGTTGCACAGCAGATCTTTAGAACTTATTTATCTTGCTTAACTAAAATTTTATGCTCATTGATTAGTAACTCCCCATTTCCCCCCTTCCGAGCTCTTAGCAAACACATTTCCACTCTTCGAGTCTATACATTTGAGTATTTGAGATACTTCATATAAACAGAATCATGCAATATTTGTCTTTCTGTGACTGGTTTCTCTCACCTAGCATAATGTCTTCAAGGCTCATTCATGCCATCTCTTGTTGCAGAATTTCCTTCTTTTGTAAGGCTAAAAAATATTCCATTGTATGTACATACCATGCTTTCTTTATCTTTTCGTCTGTTGATGGATATTTCCACATCTTGGTTATTGTGTCTAGTGCTACAATGCTCATGGGAATGTTAACATCTCAAGATGTTGATTTCATTTCTTTTGGCTAAATACTCAGAAGTAGGATTGGTAGATCCTATTTTTAATTTTGGGGGGAACATGCATTCTGTATTCTGTAGCAGCTGCACCATTTTACATTCTCACCAACAGTGTGCAAGGGTTCCAATTTGCCCACATCCTGACGACACTGTGTTTTTCTTTTCTTTTCTTTTCTTTTTTCTTGCCTCCCCTCGCCTCGCCTCGCCTCCCCTCGCCTCGCCTCCCCTCCCCTCCCCTCCCCTCCCCTTCCCTTTCCTTTTCTTTCTTCAGTCATCCTGACAAATGTGAGGTGATATTGTGGTTTTGATTTCCATTCTGATGATTAGTGATGTTGAGCATCTTTTCATATACCTGTTGGCCATTTGTATGTCTTTTTTGCAGAAAGGTCTGCTCAAGTCCTTAACCCATTTTCTAACTGGGTATTAGGTCTTTTTGTTACTGAGTTGTTGGACTTTCTTATATATTTTGGAGCTTAAGTCCTTATCAGTAATATGGTTTGCAGATTTTTTTCTCCCACTCTGTAGGTTGCCTTTTCACTTTGCTGATTGTTTCCTTTGCAGTACAGAAACCTTTTAGTTTGATGCACTCACACCGGTCTATTTGTGTGTTTGCCTGTGTTTTCGGTGTCATATCCAAAAAAATAATTGCCCAGACCAATGTTAAAAAGCTATTTCCCTAAGTTTTCTTGTAGTAGTTTCATGATTTAATGTCTTACATAAGTCTTTTATCCATTTTGCATTACTTTTGTATATATATATGTAGTGCCTCAGCATCCCTTTTGTAAATGGAGATAAGAATAGTACTTCATGGATTTTGTAAAAGAGTAAATGAAGTAATACATATAAAGCACATAAAAGAGTGCCTGGCATTTTCTAAGTTATAAATGTTAGCTCTGTTTTCTCATTTTCCTTATAGCCCTGTCCCCATAACCTCCATTCTGCCCTGGGATTCCAGGCCCAAAGCCCTCTGGCTTCTACTACTGAGACTTATGGCACTCCCTGTCCTGCTGTGGCCACTCCTCTGCAGCTGACGGCATCCTGGGTTGCCTGGCTGGCCACATCTACATGATGGGGGGACTCCACACTTCCTCATTGGTGGGAGTACCTGAGAGACACCATGTGCTGTGAGTGGCTGCTGGGGGAGAGAGCAGGACACTTGAAGCTTCATAAAGGAAAAGGTGAACAAGGAGGAAGGCTTTGAGAGATAAGGTTCCTTGTTTTCACTAGTGAGGTGGGGCAGGATGCTGGGACTTTCCCAAGGGCATGTGAGAGAAGGAGTCAGAGCTACGAGAATGTAATTATTACCATTGAGCTGCCTTTCCAGTTCAGGTCAGATGTTATGTAATGAGTCAAATGAAAGAATTTAAAAAACCTTTCAAATAATAGTTTCTGATCATACAAAAAGCACCCCCAATTAGTTAATAAATAAAATCCCCATTTATTCTCTTAAGTGAAATGAACTTATAAATGACAAGTTAAAATTCGAACTTTTGTCCCATACTCCACCTCAATTTCTTTTCTTTTCTTTTCTCTTTCGTTTCCTTTCCTTTTTTTTCTTTCTTTCTTTCTTTCTTTCTTTCTTTCTTTCTTTCTTTCTTTCTCTCTCTCTCTCTCTCCCTTTCTTTCTTTTCTTTTCTTTTCTTTTCTTTTCTTTTCTTTCTTTTCTTTCTTTTCTTTCCCTTCTTTCCCTTATTGAGGAGCAGCTTATAGAGTAGACTGTGGTCCTCTCAGAACCTAAACCCTGAGGGGTGCCTGGGTGCTCAGTCGGTTAAGCGTCCAACTTCAGCTCAGGTCATGATCTCACGATTCGTGGGTTCAGGCCCCGCGTTGGGCTCTGTGCTGACAGCTCAGAGCCTGGAGCCTGTCTTCAGATTCTGTGCTTCCCTCTCTCTCTGACCCTCCCCTGCTCATGCTCCCTCTCTCTCTCTGTCTCTCAAAAATAAATAAAACATAAAAAAAAAAAAGAACCTAAACCCTGAATGACTTCTGCTCAGCGCATGTCGTTTGCTCAGCCCCTCCAAAGTTAAATTAATCCAAACCCCGTATCTTCCATGTGTACCATTTTCTAATAGTCAAGATTAAGGGAAAACAAAACTATCGCAGGACCTGTGAGTTACCTTCCATTTAGAAAAGAAAAACTTTTAGCATCTTTAGCAGCTATATAGAATAAAAATATATCCCAAGATATACTTGTGCAAAAGATACTACAAATCTCAAAGACATCTGGGGAGGAGGACAGTAGAATAGAAAAGCCAGCCATATGGTCAGTGGATCGTACTCTCTGTGAACTCAGTTGTAACATCAGCAACAAGCTCATTGTAGCTCTTGTGTTACCATGTTTTGAGGAGTGTGCGTCTAAGCATATTCTCTCCGATGTCAAATGGGAAGCTCAGATACATTCCTGTCTTCCTGCAAAGTTTATAAATTTTCCATACTGTCCCCCTCAGTCACTAGGCTAATTTGCGGTTCCCCTTTATTTTAATTTTAATTTAATTTTTTTTTTTGAAGGGAGGAAGGGCAGCAGGAGAGGGAGAGAGAATCTTAAGCAGGCTCCCAGTGTGGAGCCTGCCAGGGTGGTGTGGGGGGAGGCTAGATCTCAAAACTGTGAGACCTGAATTGAAATCAAGAGTCAGATGCTTAGCCAACTGAGCCACTCAGGTTCCCCAAGGCTCCCCTTTATTTTTAAACAGTTTATTGAGATGTAATTGACAAACTATAAACACATATTTAAAGTAGGCAATTTCATAAGTTACGAAATCATAAGTTACATCTGGAAAACAATCTTCACAAAGAAGATAATTAACATACTCACCACCCAGAAAAGTTTCCTCATGGCCCTTCCTAATCCCTCCCACGCTTCCCTGCCACTTCCTCCCCAGGAAACTACGCATCTTCTGTCTTTTTAGCTTAGTTTGCATTTGCTAGAACTTTACGCAAATGTGACCATACAATACATACTCTTTTTTCTGTGTCGCTTCTTTCACTAAATATAATAATTTTGACATTCATCGACATTTCCATGTGTGGCAATAGCTCATTCTGTATATACTGCTGTGTAGTATTCCACTGTATGGATATACCATTATTTGACTATCCATTCATCTGTCAGTGTACATTTGGGTTCTTTCCAATTTTTAGCCATCACGAATAAAGCTGCTATGAATATTTGTGCACAAATCTTTGTATGGGTATATGCTTTCATTTCTCTTGAACAAATACCTTAAAGTGCAATGGCTAGATCATATTATAGGTATATGCTTAACTTTTTTTAAATGTTTTATTTATTTTTGAAAGAGGTGGGGGGAGGGGCAGAGATTGGGGGGCAGAGGATCTGAAGTGGGCTGCATGTTGACAGGCTGACAACAGCAAGCCCGATGTGGGGCTTGGACCCACAAACTGCGAGATTGTGAACTGAGCTAAAATAGGCAATCGATTGAGCCACCCAGGTGCCCCTATATTTAACTTTTTCAGAAACTACCAAAACGTTCTCCAAACTAGGTACCGTTTTGTATTCCCACCATCACTGGTTAGGAATTCCAGTTGCTCTACATCCTTGCCAACACTTGGAAGGCTCAGTCTTTTAAGTTGTAGCTATACTAATAGATACGTAGTATTGATAGTGGCCCATTCAAGCATTTTTTATGATGGCTGCTTTAAAAATCCTCATCAGATAATTCCAACATCCGAGTACTCCTTTTTTTAAGTTTTTTTATTTATTTTGAGAGAGAGCACAAGTGGGGGAGGGGCAGTGAGACAGGGAGAGAGAGAATCTGAAGCAGGCTCCACACTGCCAGTGCGGAGCCTGGTGCAGGACTCAAACTCACAAACTGCAAGATCGTGACCTAAGCCAAAGTCGGACCCAGGCACCCCAATATCTGAGTACTCTTGATGTTGGCATCTGATAATGATCTTTTCTCATTCTAGTTTTGATTATCCTGGTGGTTGGTATTGATGAATGATTTTCTGTTGTTTACTGGGCATTCTGGGTGTTATGTCATGAGACTCCGTGTCTTACTTTACCTTTGTTCTTTTTAGAAGGCAGTCACCTTGTGTAGGTGTAGTGTGCAGCTCCAGGTGGGATATATGTTCATCATCTACTGATGCCAGCCTGGTGACAATGGAGCACCAACTCTCACTGTCTCATTTCTACTGGGCAAAGGTGGAAGGCCAGCTCCACACTTTGCCCTACTGACATCAGGGTCAGGGGAGTACAGTGCAAACTAGCATTCTTCATTCGCCTTATTCTGCCATGTTGCTTCCAGGTGCAAGTGGAAGCTCAGATCCCTCTTGAAAGTCAATTTTATCTTAATCTATGTATATGTTACTTTGAATTATTTACATACTACAAAGAACCAAGTGGCTATCTTGCAAATGGAAATATTCTTTAAAAACGCTCAGTAGATGGGATAAATAGCAGAATGCATCCCATTTTAGAACAAATTAGTAAGCTGAAGAATTATTCTAGGATTCAGGTTCTTTCCCTCAACTCTATGGTGTTCTTTAGAATTCTCTTTACCCTGTTATAATTAATGATTCTTTACATTAACTTTCCCTGTTCAAATTAAATCCTGTGCAGGTCTTTATCCTCATTGGATTCTAACTGATACACTAGTAATTCCTAACGAATCGGTTTTTGAGGGGTGCCTAGGTGGCTCAATCATTTAAGCATCCAACTTCAGCCCTTGCGGTTCATGGTTTGGAGCCCCACATCAAGCTCTGACAGCACGGAGCCTGCTTGTGATTCTGTGTCTCCCCCTCTCTTTAACCCTCCCCTGCTTGCACTCTGTCTCTCTCTGTCTCTCAAAAATAAATAAACGTTAAAAAAAATTTTTAAAAATTGTTTACATTCATCTTTTTTCCCCCCAAAATAAAAACAGCCCTGGAATTTCAATGACTTGATACAAAAATTTATTCTGAACTCCCCTGAAGTGCAGTCAGCATTTGGGAGCAGTCTTCCACACTGTTGTCCACTATGAATTGTTTTGTCTAGCTTCTTTTGCTCAATAAACTAAGATTCATCCATATTCTTTCACGTAATTGCAGTTCACCCATTTTTAATGTTATATTTCATCATATGATTAAATCACCCTATATTTTTACATTCCAATGTTGATGGGCTATTATGAAAAATGCTGCTATGTTCTTGTGCATGTAACTTTACAGCCTGCATAAACAGGTGTTTCTGCAGGGTGTCACCTGGTGGTAGTTTTGCTGATCAGAGAGTAGATAGATGCATTTTTCGACTTACTGGGTTCTGCCAATTTTTAAAAAGTGGTTTTACCTGTTTACTCTTTCACAAGCAGCTCTTGTTCCACATTCTTGCCAGCATTTGATATTATCATTTTAAAATATTTGGCAAAATTTGTGGGTATGTAGTAGTGACTCATAGGGTTTTAATTTGAACTCCTCTGGATTACTTATGAAACAACATTTGAAAAAGAAGTTTTTGGGGCACATGGTGGCTCAGTCAGTTAAGCGTCCCACTTTGGCTCAGGTCATGATCTCGCGGTTCATGAGTTCAAGCCCCATGGCAGGCTCTGTGCCAACAGCTCAGATCCTGGAGCCTGCTTCAGTTTCTGTGTCTCCCTCTCTCTCTGCCTCTCTTCTGCTCACATTCTGTCTCTCTCTCTCTCTCAAAAATAAATTGAAAAAAAAATTTTTTTTAAGATTTTGGATCTTTGGGTACCTGATTGACCTGGCACGTTGTCTGAGAAGTCCATCCATCCACCATAGCTCTGCAGTACATCTTCTATCACAAATCAGGTGTCAGTGTATCGGTTTGTTTGGGGCCGTCTACTCTGTATGTGAGTCAATTTGTCTATACCTGCACCAATACCACCCAGTCTTCATTACTAAAGTTCTGTAATAATTCTGCATTTCTGGTAGACAAGACCTACATTTTTCTTCTTCTTTAAAAGGACCTTGGCAGGTTTTGTTTTGCTTTGTTTTGTTTGGCCTTTTGAGCTTCCACAGAAATCTTTTAACCAATTTGTGAAATTGAAAAAAATTCCTGTTGGAATTTTTATGATTATATTGCATCATTGTGATTATATTGTGATTATATTGAATAACTGTGGTTATACTGAATGAATATTTAGTTCAATGTGGTTTCAACTGAGCTATAATAAATATCTTTCCATTAATACTACTTTTGTCATTGATTTCTCTCTTTTTAAAATTTTTTAATGTTAATTTTTTTTGAGAAAGAGAGAGCGTGAGCGGGAAAGGGGCAGAGAGAGAGAGGAAGCACAGAATCAGAAGCAGGCTCCAGGCTCTGACCTGTCAGTACAGAGCCCAATGCAGGGCTCAAACTCACAGACTGCAAGATCATGACCTAAGCCAAAGTCAGATGCTTAACCGACTGAGGCAGCCCTTTGTCATTGATTTCTAATGTAATTGCATTGTGACCGGAAAACATATTTCATATAATTTAAATCTTTTGAGATTTGATAAGCCTTGCTCTTTGGCCCAGGATACAATCAATTTTGTAAATGTTCCACATGTATATTCTGCAATTGATAGTTTTATTGACTAAGTAGGACTGGTTTTTAAAATCCTGTTGTTCAAATCTTTTACATCACTACTAATCTTTTATGTATTTATTTTACCAATTACTGAGAGGTCTATATAAAAATATCCTTTATTTGATGCCATTTTTTTAAAGATTTTATTTTTAAGTAATCTCTACACCCAACACAGGGCTCAAACTCACAACCCCAAGATCAAGAGTCACATGCTGCATCAACTGAGGCAGCCAGGTCCCCTCGATGC
This sequence comes from Cryptoprocta ferox, assembly GCA_028646485.1. Classification (NCBI taxonomy): domain Eukaryota; kingdom Metazoa; phylum Chordata; class Mammalia; order Carnivora; family Eupleridae; genus Cryptoprocta; species Cryptoprocta ferox. The sequence goes on from CM053564.1 coordinate 31,238,798, forward strand.
CATATTATTAGATGCATAGCTGTTTAGAATTATTGCATATTCCTGGCAAATTGAGCTTTTTTATCATCACGAAAAAACCTTTCTTGTTTATCGAAATGATGTTTGCCTTAAGGTCTATACCAGCTTTCTTTGGCTCCTATTTGTATGGTGGATCTTTTTCTACTACATTTGTTTGAATCAGGATTCAGACAAGGTATACATACTGCATTTGGTTATATGCTTACATTTTTCTTAATAGTTATAGCACTATTAAAATTAACTGTTACATATTAGGTGAGTTGTAATAGTTTGTGCTTTTCAATGAATTGATCCATTTCATCTAAGATGTCAAATTTAGGTGTGTAAAGTTGTTTGTAGTATTCCCTTATACTTCTGATGTCTGCAGAATCTGTAATGATAGCCTTTATTTCATTCGTAGCATTGATCACTTTTTGTCTTCTCTTCTTTTTCATTGGATTTTTCTGTATTTTCAATCAAATGTTATTTAATATGGATTTTCCAAAAAAGTCTATGACTTTGTTGGGATCTTAGAAACAGTAGATTGATGCCCTTCATTACATCTTTAATTGTTTGAGGAAATTCTCAGCCATTAATTATTTCTTCAAATAGTAACTCCTTCCATTCTTTTCTTCTTTCCTCTGGGACTACAAATTCAATTATGTTCTATTTTTCTCACTCTGTTTTCTTGGCTTGTTTTGTCTTGCTTCACCACATGTCTTGTGGTATTTGATTATTTTCTGGACATTTTATTTGAAAAGATACTTTTATATATAATGTAAGACCTTAGGCAATGTTACCATATTCTGAAGAAGACTTTTCATTCCAACAGACTTCTAAGAGTGCTTATAGTTCAGGAACAAAGTTTGAAGTTTTTTTGTGAGCCACCTTAATAGTCCCTGAGAGTATAGTACACACCAACGTTCAGAGTAAAGTTCGGTTTCTAGCCCAGTACAGGGAACATAATACTAGGGCTCTACCCTGGTGGATGCTAAGTTCCAACCCCCGTTGCTCCAGACTCTGAAGCCACCAAAAGTACATCTCCACCTTTCAGGGAACTTCCCTGGATTGGTAAATAATCCCAGGTCCTTTGGAGTCTCAGCCAAAAGCAGAAAGTATTTCACTAAAGTCTTCCTTCTTGATTGTTAAAGGACTTGACCAATGTTCACTCCACCTTGTAAGAATAGCAAAAGCAGAGCTTCTTATGTCTACTGTCTTTATTCACAAATACCCCTTGTTTAGAACCAGCCTTACTTTATCTCTTTGAGCTCTAATCCTTTCCCTTTTTTCTCCTGATAATCTTTTAAAACTTTCTTTTAATTACTTTTTTAGTTGTCTTCAATCAGGGTAGTTGGACCAAATCCCACAGTACATCATTAGCAAAAGGGAACATATAGCATAGACTATCTGTACCTTTTTTTCTTACTTAGTATATTTGGAATAGATAGTACAATATCACAACTGGGATATTAACATTGATACAATTCACCAATCTTATTCAGATCTCCCTATTTTTATTATACTCATTTGCATGCGTATTTAGTTTTACACAATTTCGTCATGTATATTGGTGATATTTCTAATATATAATTCTAATTCTTTAGCATCTGTTTTGTAGCCTTGCAAAGGAAAAACAAGGTCCAAGTGGCCAGCCTAACAGAAGAGCCCTAGACAACCTGGGATCTCCAAGGACTCTACCCTCAGGCTAAGGGTAATATAGAGATAGACTCAAGGAACACAAAGAAAACACTTTGGCAAATTTGATGAGTAGAACTGCAGGGGAAAGTGTCCACTTTATGGCCATAAGCCAGTTTATATGCTGATTTTCAGCCAAAATTGACACCACTTGGGTGGCTTCAAAAATCTCTAGATCAACATTAATTTAAGTGGCTCTAGATTCATGTTACCACCAGGCATCTGACAGAAGAGAATGCATATGGTTTATGGAGAAACCTACATTTATTTCAGATCTCACAGAATTTTCCACAGATAATACTACCAATACTTCCTTTGGCTTCTTCTTAAATAACTCCACATTTGGCCAGTGAGAACCCCTTCAAGCTGCAGTGCTATTGTTATTGAAAGGGGTGTCTCCCCAACTTCATTTTCTCCCTTTCACATCTCAACCTGCTTCCCCTCCAGTCAACCAAAACTGCTCTTATTAAGGTAAACCCTTTGAGGGTATATCTAGTGAACACTTTTCAGTCCTTACCTTTTGATTTTTTTTCCACATCATGGACCACTCCTTCCTTTATGAAACTCTCCTTTTCTTGGCTTCCATAATATCATATGCTTCAATTCAGACATGAGTGACTTGAAAAATGAGGTCCACACAGAATCCATTTTGCTGGTAAGGGTGGTGTCAGTAGTGGTGGTTGCCAGGTCAGGCTCCTGACACAAAAATGGCATCCTTGGTGTAAACAGCAGCAGAAATTTCTCCCAGTGCTTGTCAGGCAGCAGCAACGGTGGTGGGCACCTCAGCAGGCATGTTCAGAGCATGTGTAAGAGTTCCTTACACCCTTAGTTAAGATCTAAGTGTTTCTTAGACCTTCTAGTTCCTAGAAGCTTAGCATTGAAGCTTGCTTTTCCAGTCTCCCAGTAGTATTTGGGGTACTCAGAATCCTCTTATTAATACTCCTTATTCTTTAATCAGCCAGAATTAGCTTTCAACTCTGGAAAGTAAGAACTCTGATTAATCAGAGTTGGTGATTATGCTGGCCCTGGTAACTGGCAATTGCAGTTTCATATGGTAGGTGTTATAACAGAGGTAGGCTATGAGAGCACACAGGATAGGCATGTGGCCCCGCCTCTGGGGCCTAGGGAAGAATTCCATGAAGGGGAGATACCTAAGCTGAGTTCTGAAAGAAGATTGTGAATTATCCAGGCACAGAACATTCTAGGACATTTAGATAGAAGGGCATTCCAGGCTGGGAAACAGAGATGCCCAGGAATGATATAAATCACATGGCAACATTTTTGAGATGGGGACAGGGTGAGGGAAAAGGTGAGATAGCAAAATTAAGCGAGAAGATCTCTGACGATTTGCATACCATACCCAAAATGGTTTCCTGGACAAGTAGCAGGGCCTGAGCCCTTACCTTGCAATGTGTACCCCAGGGAAAAGGTAAATGCTTGATACTTTCTGGATATGGGTTTAGGTGAGCATTTATTTTGTATTCAGCTCTCAGCCTTGCCTGAAAATTCAGGAAACAGTCAGTTGAAAGTGACCATAGCCCATGATGGAAACTTCTGACCCCTAAAGAAATCAGCATGCTGGACCCCCATGTTGCAAACCCCTGAGCACGACTCCCCTCCCTTAGTCCTTGCAACTATGATCCAACTCAGCCAAACCCTGTTCCCTTAGAGACCTTATCTCAAGTTCTCCCCCAGACAACCCTCCTCCCTCCCCTGTGTCTTCTACAATTTAGTCAACAGAGCATTTTTCTTCAAAGCTGTATCTTGCTTTACTGGGAAAGAAAACATTTTATATCCTTTACTGCTAGCCTTATTGCTAGAAAACCTATAGCTAAGTTGATTGCTCACGTGGAGCAACTTTTTTTTTTTTAATTATTATTACCTCTATTTTAGAGAGCGTGCATGAGCAGGGGAGAGGGGCAGAGGGAGAGAGAGAGAATGTTAACCAGGCTCCACAGTCAGCACAGACCCTGACGGGACTCTATCCCATGACCCTGGGCTCATGACCTGAGCCCAAATCAAGAGTCAGAGACTCAACCAAATGAGCCACCCAGGCACCTCTCACATGGAACAACTTCTAGGCAACAAGTTTAATTACTGGTTTGTCTACTTCTGCTGTTAGATACGCTATTGTCTCTCAGTTCCAAACTTACCCTTCTGTGTTCTACTTTGTGAGTCTGGAGCTGGGACTCCGCAAACATTGCTGCTCTACCTGCTGGTTGCCTGTTAGGCTCTTCCAATAGAGGATGCCAGAAGTAGAGGGCAAGGCTGCAGGAAAGAGAGAGGACTTGCAAAGAGACAGGATTTGCTATTCCTGTCTGCTTCTTATGGGATTGCTCCTTGTGTCTTGTGTCCTGTTCCAGTGAGAGTCAGCTACCCTCCTCACTGCTGGTGGCACCTGTTCCTTCCAGGAGCAGAAGCTGATCCAGTTTGTGGTTTTTCCAACACTTTCAGAACGAGTTAGGCAGCATCCCCTCTGTAGAGGTCTGAGTATTATCTCCGTGGACTCCTACATTTCTAAGTTTTTATCGTTCTAACTTGGCTAAACTCCCTCAGTTCCAAGGGTAGTGGCTGCTTCCAGCAATCGGCACCTACATGACACCGTAGTGTTCTCATTCTGCTTTTCCAGTTACCTATGCACAACTCTTCATAGCTGGTTAATGATACTTTATGTTAAATTCTCTCTGTTCGATCTGGTGGGATGTCTGTCTCCTTACCAGACTCTGGCCAGAATACTTCCCTCTCTGCTTTTTGAGTTTTCCTTTTTGTAAATCAGTCTTTCTTATTTTGTCTGATCAAATAATTTGCATTATATATTTTGGAAATAGAATCAAAATGTTTTCCTATGTAAACTCCAGATTTCAAAGTTTGCCTTTTTTTCTCCAACCTCTGGCGCATTTCCTACAGCCACAGCATTGGGAATCCTTCTCCCAGCCTCCAGCTTGGGGCCCTTGAATGCTACATAGAAGACAACGAAAATTCTGACTCAGGAAAAAAAAAAGCACTCAGTCTTCAAGAAAGGACTTCATCCTTCACATTCCTCGCATCTGCTTAGGTATGGGCTTCAAGTCTAGTTTCTCTTTAGAAAGGAAATGTGCATGGCCCTCTTGCCAGTATTTGCTTTGTTCTACAGACGTCAGTAGAAAAGGCTTTCTGGTGAGTGGGAAGAGGAAGTTGTTAATCTTTGTCGGGAGTTTGGACCATAGTGTTCTACAGTGATTAAGCTCCTCTTGCCTGCAGACTTATTCCCACATTTCTTCTTTGCTGTTGTGTTTTCAGCCTCTAACTTTATTCTGCGAAGAAGCGTGGCTCTCTTTCCTACTACAGCTGCCCTCTCTCCACATCTGACTTCATTCTAGGTGCCTGACTGGCCATATCATCCTCATGTTTGGAGACGCTGTACTTTGGCATTATTTGAACCATTGGCAGGATGTTACCCTGTGAGTTGCTAGGAAGAGAGGAAACAAGACTTTGGGGACTTTGTAGAGGAAAGATATAAAGAACAAGAAGAGCTTAAGAAGTATCCTGAGATGAAGTAAGTGGGCTTAGGCTTCAGAAGGGAAACATGAGCAGAGGAAGTGAACACGTGGGCAGACTCAGGTTGAGGGAACAGGGTATTTGGTCTACTTGTCAAGCAACCAGCATGAATTAAAATCATGATCTGGGCAAATTACTGTCTGTATTGTTGTGTGGAATACAAAGAAGGGCACAGGATATGGCACCTGGTTTTCAGAAAGTGATATGTACAAACAGAACATTGGGTAATATCCACAGAAGGGGATATGAGGCAGTGCACAAGTGATTAAGAAAACAGGAGACTTAGGTAAGGCTTCCGCATGGAGAAAGTAGTCAATAGTGTCGAATACTGCTGGGAACTTGAGAAAGCTAATGGAGAAAAAGACTTCAGAGATGGCAGTTAGCACTGGCAACCTTGTGCAGAACTGGGAGCAGGTTCGTGGTTGGGAGGAGGGTGAGATGTGGAGTATCTCTAGGTTAGAATGCTGGGTGTCTACTCCTGCAAGCCAGTAGCCAGCATCCCAACTGTGCAGAGCCAATGATGATGACTAAGTTATTTTAGAGTGTGGTGCTACACCAGTAAGCACATAGCTGACCCTGTGGTTCTGTAGCCTACCTCATGGTTTCCCTGCATGCTCATTCTCACTCATGAACTGGAGGAAAAGGGAAAGGGAGGTGGCATTGGGTGGTGGCAAAGGGGCCTTCATGGTTCCTATTTCCCCTTTTGCTCCTATTGACCTTTGCCTGATGCATAGCAGTCATCTATATGGTCCTGAATATAGTGCTGGCTGGGGAATCTGCTGATTGCCACCCAAATTTCAACAGTATGTTCAAGTCTATATACAGTAGTGACTTATCCACTAGTTGAACAAGCCTCTCTGACATGGGTTTGCTGTCATCCCTCTGGGGTTTGAGTTATGATATCAACTTGACTCTGCCCTGGGTGGCATTTATAATTAGGTAGATTGGTTCCTCTTCTTGGTCTTCTTTAGCTGAGTGTGTCTGCCTACGTCTCAGAGCTATGTTGGGGAGAATATGGAGCCTGCAACCTTGTCCCAGGAGTGAAAAGGAGCAATTGAGTGGTAGGATGTCTTAAATTTCTAAAGGAGGATGGTCTGGATTCCCAGGTCTTCAAACAGCCCCAAGAAGTGCAGAGGAGGACATAAGCTCTCCCTCCTAAAGGAGGAGCTGGAGGAGGAGGAATTAAAGAATAGGCTGCAGCTGCTTTATGAAGCCAGAAAAGAGATCCCTGGCTCTTTCCCGAGTGAAATTCTCTTATTAGAATTTGCCTTAGATTTGATAAGATGTTGAATAAACATGATGTGGTAATAATCTGGAAGCAGATGCCTGAGAGTGTAGGATGGTTGGATTTATTCAAGCAGTGCCAGTAGCTTTTAGATTTTAAGGAAACAGTATAGGTACAAGGAAGCAGGGTTGGAGTTTCTAGGTGCTCGATAGAGTGAAGGAAGTGAATAGGTGAGTGGAATTGGGGACCAAGTCCTCATATTTCAAGAAATGAGATGGAAGGGGAATGTTTCTAGAGTTTGCTAATAGCCGTTGGGGGACTGAATCTCTTTCATACACTTCCCCCTGCCTTCCATCTTCATTTGGGCAGAAGCTAAAAATCTGCCCAAGTGTGCTGTGTTGCTGCTAATTGCTTCACGTTTTTATGGGGTCTCATAATTTTAATTGCACTTGGATATTATATATTCACTCAGTCTCCACATGGGCACTGTTGGAGACAATAATACAGAAAATTATAATGACATTGGTGACACCACTCACTTGGCCCAGGGCTCTTTGCTCTTCTGGGTTGGAGAACAGGCAGAAAGTAATGCAGAAGGTCAAGAGGAGTCTGAGTTTATCCTCAGCTTGATGGTCCCCCATCCTACCCAAGAACCAGGTTGCCCCTGATTCTGGCAGTATTAGTCTTTGCCACTCCCAGGATTCATGCTGGACAGTGGAAGGCCTGGTTTTCAAGCTCCAGGCCAGGTTTCCAGTAGATGCATCTCCTCTCTCTGTGGCTCTAGACAACTTGAAAGAGCCCCAAAGCCCATGTACCCTATATAATTAGTCCTCTGAACCCCTACTTTAACATGGTCCTCTCCTGCTTGAACATGTGATCAGCCACCAAGGCAGTACCTAGGGATAGGCTTGTCTTTCCCTACCTAATCCTGTCCTTTCTTGGGATCCAGCCTCAATTGAGGAGGAAGAGAATTCCTCCATAAAAGTACACTTTTCATTTCCATAATTAAAATGTGATCATATAGATAACACGTGCTTTTTATTTGAATTTGAATAACACATGGAAATATAAAGAGAAAAATAGAAGACACCTGAAATCTCATTACCTTGAGATAACTGTTTGGTGACCGTCCTTTCAAGAACTCCTTTATGCAGTCAGACACACATGTATATAGTTTCGCATGAATGGGATCATATTACACATACTGTGTGTGTGTGTGTGTGTGTGTGTGTGTGTGTGTGTGTTTTAAATCATGAATTTTGGGGGCGCCTGAGTGGCTCAGTCGATTGAGCCTCTGACTTCAGCTCAGGTCATGATCTCGCAGTTTGTGAATTCGAGCCCTGTGTCAGGCTCTCAGAGCCTGGAGTCTGCTTCGGATTCTGTGTCTCCACCTCTCTCTGCCCCTCCCCAGCTCATGCTCTGTCTCTCAATAATAAATAAACATCAAAATTTTTAAAAAATCATGATTTTTTTCTTTCTCCCCATCTCTTCTTCCTAAATGAACACCCTATCTCCCAATTTCTGTCCTACATATGGTCAATGTTACTATCTGCTGTGTACCCTTCTGTATTTTTCTCCATAATTACTATCATACAGAGATATGTGTATGCATATATAATACATATATTTTATAAGCAAATAGGATTTTTTCTTGGTTTTGAAATGTGATATACTTTAATCCATACTTTCTTTCATCACCTTGCTTTTCTTATTTAGTAATACCTTATGTTGACACTTTCAAGTTACCTAGTATAACTCTAGCCCATATCAACATTTAATTGCATAACATGGTAGAATTCCCCCATATATATATATATATATATATATGCTTGGTGTCCAGTCTGGACCACTGTGAGCAATGCTGCAATAAATATCCTGTTCCTTTCAGATAGGTTCTTCTATTTCTCTAGGATAGCTATCTAAGAGCCAGAATTGCGATTTAAAGAGTATATGCATTTTAAATATTAATATATGTGGCCAGATTGCCTTCCAAAAAGGCTTGAACAGAGATGCCTGGGTGGCTCAGTCAGTTAAGCACTGACTCTGAATTTTGGCTCAAGTTATCATCTCAACAGTTCACGAGTTCAAGCCCTACACTGGGTTCCACTGCTGGCAGTGTGGAGCTTGTTTGAGATTCTCTCTCTCTCTCTCTCTCTCTCTCCCTCTCTCCCTCTCCTTCTCTCCCTCTCTCCCTCTCCTTCTCTCTCTCTCTCTCTCTCTCCCTCTCTCTCTCCCCCCCCCACTCTGCCCCTCCACAGCTCTGTCTCTCAAATAAATAAACTTAAAGATAACAACAACAACAACAAAAAGGTTTGAACACTTCAAAGTTTCATGAAGCATAATTTATTTTCCTCCTTTTCCTCCACATTCCAGGCAGAAAGGGAATTATATCTCATTTTTGATATAAAACAACTTATAGTTTTCTGGCTTCAAGTGAATTTGAGCATCTCTTCCTATGGCTGGCTATTTGGCAAACCTGACTGTTTATGACATTTGCCCATTTGTCCATGAGATTATATTTTTCTAAACAATTGGTAAGGGTTCTTTGTATATTACAGAAGTTGTGGTGGAGGAAACACTTATTCCTCACTTCTGATGTTTCCATATAGCAGGGGCAGCCATTAATATAATGTTTCTGTCAGCTTTGAACTCTTCATTCATTTCCTTTCTGGGGTAGAGAGATTGAATCTGATGAGTTTTGGGAGGAGAGGTTGGAATGTAGTAAGCCCAGAGTTTTCTTGGGGTGAGATGTCTACTCAGAGGATATGTTCTTGATTGCACTCCACTGTCTTTTAATTGGTGAGTTTAACCTATTTACATTTATTGCAATGACTCTATAAATTAGGACTGTTTCTTCTAATTTATTTCAAATTTCCCATTTATTATATTTTCTTTTTTTTCTCATTTCCTACTTCTTTTTTCCTTTTCTTTTTTTTAAGAAATAGCCTTCTTAAAAATGTTTTTTTATTTTTGAGAGAGAGAGAGAGAGACAGAGCATGAGCAGGGGATGGGCAGAGAGAGAGGGAGACACAGAATCCAAAGCAGGCTCCAGGCTCTGAGCTGTCAGCACAGAGCCTGATACAGGCCTTGAACTCACAAACCACGAGATCATGACTTGAGCCGAAGTCGAACACTTAACTGACTGAGCCACCAGATACCCCACCTCTGTTGAATTCTTATGTTTATTTACCCATTATTGATTTTATCATTGTACCGGGGGTAGTGAGAGAAACCAAGTACGAAAATGAAATAAAAATCATGAGATTTGAAAGGAAGAAGTGAAACTCCTTCTATTTTCCAGATGACATGATCTTATAGAAATAAAATTCTAAGAGATGCACTAAAAACTGTTAGAGCTAATAAACAAGTTCAGCAAGGTGGCAAGGATCAAGATAATATGCAAAAATAAATTATATTCCTAAAACACTATGAGTGAACAATCCAAAAATTAAAAAATTCAAAAACAATTTCACTCATGATGCCTAAGTGGCTCAGTTGATTAATCATCTGACTCTTGATTTTGACTCAGGTCATGATCTCACAGTTCATGAGTTCAAGCCCTGCACTGAGCTCTGCACTGACAGTGTGGAGCCTGCTTGGGTCTCTCTCTCTCTCTCTCTCTCTCTCTCTCTCAAAATAAATAAATAAACTTAAAAAAATAAAAACAATTTCATTCATGATAGTATCAAAAAGAAGTATATCATTATCTGTATATTCCCCCTTTAACAATACAAATACTTTAGTATACTCTTATATCCCTTAATCTTACCCCATGCACCATCTCCACCATGCTGATATTGTTAAAAATTTAGTTTGAATTATATGAATATACATGTTTTTCTTTTCTTCTCTCTAGTCCCTATTTTTTTCTTCTATTTATTGAGGTATACATATAGTCAAGTGCACGGATCTGTGTAGAACTAATTTGGACAAATGTATGTAATATATAAAAACATCACTCAATTCAAGATCAAGGACATTTCCAGAACCCCATAAGGTTCCCTCATGCCCCCTTTTAGTCAATTCCTTCTACCAGAACCAACTGTTATTCTGATTTCTATCACCATAGATTAGTTTGCCTCTTCTAGGATTTCTTATTTTAAAAATCATGTAATATGTACCTTTTAGGTGTTGCTTTTTTCACTCAACCTGGTATTTTTTTGAAAGTCATTCATGTTGTTGTATTCATTAGTAGTTGTTTTCTTTTTACTGCTAGTTGTCATTCAGTTGTATGAACATACCAAAACATGCTTATCTATTCTTCCACTGGTAGATATTTGTGTTTTCTTTTTCAATTTGGGAATATTATTAATAAAGCTGCTGTGAACATCCTCATATAAGTTTTTTGTGGACATGAATAGAATTGCTGGATCATAATTGCTCCAAAGGTGTGCTGAAACTTCTCCACTGGACACTCGAACTTCTACAAAGCCCTCTCATCCATGGTGATTGTCCTTGTTGGTCTTCTTTATAGGGGAGACAGTAGAAAACTCTTACTGCACCATGTTTATAATGACATTCCTTCTGATTTGACACTTTTATCTATCTAGGGTCTTGATCACATACCCGATGTCTAGTAAACAACTCCAGGCTTCCACAGACCTATTCATCAGACCGTTCAGGTGGCACGTGATTGTGATTCTGAGATCAGTCATTGCAGTTTGTGTAAGTATAATTTCTTTCCACTTGTTTCTATCTGTCCGTCGAGCTTGAACCAATCACTTCGATCCAGGAGAAGGAAACTGAAGGAAGCTCTCCATTTCATCATTCCATTTTCCAGTTTCTAATCCAGAAACAGAAGTGTCCAAGAGGGACAAGCTCTTAGAAAAAAAAGAATGAGCAAATTATAGTAGGTAGGGGTGACTGTAAGGGAGTCCAAAACACTAGCCTGAAAAACTCAGGGGAAGAAGGAAACCTGAACTCTCCATGCTTTCTTTCCCCCAAGGTGCTGTATTTCTGCTCCAAGTCACCTGGCTCCTTTCTAGTTCTTAAAATTGAGATGGCCTCCATACCTATCTCTAAGATGCCCTGCTCTCCCTCTCTACCTCTGTGCATATGTAAGAGTTTCCTTTTCCCCTTGGTTCTGCTAAAAGGAAAACATTTTTTTTGAATTATTAAAAAAGAAGTTCTACCAGGAATGGGGGCGCCTGGGTGGCTCAGTTGCTTAAGCATCCGACTCAGCTCAGGTCATGATCTCACGGTTTGTGAGTTTGAGCCCCACCTCAGGCTCTGTGCTGACAGCTTAGAGCCTAGAGCCTGCTTCAGATTCTGTCTGTCTGTCTGTCTTTCTCTGTCTCTGCCCTTCCCCTGCTTGTGCTCTGTCTCTCTCAAAAATAAATAAACATTAAAAAAAAAAAAAAGAAGCCCTACCAGGAATAAATAGGGGAAAAAATAAATCTTAAAGATAGAAATCTATATATGTACAAAGGACAAATCATTTATGTTAAGCTAAATAACAGTTGTCTTCAAACTGAGTTGCTTCTACAGCTCCTTTTTCTTGGCGTTAGTTCAAACTTTTTGCCATTTAGCTTGAGATAAGTTTATATATGTTGTTGCTGTGACTAGTTCTGGTGAAACTGAGAATCTTTTCTTAAACATCTTTTCTTGTTTTGGGTACTTTATCAGAGAACAGGAGGATGAGAATTTAGTAGAAAAGTGCTATCTCAGGATAGAGTATATATCTTAGGGATATGATCCTAGCAGAGGAAAAGATTACCCCAAGAGATGGCATTTCCTGATACCACAATAGAGCAATAAGCCCTTGGGGATTAATGAGGAAGGCAGTCAAGAAAGGTGGCAGCTCACAAGAGCAGGGAAAGTTGGAAAAGTGGTTTCATACAGGGATATCAGGCAAGTAAGTAAATGCATTCAGGATAACGAGAAACCAATTTCCAATTATTAAAGGGCTTACAAATATGAAAAGGTAAGACTGGAACAGACCCTGAGGTGTTGGGCTGGAATTGAAGATATAAAGGGTGATATTTCTTAATGGTAAAAGCATCAATTCACCAATCCATCAAGAGGACATAACAGACCTAACTGTTTATGCACCTAATAACAGAGTTTCAAAATATATGAAGCAAAAACTTATAGAACTTCAAATAAAAGTAAACAAATTCACAATTAAAGATTTCAGTATTGCTTCATCTGTAATTGACAGTATAAATCAACAGAAAATGGGTTAACGGGCGCCTGAGTGGCTCAGTCAGTTAGGCATCCGACTTTGGCTCAGGTCATGATCTCACAGTTGGTGAGTTCGAGCCCTGCGTTGGGTTCTGTGCTGACAGCTCAGAGCCTGGAACCTGCTTTGGATTCTTTGTCTCCCTCTCTCTGTTCTTCCCCCACTCATTCTCTCTCTCTCTCTCTCAAAAATTAAAAAAAAAAAAAAGGTTAACATACAGAAGATGTGAACAACAGTATCAACCAACTTGACCCAATTATGTCATTTATAGACCACTCTGCACAACAACAGAAGAATACACATTCTTTTCAAGTACTCATGGAATGTTTGCCAAAATAGATTGTATTTTGAATCATAAAACAAGTCTAAATAAATTTAAAATGTTTCAAATCATACAAAATTATGTTCTCTGATCACATTGAAAGTACATTAGACGTCAATAATGGAAAGTTTTCTAGAAAACCCCCAAGTATTTGGAAACTAGGCAACATCTAAATAGTCCATGGGTCAAAGGAAAAATCTTAAAGGAAATTATAAAGTATTTTAAACAAATGGAAAATGAGAACATCTATTAATTTTTGTGGGATACTCAAAGGGAAATTTATAGCACTAAATGCCTTTGTCAGAAAAGAAGCAAGATCGCAGACAAATTCTTAGAAATATACAAACTACTAAAACTGAAACAGGAAGAAATAGATCATTTGAACAGACCCATAACCAGCAAAGAAATTGAATCAGTAATCAAAAATCTCCCAACAGAGGTGCCTGGGTGGCTCAGTCAATTGAGCGAAATCTCCCAACAAACAAAAGTCCATGGCCAGATAACTTCTCACGTGAATTCTACCAGACATTTAAAGAAGAGTTAATATTTCTTCTCAAACTGTTCCAAAAATAGAAATGGAAGGAAAACTTCTAAACTGATTTTAGGAGGCCAGTATTACCTTGATTCCAAAACCAGACAAAGACTTCACTAAAAGGAAAATTACAGGTCAGTGTGAAGGAAACAACAAAACTAAAAGGGAGCCTACAGAATAAGAGAAGATATTTGCAAATAACATATCTGATAAAGGATTAATATCCAAAATCTATAAAGAATTTATCAAACTCACCCCCCCAAAAAAAACAAATAATCTAGTTAAGAGATGGGCAGAAGACATAAATAGACATTTTTCCAAAGAAGAAATCCAGATGGCTGACAGACACATGAAAAGATGCTCAACATTACTCATCATCAGGGAAACACAAATCAAAACTATGATGAGATATCACCTCACACCTGTCAGAATGGCTAAAATTAACAGCACAAGAAACAAGTGTTGGAGAGGATGCAGAGAAAGGGGAACCCTCTTGCACTGTTGTTGAGAATGTAGACTGTGCAGCCACGCTGGAAAACAGTATGGGTGTTCCTCAAAAAACTAAAAAGAGAACTACCCTACAATTCAGCAATTGCACTACTAGATATTTTCCCTAAGGGTACAAAAATACAGATTCAAAGGGGTACATCACCCTGATGTTTATAGCAGCATTATCAACAACAGCCAAACTATGAAGGGAGCCCAAATATCCACTGACTGATGAATGGATAAAGAAGATGTGGTATGTACACACACACACACACAGTGGAATTTTATTCAGCCATCAAAAGAAATGAAATCTTCCATATGCAACAAAGCAGATGGAGCTAGAGTGTATTATGCTAAGTGAAATAATTCAGGCAAAGAAAGATAAATATCATATGATCTCATATGTTGAATTTAAGAAACAAAACAGATGAACATATGGGAAGGGGGGAAAAAGAAAGGGGGAAATGAACCACAAGAGACTCTTAAAGATAGAGAACAAACTGAGGGTTGATGAAGGGAGGGCGCTGGGGGGTGGGCTAAATGGGTGGTGGGTATTAAGGAGGGCACTTGTGTTGAGCACTGGGTGTTATATTTAAGTGATGAATCACTAAATTCTACTCCTGAAAACAGTATTACACTATATGTTAGCTAACTAGAATTTAAATAAAACTTTGAAAAAAGAAAAAAAGATCTCAAATCAGTGAACTCAGTTTCAACCTGAGTTCTGAGAAACTGATAAAGAGCCAATTAAGTCCTATGTAAGCAGAAAAAAATATATATCAAAGCCAATATAAATAAAATAGATTAAAAGTCTTAGCAAAGTAGGAATAAAAGAGAACTTACTTAACCTGAGGAAGGGAATCTACTTAATCATACATAATGGTTAAAGACTGAATGCTTTTCAGAAAGATCAGGAATATGACACACATAACTACTTCCAGCACTCATCTTTAACATTGTACTGGAAATCTGAGCCAGTACAATAAGGCAAGGGGGGAGAATGGTATGCAGATTGGAAAGAAGGTCTCTTTCTAAAAAGTTTTTTTGGAGAGCCTGGGTGGCTCAGTCGGTTAAATGTCCATCTTCAGCTCAGGTCATGATCTCACGGTCAGTGAGTTCAGGCCCCATGTCGGGCTTTGTGCTGACAGTCTGGAGCCTGCTTCAGATTCTGTGTCTCTCTTTCTCTCTGTGCCCCTCCCCCACTCATGCTCTGTCTCTCAAAAATGAATAAACATTAAAAAAATTTTTTAAAAACCAAATCAATTGTATTTCTATAGATGAACAATTGAAATCAAAAAATTAAAAATACCATTTCCAATAGCACCACCCAAAAAAGAGAAAAATACTTAGGTATAAATGTAATAGAATATGTGCAAGATCTGTATACAGAACTACAAAACACTGATGAAATAAACAAGACCTAAATAAATTGAGATACATGTTAATGGAGTAGAGAGTAAATGTCATTGATATGTCACTTATGCGGGCAGGGGCAAGGAGATGTCATTTAAGAAGAAAACCTTAAGAAGAAAATACTAAATCAAAAGGTGAATATAGGACAGTTAAATGATATAAAACCAAAATATAAAAATCGACTGTATTTCTGTATGCTAGCATTGAACAAATGGAAAGCTTTATGGGTGTTGGCTTTTCAATGTAGGGTGATTGGAGAATCTGTATGTTAGTACCGTTATGTCTTTCCTCTCAGGTCAGATTCCTCAGAGAAATTTTGCAGGATTCTGCTTTGAGGTTGATGGCCTGTGCTTAGCTGTCAGTCTTCTAGGAGTTGAATCTGGGAAGAAGGCTGAGGTTGACGTTTGGGAAGAGAAGGGAAGAACTAAGCATTCAGTATACAATCATTCCGCTCCCTGGGAAGGGCTCCCCACACATCATTTTCCATGGTCCTTGGCTTCATCTGGGAAGTTCCTCCTTATTCATTATCCACCTTGGTCACATCTGAAGTGAACACTGAAGAGGTGATATTGAGTGTGGCAAAGAACTGTCAATTATCTATTAAACATGTTTCTCTAAAAACAGAACCTCTAAACCAGCACTTTTTTGTTTTTCTGGAGAGCTGGTTTACTAACACGCTACCTCAGATATTTCAGGGAAGATATGTCCTTACCCAAGCCTAAGCCCTCCTTAGGGCTGAATTATGATTGGTCTCAACCAATCATGATAATGTCAGTGTCCTAGCTCTGGTGGTCAACTGATACTTGATAATGAAATATAAAGCCCACGCCTTCTGGGTGGGGCTTTTGGAAGATGTTTGCTTTCTTAATTTAAAGGGGAAAATCCAAGCACAGTTTGCCGTACCCCGTTTTATTTGCTGGCACATGGACATAAGCACTGGAGATCCAGCCATCTTGCACCATAGAACAGCAAGTCAATATGGAGGCTGGATCATTGATGACATTGTTGGAGCCATTAACCAGCCCTTGATGTCTTATTCCTGGACATCTCATTATGTGGGAAAACAGAGACAGAGAATCTGAAGCAGGCTCTGTGCTGTCCAGACTGTCAGCAAAAAGCCCGACATGAGCTCAAACCCACAAACCATAATATCATGACCTGAGCCAAAGTTGGACACTCAACCAACTGAGCCACCCAGGTGCCCTGATATTTTAACATGCTTTAAAAATCAGTCTATTTTCCTCTCATTCATTATGGCCTTTATATATCATCTTTTTCTTTGCCTGCCTTTTTTTAAAATGTTTGTTTATTTTGAGAGAAAGAGCAGGGGAGATGTAGAGAGAGGGAGAGAGAGAGAATCCCAAGCAGAGCTTGATGTGGGGCTCAGACCCATGAACCATGAGATCGTGACCTGAGACAAAACAAAGAGTTGGATGCTAAACTGACTGAGCCACCCAGGTTCCCCCTTTGCATTCCTTTTAAACAAATCCTAATCTCCCTCTAGACAGATGAACCCCCTCAAGCTGAGTTGGGTAGAGATGATATACTCCAAAATATAAAATAAGCAAAACTAGGGGCACCTAGCTAGCTCAGTAGAACCTGTGATTCTTAATCTCAAGGTCATGAGTTCAAGCCCTACATTGTGTGTGGAGCCTACTTAAAACAAAAACAAAACACAACTATATGCTCTCTTGTCTTGATAATCTAACCCCCCAGGGACAAGCGACTGGGTAGCTCAGTTGGTTGAGCCTCCGACTTTGCCTCAAGTCATGATCTCACAGTTCATGAACTCGAGCCCAACATCGGGCTCCAAGCTGACAGCACAGAGCCTGCTTCGGATCCTCTGTCCCCCCTCTCTCTCTCTCTCTGCCCTTTCCCCACTCATGCTCTCGCAAAAAATAAATAAACATTAAAAAAGATAAATATAAAAATAAAATCCAGGGGCAAGATTGCAGCCATCAACCACAACGTGGGTCACCGCAGCCTACAGAGACCAAAGGCCCATGCTTATTAGAGAGCTGACAACCAGTTTAGGGAGAACCTAGTTGGAATATAAATTCGAAACAATTTTAATTCTTCCACTTGTTGCCATACAGTGTGTCTGTTCAGTGCTATCCTTCCCCTTAACCACATCTCCGTCTAATTTCATAACTTTTAAGTCAATTTCAGTTGTGAAATCAGTCGATCTTGTGTCTCTAAGACTCAGCTCTATTCATTTCAAACTTCAACTTCATATCCAATTCAAAGTTCTCCTCTGCTCCATCCTTTCTCCCTCTGTCCCCTCTTGCCAAGTTTGGCCCAGGTTCTGGCTAATTTGAGTCTGTGGGAGACATGCTCTGGTCACACGTTATCTCCCTCATTCCTCTGCCCTCTATTTCTCCTTTGATATGGGGAAGGAAACCAAGAGAAGGAGAAGTAGACAGCCCCCATGCTGTCACTAACCCAACGAAGTGGCCATCCCTTCCTGTTGACTGATCAGAGTTGCTGACCAGCTGATTGACTGTTGGCTTGATGATGGGGTGGTGGATCCAATAGGCCCTGAGGATAAAGGGCTTAATCTCAAGCCACTCCCAGAGCCACTGGCGGACTCTGGTCTCATTTCCCAGTTGCATGGGTCCCTGATAAGACTGTGGCCTCCCCAGTTCTCAGTCACAAAGTATGCAACTCATACTATACAGAAAAATTGGAATTCCAGTGACTTAAGTAAGCGCCTCTGGGGCAGATCTCAATGATCTGTATGAAGGAAATATCTCCTCCTTTCTCTCCCTCTGTGCTGCAGTTCTTTCTTCCTGATGTAGGCCCCGAATCTTTCTTCCTTCTCATGTTGATTTTATCCAGGAAATACGTAAGGAGGGGCCTGGCCATCCCCTGTGCCCTGGCCCTGGTGAGACATGGGACTATCAAATGGCAACAGTGTATATGTGTCACCTAATGTCTGTGCTATGAGGAAAGTTGAGAGAGTAGGTCCAGATCCTTGACACTAAAGTATAGTCAGAGAACAAATCAGAAGCAGGGTAAATAAGTGCTAGAGGCTACCAAATACTGATGGGCCATCAAACTGGATTAACTTCCTTCCCTGGGAGGAATTGCTGCACATTTGTACTGTGGTTTTGAATTATATGAGTGTCCCCCTGAGGTAAGGGCAATTGAGGCTTGTGGTTACCTGAGACTTGGATTTTGGTTGGGGGCTAGAGAGAGCTGGAGCCACAGCCCAATCCCTCCGCACTGCCGCCTTCTATCTGCACATCTCTCCTTTTTGCCTCCTGTGCAGGGAAGCCCCACTACCCCATAAGTCTGATTCCATTGACTGCTCCCCAAGATGGACCTCTAGCCCATTCCTCTGTGTGTGAAGGAAACCCTCCTTCCTGAATCCAGGATGGAGATTATAGAGGTTGGATTGTAGAAAGAAGAAATACAAAGGGGAAGGAGGGTTTATGCTGGGTTTTGGAGTCCAGAGAAAGAAGGACGTTATGTAATGGGTGAGGAGAGCTAGAAAGTGGGGGTGGGGGCGGGTCCAAGCCTCAACCCCCCCTCCGTTGGCAGTCAGAGTATATGCATCCCAAGTGAGCAGGTTGTGGGGCAGAAGCCAGTGGGGACTGGGAGAAGAGATGGTCTTTACTCTCCAAGAGATTTAGCAAATCCCATAGACTTTTTAAGTTTATTTATTTAGAGAGAGTGCATGCACATGAGTGGGGGTGGGGCAGAGGGAGAGAGGAAGAGAGACTCCCGTGCTGTCAGCACAGAGCCTTACTTGGGCCTCAATCCCATGAACGGTGAGATCATGACCTGAGTCGAAATCAAAAGTCAGATGCTTAAACGACTGAGCCACCCAGGCTCCCCAAGACGTACAGTTTAAAAAAATTTTTTTAATGTTTTATTTTTTGAGAGAGAGAGAGACAGTGTGAGCAGGGGAGGGTCAGAGAGAGAGGGAGACACAGAATCCGAAGACAGGCTCCAGGCTCTGAGCTAGCTGTCAGCACAGAGCCTGACGTGGGGCTCAAACCCACAAACCATGAGATCATGACCTGAGCTGAAGTTGGACGCTCAACCGACTGAGCCACCCAGGCGCCCCGAGACATACAGTTTTAAACATGAGATGATATCTGCAGGTGTGTGTGGTGGTGGCTCACACACCAGCTTTGGATCAGAAGCCCCATGACGTAGAGCAGTTAGGATTCCTGCTGGAGACCCACCAGACAGAGGAGGACTACGTCTGTGAACTGATACCTTCCCAGAAGAAAGGTGAAGAGACACAAACCACTGACAGGTTCTTCTTTCTCTATCCACAGATCTTGTACATCAGAGTTTCATGGCCTCTGGACCAGAGCATGGTCCCTCTGCCCCCCACCGCCCCGCCCCGCCTGCAAGTCCTCTGGCTCTCTCCCCAAGGAGCTCTTGGATCTGACCCATCTTCTGCACTGGCCTCCCACCCCAGGAGATGCGGGGGACCTTTTGGCCTCCACCAGTCCCCAGACTTCCACCTACCACCTGAGGGATCCTTCCCAGGCCAGCTACACCCTGGGAGGCTACCTAGAGGCCATCCTTATTGCCAGAGACCAGCAGGGCAGGCCCAAGACCTGTGGTGGGGATCTGTTTCGGGCACAGCTGCTGGGTCCCCACCTGAAGGCAGGAGTCCCTGGGGATATCCAGGATCTGGAGAATGGCACCTACCTGTTGTCCTTCCTGCTGCTCTGGACTGGGCAGGCACAGGTGCAAGTACGGCTGATCCACTCCAGCGAGGCAGTTGGGGTCCTGCGGGGAATCTGGAGAGACCAATGGGCCACGGTCAATTTCACTGGCTATTTCTGAGGACCCACAGGATATGAAGAAATTGTGACTTACAATGTTAATCCCCTGCTAACCGGGGAGGAAGAGTCTACCTGTCACTACAGGGATGAAGATTCTGGTGAGCTCTGGTTCTGTGCTCGACCCCCCAACCCTGCCCTGTGACACTCTGGTAGGGTATTCAAGTGGACATTACTGGAATGTGACCACACCACATGAGGAGGCCCTGCTGGCATGGTAAGAAACCCAGCATTATCTGGGATGTCCGTTCCAACCCTTGAACCCCAGTCCCTGTGATTATTCTGCCTGAGCAACTACCCTCATTCATCTATTCCCTTATATTAGACATGTTTCCTACTATGTGCCCGGTCTCATACTAAGTGCTGACTACTTCTATGCAATGGTCGGCATCCCTGCCCTCTACAAGTTTTCAATGAGGAGATTCATGACTTTTGTTTTGGGTTTATTTGCTTGCTTATGTTTTTGTTTGTTTGTTTTTTGGGGAGCGAAAGAGAGAGAGAGAGAATCTTAAGCAGGCTTCATGTTCGGTGTGGAGCCCAACACGGGACTCAGTCCCACAACCCTGAGATCATGACCTGAGCCGAAATCAAGAGTCAGACGCTCAACTGACTGAGCCAGCCACCCAGGTACCCCTGTGAAGATGCATGACTTTTAAAAGCACAGTATGATGAGTACCTAAGTTCAGTATGCACTGAGTGGTTTGGGGACACAGAGAAAGGGCAGCCCACCTGGCCGGTGATGATTGGGCATGTGACAGTTTATCTAAAGCTTGAAGGAGCATGGACCTCTGGCAAAAATGAAGCATTGTAGGCCTCTCTGCTCTTCTGACGGCCCCTGTAAGGAGAGATGTAGGGTAGAAATCACCAGCATATATGGTCGGGGAGTATGGAGGATGGATGTGACCCCTGAGTGAGAGGGGAGCAGAGCCTGCAGCCTGGAAGCTGAGAAAGGCTGAGAACTGTCCTCGGTCTCAGGGCGGGGGTGGGGGCAAGCTTCCCTGGGTAGAGAGAGGATGGGAGTCAGGGAGGGGAGATGGGTAAACAGCCTACTGTCCCTGAGATCTGAGGCAGGGTGGGGGTTAGAGAGACCCGAGGAAGAAGGGAGGAATTTTTTAAGGTGAGAGACCATCTGGGGATGGAGGTAAAAAAAACAATCCTAGAAGATGGCAGGGTGGGGGCAGAGCAGGGGTGGAGGGACACGCCCACTGAGTGGGGGGAGAGAAGAGCCAGAGGTGTTCACAGGGCAGGCTGGTAGCGAGGATGGCTGCTGCTCCACCGCCCCAAGGAGCACGGAAGTTCTCACTGGCTGCCACGAGGACTGGAGGAGGGGAGGGAGCCAAGCTGAAGTCCCTGGCGGTGCCCAGGTGCCTGTTGGCCTCACCAGGCACCCATCTCTGGAGGCTCTTGGTAGCTCGTGTCTGGGGAATTCCCACTAACATTTACTTCCTGGCATGAGAATTTAGCACCAGGTAACCTTGGTCTTTCCAGACCAATTCTTATTGCTCCCTTTGGTCAAAAAAGGAGAACCACATATCCTTTTTTGCACTGATCCATCAAAAATACATCTAAGGTTATAGGGCACCTGGATGGCTCAGTCGGTTAAGCGTCCGACTCTTGATTTCGGCTCAGGTCATGATCTCGCGGTCATGAGATCAAGCCCCATGTGAGGCTCCATGCTGAGTGTGGAGCCTGCTTGGGATTCTCTCTTTCTGCCCCTCCCCTGTTCGCACTCTGTCTCACTTGCTCTAGCTCTCTCTCTCTCTCAAAATAAATAAATAAACATTAAAAAATAAGTCTAAGGTTAAAAACAGGAGCCATCTCAGGATGTCACTTGGGGTACATCCCAGAAGTCTCTGGAGTGCCGGTGTGTAGATTCTGACGCTGGCTCCAGCTGCTCCGACTTGCCAGCTTCTATCCGTGTGATCTCTGGCAAGTCACTTAACCCGTCTGAACCTCTGTTGTCTCATTCATAGAGGGGGATAATAATAGTACCTCCCTCATAGGCTTGGGGCGAAGAGCAAATATATTAATGTGTGTAAAGTGCTTAGAACAGGGACAGTATATCGCAGCTCTCTTGGCTGTTACAATCTTGGCCCAAGCATTTTGCTGCTGTCGAGTGACCCCTGCTCTGTCAGACATTGTCCAAAGTCGTGGAGGTCCTAGGATGGGAGAGTAGGGCAGACGTGGCCCCATCTCATGGGACCTAACAGTGTGCTGATACAAGACAGGTGTTAAACAGATAATCACACATGTGACAAATGTATAACAAACATGAATTTGCAGCCCTAAGGTCAGATGTTGCTGTATATAACTTTAATCCCATCTGAGGACCTCTGCAGCCAGACTGGTGGGAAGAGCTCCCTTCACCAAGGGTCCTGCAAAGAAACTGACACCTGGGCCACCTGGGATCCTCCTGTAGTCCTCCCCAAAGTGCCCGGGGTTCAAGCTTGTGTAATCTTGGGCTCTGCTGCGGGGGCAGGCGTCTCCACCTGGGTCCAGAGTCCTTGAGATCATCCTTCACCTGCTTTCTGAAGCTGTCACCTCCAGGGGGCACTAGGGCCATACTGAGGCATTTTTCTAGCTTGTAGGAATATTCTCATCCCCTCTCCTCTCCAGAAGCAAATTCCCCTACCTCCTCAGACACAACCCCTTCAATCACTCTGTCCCTTCATTCAACAAATGCATGCTGACCACCCTCTATATGCATGGCCCTGCTAGAGACACTGGGAACGCAGCAGTGAAGAAAACAGTAAGGACCTTGCCCTGGTAAAGCTTACTTATGACAGGAGGGAGAATGATAACCAATAAACATAACAATAAGTAAATAGTATAGAATGCTAGAAGAGATGGGGCGCCTGGGTGGGTCAGATGGTTAGACATCCGACTCTTGATTTCGGCTTAGGTCATAATCTTGAGGTTCCTGGGTTTGAGCCCCGCGTCCGGCTCTGATACTGACAATGCAAAGCCTCCTTGGGATTCTCTCTCTCTCTCCTTCTCCCTTTCTGCCCCTCCCTCACTCACATGCTCTCTCTCCCTCTCTCTCTCAAAAATAAATAAATAAACTTCTGAAAATTAAGAAAAGGATGCTGGAAGGAGATTCGTGCTAGGGGAAATTTAAAACAGAGGAGGTGAGGATTAGAAGTATGATGGGGGCAGGTTGCAATGTTAAATAGTGGGTCAGGGTAGACCTCATTAAGAATTTGGCATTCCAAGCTCCGTGCGGAGGTGCTGCGTGTGAAGCCTGCTTGGGATTCTTTCTCCCCCTTTCCCTCTTGCCCCTTCCCCGCTCACGTGCATGCACTCTTGTGCTCTCTCTCTCTCTATGAAAATAAATAAACTTACAAAAAAAAAAAGAAGTTGACATTCAAGCAAAGACTTAAAGGGAATGAGAGAGTTGGCCCAGAATGTACCTGAGACGAGAGTTCCGGGCAGAGGAAATGCCGTAATGTGCCTGGTGTGTCTGAGTAACAGCAAAGGAAGCCAAATAGCTGGGATGCAGTGAGGGACAGAGAGGTGGGCAGGTGAAAACCAACGGGCTTAAGGGAAGGATGCGGCATGACCAGGAAGGGCTCTGTGAGCACACAGATTTTTAAGTGAAA
Source organism: Cryptoprocta ferox (assembly GCA_028646485.1). Taxonomy (NCBI): domain Eukaryota; kingdom Metazoa; phylum Chordata; class Mammalia; order Carnivora; family Eupleridae; genus Cryptoprocta; species Cryptoprocta ferox. The sequence continues at coordinate 31,262,593 of CM053564.1, forward strand.
GGGGAGTCATTGCAGGAGTTTGAGCAGAAGATGGACACGATATAATTCACGTCATTTAAAAGGTCTCTCAGACTGCTGCACTGAGATGGACTGCAGATTAAGGGAGAATCAGGGAGACTGAAAGGTAGGAGGCCTCTGCTTCAGGTTGCAGTAGTAGAGGTGTCCAGAGTGATTCATTTCTGGGTATATTCTGAAGGCAGCACCCATAAGATGTCCTCAGAGAACACAGAATGTGCCAAAAAGCGAGAACTCACTGGCTGCGGGATTTGGAGCCCGCTCCCCCGGAAGGACAGTTGCAGGTTGGGGAGGTGGGGGTGGAGATCGGGAGTTTGGTCACATGCATTGGACACCAAGCAGAGATGTTGAGCAGATGGCTAGGCTCACAAACCTGGAATCTGGCAGAGAAGTCTAGGCTGGAGCTCTTGGCTGAGTGAGATCACCAAGGGAGGGAGTGTGATCCGGAGAGAGGAGCGAAGGCTGAGCCTGAAGTGTGGGAAGAAGGGGGCTCACTCAAGGGACTACCAGGGGAGGGAGGTGTCCTGGCAGCCAGGAGAAGAGCGAGTCCCAGGGATCAAGGAGCAACCGCTGGTCTAATGATGGTCAGGGAGAATCCAACAGGGGTGGGCTCAGTGGGACCGAGAGGAAAGTTAGCACTTCTTACAAAAGGCTCCGAGCCCCTTCCTGTATAAGTCATGTTTGTAATTTCCTGTATTTTTGTGATGCTTTGATGGCTCGGGGCCTTGTGGACCCAGGGAGGGCCAGCCCCTCACAGGGTTAGCTAGCTCTCAGAGGGGCCAAGTTGCCTTGAGCATACCACCTAATTTCAGTGCACACCACCACTCCGCCTCCTCCTATCAGGCTCCTACAGTCTGGGCCAACATCCCTGGCCTGAAATCACCCCCAAGCTAGGTACTGACAACCAGAATCTGCCTGTATAGCCCAGAGCCCACTGAAATCATTCAAATGATCCAATTCTAAGCCTTCTCAGCTGCTTACCCTTCTTTGCGTATTCCTTCCTGTGAAAATCACTACAAAGGTTTGGCCCTCTGTTTGCTCTTGCTCCCTCTGCCCCCAACTGACCCTGGTGCCTCCCCAAAAGCCTGGGTACATTTTAAAACAGCTCTGCTTCCTGCACTGATGGAATCCCTGAGGCAAAGGACCTGGATCCCTGAACTCCAGCTCCAATCCCTCTCCCTGACCCCAAGCCTTCAATATCTCCGAGGAGCCATGACACTGGACAGATGCCCTTGATTTTGAGAACTTCCTTTCCTCCAAGAACCCCCATCTCACCCCAGCCCAGGGTGCCTTCCCATCACACATTTCCATTAAGAGCTCCCCTCTTGCAAATTGGTTTCTCTTCAGGAATATGACAAACAAGGCCCTCCCTCAGGATATTTCTCCAATCTGGGTGGCCAAGGAGAGTAACAAGAGTCTGGGTAAGTAACACTGGGGCTTGCAGAAAAGGCAGCACGTGTTCCATGCCTGTGGCTTTAGACGCTTCTGTACCCATGGATTGTTCTGCTTACACATAATTGTTTACAGTTCTGTCCCCTCAACAACCATGCCACCCTGGGATCCCAGACCCAAAGCTCTCTGGCTTCTACGATGTGTGGCACTCACTGTCCTGCTCCAGCCGCTCCTTCTCCACTGTTGACAGCATCCTGGGCTGCCTGGCTGGTCACGTCGTCCACACGATAGGGGACTCCATGCTTCAGCAGTGGTGGGAGTACCTGTTGGACACTGTGCCCTGTGAGTGGCCGTGAGGGGAGAGGGCAGAGCTCCTAAGGCAAAAAGAGAAGATCCAGGGCTTTGAGAAGGCAGGAAACATTTCAGGAGAGTGCTATGGAAGGACCGGATACTGGTTTGGGGGCAGAGGCAGGGATGGGGAGCAGGTTGCCCAGATTATGCATAATCTCAACAATTAGGTCAATGAACAGAGGCTCTAACAGGAGGGTGGATGTGTTTGAAGAACGATGAGTAGATAACCTCAGCTGGAAGTCAGGATTTGCCAAGGGATATTGGAGGAATGGAGTTGAAATTTAAGAAAAGTGCTATAGGGAAACCAGAAGTTTATCTTGTGACTTTGGGAAGACACTGAATGTTTTCAGTTTGTTGGACTGATTGATTGAAAAAGGACAGTCTAAAGACCGGTTATAAGGCACTTGTAGGTCAGCTTGCAGGCTGGTGAGAGACTAAATTGGTCAGCAGTAAAGGAAGCATTATACTGGGGGAACTGACAGCTTGTTGACTGATTGCTTCTAGAAAGAAGGGAGATGACCAGGTAACTATGGATAACAGAAAATGGACTCAAAATGGAAGTCACTGGGGTGCCTGACTGGTTGTGAGAGCAAGGGACAGCGGTGGTAGAAGATGGTGTACTTTTTTTATATTCTTCATATCAGGTTGTATGGGTGGGTCTTCTGGGGAGCCTGTGCATGAGGCATTTGAACACAGGGGACTGGAAGGGAATTGAGATGTCCCGAGCTTCAGACAGAGTTTCCTATTTATTCCCTGGAGGATAAAAGTTAAAAGAGGCGAGAGTGTTGTGCAGGGTGAGTGCCATCTGAGCCTCCAACTTTTGTTGCGCAGACTCCACAGTATAACGTAACATGGGTTAAGGAATATGCTTTATTGGGGAGCGGGGGAACATGAGGGCCAAGGAAAGGACAACAGCACTGAGCTGCCTCCCCTGCCTGTCTCCCATAATCCCAAAGAGAAGTCTGCAGGGTGGGTCTGTGCTCTCCTGGAGCACACCTACAAGGGTGAGACCAGCCTTGTTGGGCTTCCTGGTGCAAGATGGATGTGGGCTGCCATTTGTTTATAGAAGTTCTAAAAGTACCAGCTGCCCCCACCTGGAGGTCTTGAGGTCTGGGCTGTTGTCTACTTTCCTGCTTGAGGGATCAAAGCCCGCTGCCTCCCAGGAGGGTTAGTCTCAGTGCAGCCCCTTACTTCAGGGAAAAAGAAAGCTCCGGTTCTAACGAATTCGGTGTTTAGGCAATCTCAGGTGACCTCCCAGGGTCACTGCCCATGGCAGTGGAGTAGGTGACTTTCCTACACAACAGATGTATGTAGAGGTGAATAGAAACTCATGCCAGAATGTTGGGAAAACCAGATCCTCTGCTAGCTGATTTGGCACCTTTCTGTGAAATAGAAAAAGTCCCCCCACCCCCCATGCCCACAGAGCCCTGAAGCACACACAAGGTGGGGCAGGCAGGCAGAGACAGCGTACAAAGGAGGGGCCTTTTAAATTTTTTTTAAACATTTTATAATTTTTGAGAAACAGAGACAGTGTGATCAGGGGAGGGGCAAAGAGAGAGAGGGAGACAGAATCTGAAGCAGGCTCCAGGCTCTGAGCTGTCAGCACAGAGCCCGATGTGGGGCTCGAACCCACGAACCGTGAGATCATGACCTGAGCCGAAGTCGGACGCTTAACCAACTGAGCCACCCAGGCACCCCAAGGAGGGGCCTTTTAGTGCAGATGCCTCTAGCTCTCCATCAGGGGACATAGCTGAGTGACCACACCAGATTTCAGAAGCCTCTGGCCCCCTCAGTTGGCCACCGTTGTGCAAAGACATACACTGGGCAGCCTTGACTCTCTAGCCTCAGGCAAGTCTCCATCCAGGGGTGGGTAAAGGGAGCCAATGGATGAATCCAAGTTGAATCCTTTCTGCTCAGAAAGGAAGGAGCATCCAAAGGAACATCAATGAGACAAAATGCTTCAGGGGCCAGAGAGGCTGAGGACTGAGAATAGGTTTTGGGACTTGGTAACCACTGGCAGTATTACAGATTAGGGAGAACATAACCAGGTGGCTGGGCCAGAGGAAACTTGTGTCCTAAGGGGGAACTGATGCTAGATCTTCTATGTAATTGAATGAGGAAATATGGTCCTATATTAACCTCTAAGCTTCCTCTTGTCCTCCCCACAGCCCTGAAGCCTATGGATCTCCACACCACATATCAGACGGGGCCCCTGATGGCAGTGGAGACCGCTTGGGGGATAGTGCTGCACTGGCAGGCCCACAGCTGGCCCCTTCGCTCCCTGTGCACACTAGTGGCCTCCCTGCACTCTGTGGTCCGGGAACTGGGGGGCCTGGCCGGGGGCCCCCACACTGTGATGGTGCTGGGCCTAGGTGCCCACTTCACCACCTTTCCCCCATCTGTCTTTGTGCAACGACTCGCAGGGATCAGGGCAGCTGTGGCTGCGCTGCTGGCCCAGGAGCCCCACACTCTCATCAAGCTGGCCAACACCGGCTACAAAGTCCGTATATGGCAGTGACTGGTTCACCCTCCAGGTAAACCGGCTTCTCCGAGCCGCCTTTGCTGACCTCCGCGTAGCCTTTGTGGACGCTTGGGAAATGACCTCCAGTCTGGCCCTGCCCAACCAGATCCACGTAGGGCGGCTTATTGTCCGCAATGAGGTCAACTTCCTCCTGTCCTTCATTTGCCCCACTTGAGCACTTCTGCGGGCCCTGGGCTGTGTGGATGGAGAAGCTGGTGTGATGATCAAACCTGGAAGCCCTTCCCCCCAGCTGTCTATACCTCTTCTCTTTTCTAATGCACAGGCAATAAATCAACCAGTGAGAATTGGGATGTGGCGGGGGAAGTGGGTGGCAGATGAGGGAAACCTGGCAGTGGTCCAGTTCCCACATAGAAAAGCAGTGCTGAAGGGATGAGGCAGAGACGGAACCAGAAACATCTATCACATCTGTGCATATAAGGATTGTCATTTTTTGTTCCGGAGTCTCCGTTTAGAGTGCCAGAGAGCCTTGCAAAAGTGTAAGAGGGATTCCATTTCAGTTCATCAGAGCCACCCTAGTGGGGAGCCCGACTATATATATATAAAGACTTTTGGGGGGTTGAATTGTAAAATAAAATGTCTCCTCATTGTAAAAGTAATGCAATGCTTTTTGTAGAAAATTTGAAAAGATACCAAAAAATTAACAATGAAAATAAAAATCACCTAGAATCCCATGGTTGAGAAACTCACTGTTGAAATACATATATTCCCCCCAATTTCTCAGTGCATAAAAAAAATTCTATCCCTCTTCCTTTATTTCTTTTATTTACTCGAGATATAAATGATGGGTTTATTCTGAGATTCTAATGGACATCAAAGAGGAATTTGGTGTGCCCCTTGGTCAATTCAGGTCCTACAAGAAGCAGGTGTCAAGACAGGATTAGAAGTGCAAATATGTTTAGTGAAAACACCTATGAGAGATAATGCAGAGGAAGGCTGGGAGAGCCATCAGACCTGATGCAAGGTTGACCTGGAGTAAAGGAGAGAGGGAAGGAAGGTTGGGGTGAAGCATTCTAGACCACCGTGCAGTCTAAGGAAACTTGGTAAGACCGGTGGGAAGTCCCTGAATCACAGTTGACCGTCAGAGGAGTCCTGCATCTCCCAAAAAGGGGCCAGCCTGAGTATCCATGCTGTGCTCAGCGTTTTGGTAGCAGCAGCCCATGGGAAAAGTGGCCTCGCTATGAGGGATGTCAGAGGATAGAAGCTGGGGCCCTTGGTCAAGTATGAGCCCTGCAGTACACTAGGAAGGCAGTAAACATTTCAAATATGTAATAACTCAGGAAATTTAGTTGATTTTCTAAAAGAATGATAAATGTCAAACTTCAGTCAAACAAGACATTACTGATATGATCCAGCAATTCCACTTCTGGATATTTATCTGAAGAAAACGAAAACACTAACTCAAAAGTGTATCTGTACCCCCACGTTCCCTGACTGCAGCATTATTTATAATAGCCAAGATATGGAAGCAATCTAAGTGTCCACCAGTGGATGGATGGATAAAGAAAATGTGGTATATATGAGACAGTCAAGGACATTGGAACAAGCCCCTGGGCGCCTGGGGCACTCCCTGTGGCCTCTTACCCCTTTTCCCTGCAGGGCAGAGCAAGAACCAAGAAGCAAACCCAGACCAGTTCCAACTGATCCCAGATGGGATGGTTGCCAACATTGACCTTTCACCAACTTTTCTCATCTTAATGCTTAAAAAACATGCCCAGAGGTGGAGACTTAACATGCAAATGAAACATCCGTCCTGTACATGAAGAAGCATGTTCTGTCAATTACGCCTGTGCCCCCACTTTCCTGGGCTTCCCCACCCCTACTTGCTTAAGCAACATTTCCTTTTTCCCACGTCAGCCCCTTTAAAACTCCCTGGCTGTTGTTTGGAGACCCAGTCTGACACCTTGGTTATGACTGTGTCTCCCTTCTGCTGCAACTATTGCCCCAATAAAGCCTTGTCTGTACCTTTAAATTTGGAGTCCAGCCTCATTTCTACCATAGCTGGGTCCAAGGACCCAAGTGTGGTACCATATACACAATGGAATATTAGCCATAAAAAAAAAAGAAAGAAATCCCACCATTTGCAACAATATGGTTGGTTTTTGAGGGCATCATGCTTAGTGAAATACATCAGACAGAGAAAGATAAATGCCAAATGGTCTTCCTTATATATGGAATCTGAAAGAAAAAAACAGAAACTCCTAGGTAGGGAGAACAGAGTAGGGTTGCCAGAGGTGGGGAGGGGGGCAAAATGGGTGGAGGTCAAAAGGCACAAACTTAGTCCTGGGATACAGGACTGTACAGCATGGCGACTACAGTTAATAATACTGTATTGTATATATGAACACTGCTAAGAGTAGCTCTTAAAACAACTTATGGCAAGAAACAAAATTCTGTAGCTATGTTGGTGATGGGTGTCACCTAGACTTATTGTAGTGATCATTTCAATAATACAAATATCAAACCATTTTGTTGTATACCCGGAGCTAATACAATGCCATACATTAATTATATTTCAATTAAAAAATTAAAAAGGGTGTTTCTTGGGTTAGTTGTCTGTTACACTTTCCCAATGACTTATTTCTGTTTGTAGACAAAGAAATGTCTAATTTGGCATTGCTGCTGATAGAAAACAAATCATCTGGAAATATTGATTATAACAACATATTTAGAGATTTTACTGAAAGAAAAAATAAATTTTGCAACGTAAATATATATAATGCAGAATTCCACCTGTCTTTAAAAGTCCTGCAAATATCACCAAGCCAAAACAGAACATCCAGGCTCCTGTAATAATAATCAACTCAGTTGTCTTTGTTTTGCTAACTTTCATTTGTATAAAAACACATTTCTCAGTTTTGTATTATGAAGGTACACTTCTCAAGGCAGAGAGATAATTATTTGGCAGATTATGAGAACTTAAATATTTGGACATAGGCACGGGGCTCTGCTTGTGCTCTGGCCAGGGTCTCACAAGTGACGGGGCAAACCCACATCCAAAAGGAAGGTGGCTAGCCCATAGTGAACCTGACCACAGCCCTACTGGGTGCACCCTCGCTGCCCCCCAAAACTGGAAATGCCTCCATGTGACCTCACTCTCCCCCCTCCCCACCCTCCTCAGGCCCCCTTCAGGATCCTGCCCCTGCCCCCATTGGCTGAGCACAAGGAGGTGTCAATCCATCAACCCTGGGAAGAACGGGATGACCAGCAGTGCTGGGTCCAGGGAGTGGGGGTCGAGCCCCTCGGTCCTACAGGAGGGCTTGTGCCCCACTTTGCTACAGCAAGCCTAACTCTAAGTACTGCTGCCTGATTTGGGTATCTTCTCTGCCCAAAATTGGCTTTATTAAGCAAGTCATGAATCAGGCAGCATCTTATCCAGCAAGTACAGAGATGCTCCCCCTTCTCCGCCTTTGGAAACAAAATTCACCAGTTTGTATGGAGAAACATTGCCTCTTGCTGGCACCGAATAATCACGTTTCTACAGAGACCAAAAATTAATAAAGTGCCGTGACAGGCTGTGTGCCTGGGAATCCAGTTTGCAGCTATCACCCCCAGACTCTGGAGAAGCCTATTCCATCCGGGGTCCTTGCTGGGGTCGCCACCTACACTCACTCTTCTCAGATGCAAGCTCCCTCTCTCGGGTCTCCTGGGTCTCACCCTCATCCCAGCTTGCGTTGTCCACGATGCACTGGTAACCGCTTCATCATGGTAATTAACCTCCAGTGAACGACCAGGGCCAGCAGCCACTCTGCGTCTGAACCTGGAATATAGTGAAGCCAGTCGTCACGCTGGAAGGCAGATGTGGGAGGGAGAGACTGCATGGTGCCTTGAAGAGCCCAGGACCCCAAAAACCCTCTGTGAGCTCCAGAAGCTGGGACAGG
>CM053564.1:31271270-31305661 GCA_028646485.1 Cryptoprocta ferox
TCGCTCATGGCATCACCAACAACCTTATACGGTCCTGAATGCACTCACTGGAGGCGTGAAGAGAAGACCCAGAATGGTTAGTGCTTTTCTCAAGGCCACACACTCAGTGAGTGGCTGAGCCAGGCTCTGAACCCAGACCTGCCCTTCTCGATGGCCTCCTCCCAGGACTCGGGTCTCACTGCCTTCCCAGATCCCTACACTGTGCTGGCCTCGCACCAGAAACAGGGACTTGCCACAGGGACCAGAGGGGAGGGAGAGAAGCCAAGGGAAGCATGTGGTTAAGAGATGAACCGAACCACTTAAGCCAATAATCTGTTTTATTAACACACAAACTGCACAGCCGTGACTTTAGCCAATTGACCTGTAGCCGACAAGCCCCATACTCAGCAACTTCTCAGGGACCCTCTGAGGGGCTCTCTCTGCTGCTCCTGTGGAAGCGGATGAGAGAGCAGGAGGGAGGCAGGAGCACACAGCTATTCCTCAAAGAAGGCCGTGGTGAACTCCCCAGCGTCGTCTCCACGCTGTGCCTCCTCCAGCTGCTCAGGCTCTTCTCCAACATCCTCCAGGAGTTGTTCCAGGTCCAGGTCACTGGAGGCTTCGTCGTTAGGGGCAACACTTCCAGCCTCCTGAGGACACAGCCAGCCTTCTTTCCCCACCATGGGACAGGCCCTGAGATGAGCTGGTGGGGTCAGGCCCTTTGGCTCCATCCTGCCTTCTTTGTCCTCAGAGAAGCTGGTTCCTGCAGCCTTGCTTTGGGGAGCTTCCTATTATTCAGCCTGTTATGTTTTTCTCCCTCCTACAGCTTTGACCCATCGACTCCCATACCACCCTGGGATCCCGGCCCCAAAGCCCTCTGGCAAGACCTCTGGAGTCTCATGTAGGTATAGGTGAACCAGGAGGGCTTTGAGTGGCACCCCTTTGTTTGCAGAATGCACGGGATCCTGGAACCTCTCCAGAGGGTGGGGAGAGACAGACCCTGAAGTCCTGGGCAAGGAGTCAGAGCTGAGAAAATTGCATGTGTCTGTTACATGACATTTGCAGGCATAACACTAGCTCTGGAGCATTCAGAGTTGGGTTTTTTTCCCCCCTTAGTTTCTGCTCTCAAAGGACACAGTGCAGAGAGGACATTTCCAGAAAAAATGACCAACACCGGGCATATCTAGCACTAAGTGAATAATATAGAGAATGCACTGCAAGACTTTAAAAAAGGGTTGGAAAAATCAGGGGAGGTTTTTCTGTAGATGAGCTGAGTTAAGCCTAGATTGCTGGATGGTATAGAATAGAGGGAGGCCAGCAGGAGGATCAAAGGCCTGAAGGAGAGAAGGAGGAGAGGAGTCTGGAAGGCAGGCAGTCCTGCCAAACTGGAGCAAGAAGAGTTTGTCTTGGAAAGGACTGGACGAGAAAGTTTGCAATGTGGAGCCACTGAATACTTGCGAGTAACTAGCATCTAATCATATGGGTCAAGTTTTCCTAAGAGTTTACACAAAAAGAAAGCTAAAAGAAACTTCTAAGAGTACAATTACTGTGGGGCCCACCTCCTAATGCTGCTTTCCCACCGTTACCAAGGCCTCTTTAATGGGTCATTTCCACCAGTGTTTGTATCCACCCAGGACTCCTCTTGTGACTGAAAACACAGTCAAAGCCGTTCGGGCAGCAAAGGGGCTGATTAGCCCTGGTGACTGAAGAGTTCAGCCGTGGATCTGGCTGGAATTCAGCACTCAGATTTCTCCCAGGGTCTATTTCTTGCAACTGCTCATTTCTGCCCCCTACAGTTCAGCTTCATTCTCAGCCTCCACTTGGCCCCAGCGCCATGGGCTCTTCCCACGGGGTGGCAAATGACCTATCCTCTCAGGTCAGTGTGTTTTATTTTTTGCTTTTTTAGTTTTTATTTAAATTCCAGTTAGTGAACATACAGTGTAGCATTAGTTTCAGGTGTACCTATAGTGATGTATGTAAATATAGTGATTGAACACTTCCATACATCTCCCATGTCAGTCTTGCAGGAAAGAACTAGACTTTTCTTTTCCACTAGCTCCAGCAAAACCCCTAAGATGATCAAGCCTGGACTATCTCAGGTGACCTGTCCATCCTGGAGACAGTCAGTGTGGCCAAAGAGATGTGTTGACTCTAGATGACCAGACCGGAGTCATGGGCAAGAGTACCATGTTCTGGAAAGTAAGTCGGGACTGGAATTTTATTTGTACAAGTTCAAAGTGCGTAGTTCTCAATAACCCCCATCCCCTCCTTTTCATCCCCCTCACAGCCCTGAAGCTATTGGATGTACACTCCACATATCAGATGGGGCCACTGATGGTCATGGAGATCACTCAGGGCACAGTGCTGCATTGGTAGCTACACAGCTGGCCCCTACACTCCCTCTGCACCACCAGTGGCCTCCCCACACTCTGTGGCCCAGAAGCTGGCCAAGGGCCCCCACACCATGGTAGTTTTGAGGCAGGGTGCCCACATCGCCACTTACGCTTCATTGATCTTTATCTGATGACTGTCAGGGATCTGGGTGGCTGTGGCTGCACTGTTGGCCTGGGAACCATGCACTCTTGTGGTCATCATACTGGCCAACACCAACTACAAGTCTATGTATGGCAGCTACTAGTTCACCCTCTAGGTTAACCGGCTCCTTTGAACTGCCTTTGGTGACCTCCACCTCGCCTTTGTGCATGCCTGGAAAATAACTCCCGGTCTGGCCCTGCCCCCACAGCATCCACCCAGGGGACTGTGTGGATGAAGGGCCTGGAGCACAGTTGTGAAGAGGGCCACAGCCAGAACAGCATTTCAGGGAGAGGAGCAGGTACCACTCACTGACTTCTCTTGCCTGGAAGAATGCAGTTGTTTCCTAACCAGTCCAGCTAATTCTATTCTTGTCCTACTCTGACCACTTCAATCAGAGTAGTACTTTAGAACTAGCAGAACAAGAGTAGTTACTTAAAAAAATTGGGGGGGGGGGGCGCCTGGGTGGCTCAGTCGGTTAAGCAGTCGACTTCAGCTCAGGTCATGATCTCACGGTTTGTGAGTTCAGCCCACATTGGGCTCTGTGCTGACAGCTCAGAGCCTGGAGCCTGCTTCGGATTCCGTGTCTCCCTCTCTCTCTGCCCCTCCCCTGCTCATGCTCTCTGTCTCTCAATACTGAATAAAATAATTTTTTTAATGTTTATTTTTGAGAGAGGCAGAGTGTGAGCCTTCTATGGTTCTTCTATGCCCCACGCCTTCACTGCAAACCTCTATCTTAGGAGAAATAAGCAGTTGGCCCAAGTGTCCCCCTGCTGCTTGTGCTAACTACCAAATTTCATGATTGTCACTATTAATGATTCACATTTATGTTAGGACTGTATGATTTTCCATGCAGTTTTCTATTTTTATTTTGGACGACCCTCCCAAGAACATTCTCCCATTTTACGGAGGCCCAAAGAGGTGGCACACGGCTGAGCCAGTCCTTGGTCCTAGTTTGGTTGCAGAAACAGTGAGATCAGTGACTGTCCTTGCTGGAAAACCGGCTTCTTGCAAGAGCTGTAAGTGATCACCCCTGATTCCTCCGACTCAGCTGACTGGGTCCTCTGGTCTCCTGGACGTCAGTTCTTTGGCAGAGGGGCTTCCCTGACCACCCTAAAGGGGGCTCCGTGACCAGGCACAACCACGTCCGCTGTGCCTAGGACCCTCTTCCGGCTCCGCTCCTGGGCCACCGGGTCTTCGCTCAGCGCTTGCCACGAGTCTTCGTCTCCATTGCGTTCAAACACGTCGCCCGCCACTACCACGGTGCCCAGGGCCGTGCCCGCCACCACCACGCTCACGTCCCTCTGGCCCCCATGGCCCGGCGTGGCCCACACCTCGAGCCCAGGCCCCAGCCTCAGGGGCCGCTCCTCGCCTAGCCCGTGGGCGAGGTAGCGGCCCCCGGGGAGGCAGAAGTCGTGCGAGACCAGCAGAGCCGCCCCAGGAAACAGCCCCAGGTTCCCGATGTGATCCGAGTGTCCGTGGGTGCCCACCACCAGAGTCACGTCTCCGGGGGCCACGCCCTGCCGCGCCAGGGCCCCCAGGAGTGTCTCCCGGGCCCAGGGGCCCCCGGTGTCCACGAGGATGGGGCCGCGAGCCGCCTCCTCCAGGGCGGTCTTCGCCCCGCCGCCCTCGGGCGGGGACCCTCGGTGGCTGGAGGCCGAGCCCCAGGCGTGAGGCAGCACCAAGGTAACGGAGCCGTCGGCGCGCACCGCGTCGCCCACCCCCTCGGGCTCCGCGTAGCCCTGCAGCAGGACCACCACCGAGTAGGGGTCGCCGCGCACCAGCAGAGGCGGCTCCCCGAGCGGCGGCTCCCCGAGCAGCGGCTCGGTCCGCACTAGACCGCTCATGGCAGAAGGACGGCTGGGGAAGGAAAGCGGGGCTGTGGGCGACTGTCCAGTCCCTTGGGGTTCCCACACGCGCCCTGCCTCCGCCGAGGGGCACCTTCCAGTTCTCGGTTCCTTGCCACCCCCCTCACACCCTTAAGGTGGTATCGCCCCCAACCCCCTCCCGTAGATGGTACCGTCCAACCTTCCCTTTAGCGTGAGCTCGCCCGCCAGTCCCTCAGGGTTTTCGGCCGTCGCCACGGTCGTATGCGGTAGGTCCTCACCCATTATCCCCCTAAGGATATCCTCTTTATTCCCCTCGTCTAACCGGAGCCGCTCCCAGCCTTGGACATAGTTTCATCGCTTCTTTTGATTATCGCCTCAACCGTGGGAACACCGGCCCTCGGAAAAGGGTGAGGGATTTTGTCCCCTGCGAGTTTCCGTAAGCCCATAGTACGGTGGCCGAGGCGCGCTCCCGCAGGCTGCTTATAAATTCCAAGATGTTCTCACGCAGGCGCCGAGAGGGGCCGCACAGACTCAAACCTACTTATTAGCCAGGGGACCCTTGTCAGTCTCCCTGGACGGCAAATTACAAAGCATTACTAAGCTTCTAACAGACGGCGACCAACGGCCTTATTCTCTGGGCGCCACTATATCGGCCAGCTATGTTGTGCGCAGGTCAGTTGTTTGAAACTACAGGCCCAGCTGCTATTTTCAAAAAATGTACTAGCGATAATAGAAAATTTGGCACCTGTGATATTCCGTGCTGGGCTCTGGGTGAAATTAATATGAAGTAGACCAAATATCTACCCCACCTAATTTATCAACAGCGCCCCATTCTGATACAATGTCCCCCTCTCGTTAAGTTTGTTGGCCAGTAGCCTCCTAGATGCAGGCAGTGTGTGTATAGGTCGTAGACCCTGTCCGTGCTGGCTTCTTCCTTGTAAGGGTCTAAAAACAGATCCCTGAGGGGCCAAGTGACTTTCCTAAGGCCCACAGTTCCAATGCCTTCACTAACCTCTGGGTTGGGTGCTTTCACTGACCTCTGGGTGGGGAGGGGAGTAGTAGAGATATTTAAAGGGGAAAGCCTTCATTACTGTTACCACACACACCTGACAGTTAAGGGGCTAGATGGAGGCAGAGCGCTCATCTGTTGGGGCAGGCCTTCCACCTACTGCTCCCACCTTTGTCCCCATAGCCATGCCATGCTGTACCACCAGGATCCTGCCTGAGACCAGATAGGAGAGAACAGCTACAGGCTCTAGGGTGGGATCACTCGCACATATTCACAGACCCTTGTGTGGGGTAGGGATTGCTCAGACTTCAGAGGATTCTTCTCCAAGACCCCTGCCCCTCCTGGGGTCTCAAAGGCACGGGTCAAAGATCCTCTGGGTCATGCTTGGGGTGCCCTGGTGTGTTGGTCATCCCTTCCTCCTCTTCCTCTTCCTCCTCCTCCTCCTTCTGATCTTCCTCCTCCTCCTCTGTCTTCTCTTGCCCATCTGTGATCTTTTCATTTCCAGTCCAAGTTTCCTGTAGACATGCTAGGTTGGGTGATAGAAAACAATGTGGATATCCTGGGGGTAGGGGAGGTTGTGGCCTGGCAGGAAAGGGGCCAGCCCCGTACACTTACCAGTTTCAGTAGCGGGGAGCACATGACCTTCACAGAGAAAATGCTGTAGGGGCTGCTCCTGATGGTGGAAGTACCAGTCTCCCACAACATCTTCAAACTGCTCCAGCATCGTCTCACACTGACAAATGGAAGGGTCAAAAGGAGCTCTGTTCTGCTGGGCTTTGGAAACCCTCCTCTCTGCTCTTCACTCCCGTTCTGCCCACCCCACCTTGGAGAGGCAGGTAGCCAGGAGGCTAAACTCTGCTTACTAGCTATGCGATCCTCATTCAATCACCAAACGTTTACTAGTACCTATTCTGCCAAATAGGCTATTAAACTGTATGTATAGCCCCTTGCCTATAAAATGGGAAATGGTAATAATACCTACCACATGAGGTTGCTTTGAGAGTAAAATGAGGCAGCATCTGGAAAGTATGGGGGCCTGAATCTGACACACAGTAGGTGCTCAGTAAGTGGTAGTAGATATTATTAGCCTCTATTATTGCTCCTTGATATGCTCCTGGGCCCACTTCAATCAATGATAGAGTCCTCACTCTGCCCCCTTCTCCCTGCTCAGAGGTGGACCTCCTTAGGATCTAGCTCTCCCCTCAGGTTCCCCTCTCATTACCTTGGGCAGTGCGTTATCTCATCCTACCTGCTTCTTGAGGAATGTGACTTCCACGCTGGGCTCGTCCCACAGCTCCAGAGGGATCCCCAGATCCACCTTCACCCCCTTCTGCACCAGACCTTTCAGTGTTGCCATGGTCTGACTCTGACCCTGAGAGATGGGAATCTGGGATCAGCCCAATCCACTGTCCCACCTCATTCTTCCCCTTTCTGCCATATCAGCATTGTCAACTACTGGAGACTCAGGGGTGAGCTCCATGAGGGTGAGATGAGGTAGTCTAACAATAGAGAGGTCACAGTCTCCAGAGCTGGAGGGAGATGGGTCCCAGGGGATACCCATTGTTGTTTCTGAAAAGTGGGATGCTGCCCTAGGGAAGGGTCTGACCTTGGCATATCTCAGTGAGCCCTTGCGCTCAGCATGAACACTGTAATCCAGGATCCGCTCACACAAATTCTCCAAGGCCTCTTCCAGCCTTGTCTCTCTATGGGAAGAGGGGAAACAAACACTCCTTGGATGCTGTAGGAGCTCCCAGGGCTCCCTCAGGGGTTGGAAGGAGAGGAGCACCAAAAAGAACTCACGAAACCCTGTAAGGGACGTGTCTCTTCCTCTTGCCCGTGTCAAGCACCTGCCCCAGCTCCAGCACCTCTCGAGATCGGCCAGTGCGACTCAACTCTTCCTGTAGCTCCAGGCTCAGCAGCTTACACACTACATGTCCAAAAGATGTGAAAGACAAACATACCAGCAACTCATTCTGTAGATGAGCAAAAGCAGCAGAGCGTGACGGTTACAAGTGTAGACTGGGAGCTAGACTGGCTAGGTTAGAATCCTGACTCAGCCACTTAATAGCTCTGTGACAATTCTGCTGTGCCTTGGCTTCTTCATCTCTAAAATGGAGATAATAATATAATAGGACCTCCTTCATAGGGGTGTTGTGATGATTAAATAAATCAGTCTACGTAAAGCCCCTAGGATAGTGCCTGGCATATAGTGAGCGCTGTATAAGTGTTTGCTTTTATTCTGCAGTTATTTATTGAGCTCTTATATGCACAATAGCAATATAGAGAGCAATAAGACCCATGACCCCTATCCACAAGACACTGCTGATGCAACTGGGGACAAATAAAAAAAAAATGATAACAGTGCAAGTGTGATGAGCCAGCCATACACTGGAGGTTAACAAGAGATTTAATCTCATTAGGAAATGCAAAATTCATTGAATGGTCATTTACTGACTTCCTACCAGCTTGTAATTTCCTTAAGGATCAGGGTTGTGTATGTTTCACCACTGTCTTCCAGCAAATAGCACCTGGCCTGGCATGAGGTGGGTCCCAAGAAAGGGAGTGGCCTATACAGAAGTGCCAAGCAAACTAAACACAGGGCAGGTAACAAAAGTGCCCAAAATGTTCCAGGCACTACGCTAGGACTTTGGAGACACAGGTACTCTCCTTCCCTCCACAGGCTTAACAATATAGTGGGAGGTGACAGAAAAGGAAGAAGACTTCCAAAGGAATTATCTGGACTGGGGTTTGAATAACCAAATGCAGAGGGGAGAGGGTTATTCCAGGCAAAAGGAAAAACAGTGCTAAGGCACAGAGGTGCAAGAGGATGAGGCAGGCTCAGTGACAGGTGAGAAGGTCAATGTGGCTGAAGCATGGGCACTTTGAGGAAGGGAGTTGAAGTACGGAAATGTAAGAGAGGTCAGGGCCATAAGACAGAGACTGTGCCAAAGATGGCCGTATTTTGACCAGCAGGAGGCCTGCAGAGGTGTTACAGCAAGGACTGCCATGACCAGGTGTGTGTAGAAAAATGACAGGTGTGGGGAGAAGAGCAGGGACACAAATGAAGGAGAGGTTAGGTCCAGGTCATGCAGAATACTGATACTGAAATTCAGTGTGGAGTGAGGTGAAGGGGAAAAGAATCCAAGGAGGAAATTAAAGTCAGGAAGGCAACAAACTAGGGAACCAGGGCACTCAATGGCCCAGGTCTGAAGTGACCCTTCTCAGCTGCACCCGCCCTCCCACCGCCGTGGTGCAGCCATATAAGATGCTGCTCACAATAAAATCGGTAAGTACACATCCTCTGCAAAGCCTCACATGTATGGGGAACCTGCTCCACTTCTGTGGCCTCCTCTCTCCTTTATGAGCTTCAAGGGCTTATTTACTTACCTCCAAACCCGCCCCAGGAGAGCGTGGGGCCTGTAATTTGAGAGCGTCTCTGAAAGGGTGGAGCAGAGGATGTCCAAAAGGTATGAGCCTCATTCCCAGCTCCCGCAGGCTCCCCAGACTTAGGTTTAGTGGCAAGGTGGAAACACACACTTTAGATGCTCAGTAAAGTGGAAGATCCTGGACACAGTCTCTGAACTACAATTCCCACAAATCACTGGGGTATGTTAGTAAGAAAAAGCGGGCTCCTTCTGGATGTCCTATGGGAATTGTAGTGCCACAGCTGTGGGGGAGCGCTACGTTCCCTCCCTTGACCCCCTTCAAATTCAGCCAAGCTCCACCAGAATCTCCCGGAGGTTTTCACAGAGATCGAGTGACCCACCCATCACGGTCCATTTGGTCCGGTCCAGACTATGAAGATGGGCAGAGAGATTCGAATAGGGACTACTCCCTTTAGATACCTTCGCATTTGCTGGGCAAGCGTTCTGTGTCATCGTCCTCCTTCTTCGACGTTCCAGCCCAAACGCCGTACGAAGCCAAAATGAAAAGCAACATTCCCAACCGCACAGGTCCCATGACAAAGTGCCGTCCACAGCTAACAACCCCTTGCCTTCAAACGAACTTCGTAAAGGCAGCGGGCCCTTTAAATTTCGAGGGCGGGTCGGCGGGAACTTCTAGCCAGCCTGGCTTGCGAGGCGCACGCGCAGTCCCAGCCCGAAAGGAGGTGGAGCCTCATTGCGCTCCCGGCTGTCCCGCCTCGGTTTTGTGGCGCCTCCTGGGGTCCTGGCTGCCGGGTAGTGAAGGAATAAACTGAAGTTAATTGCAGCCGGAGGGTGTGCTTCTTACACGCAGACAGAGAAACCCGTTTTTTATACCACTTCAGGCCGTGAGCCTAGGAGACTCATTCAGGCTCGGAGAAGGGGTAGTGACTTGATCTCTTTCTCTGCCAGGACCTGCTCCCGAGAGGGGCGGGGCGAACATGGCGCCGAGCGCCGGGTGAGCGGCGCTTTGGCGGCGGTGAGAGACTTTAATGCGGGGGGCGTTGGGCTGGCGGGGACGGGTCTGAGTGTTCCCCGGGTCTAGGCTCTTTGAAGGGCCCATGTGGGAACCGGGAGGAGGACGGTGGGTTGTGTGTCCGTGCGCGAGGGGACTCCGTACGTGTGTGTTTGCATTGGAGGTTGTTGGGGGGATGAGGTGGGCTCTCAGTGCCTTCTTTGGCGCTGTACCCATTGCCTGGGGACCTTCGACTCGCTTCCTTGCTGGGGAGGCCACTACCCAGGTCTAGCTCCTGTTAACCATCTTCTGTGAAGCTTTTCTGCCAACTCCACTGATCTGAGGGGCTCCTGAGGCCGTAGCGTGTTTCGGGAGCTGTTTACTGGCAGAGTGTGCGGAGGGTATTGAAGGATTAGTAAGAGTTCCCCAGTGACCTGGGACACGACAGCGTCTTGTATCCCCCGCGCCGGGCACAGAGTATGTGTTGAATAAACGTGTTCCGTGAACATACGACTTAAAACAGTGGAGGCGGAGACCAAATTCTCTTTCGCCCCCGTGCTCACCCCTCCAGCACGCCCTCATCAACACTTCACAGTCAGTCCTAAACCCTTTTGACCTTAGTCTTCCTAATGCTAACTCGCTCCTTTTGGCCACAAAGCAGGTTCCAAGCTTGGACCTGTATCTTGTTCATCTAGAGAATAGTGGTGTCGTGTACACCTACATCTCTAAGCCTTACAGTTCACTGATTTATTCAGCAAATATTTACTGAGTACAGTGGCTCGGGCACCAGTCTGGAGTCTTGGAATACATCAGTGAACACAACACATGGTGGGGTCCGGAAAGGGAAGGTGTGGTGGTGACAAACAATTAGAAATGATACAGTATATATTAGCAGATGTTAAATGCCATGGGGGAAAAAGAGCAGAGTGGGGTTGGAGTGTGGTATTAAATAAGGTGATGGGAATAGGCAGCCAAGCTAACATACAGGGAAGAGCATTCGAGGCAGAAGGAAACGAGCAAAGGCCATAAAGCAAGAGCTTGCCTGTGAGGTTTGAACAGCAGGAGGAGAATGAGGCTGGATCAAGATGGAAGAAGGAAGGAAAACAGATCAGACATATGATTGGGGTGAGGGCAAATTATGAGGGGCCTTATAGACTATAATTAGGATTTTGGATTTTACTGTAGGACAAATGGGGAGCCATTCCAAGGCTTTGAGCAGAGAAGTGACCCAATCTGATTTATATTTTGACAGAATCAGTCTGGCTGCTATGTTGGGAAGAGATGTGGGGAGCAAGGGTGGAAGCAGGAAACCTCATCAGGAGACTATTGAAATTAGCCAGGCGAGACATGGTGGTGACTTGGGCATGCCATGGGAGTGGAGGAGTCGGGTTGGATCACCTAACTGATTTGATGCGAGGGCTCTCATAAAGAGTGAGTGCCTGGATAGATGGCATTGCCACGAAGATGAAGGAAACAGGCCGGAGCTGGTGGGGAGGGAGAAATCAGGAGTTCAGTTGTAGAAGAGATTTTAAGTTGACAGTTTGATATACAACGCTGGTGTTAGGAAGAACGCCCTGGGCTGGGGATATAAATTTGGTCATCATCAGCATATAAGCAATACTGAAAATTGAGGGTAGTTGACATTACCAAAGGAATTAAGTGTAGTTACAGAAAAAGACTAAAGACTGGGCCTGGGACACTCCAGTATTAGGCAGATGAGAAGAGGAAAAACTTGTCAAGGAAACCGAGAGGGGGTGGCCAGTGCGGTAGCAGGAAGCCAGGAGAAAGTAGTGTGTGGTGGAGTAGAGTGTCTTCAGGAGGGAGTGGTCCAGCTATACAAGATGCTGCCAGCAGGTCAAGTATGATGATGACGGAGAGTAGACCTTGGATTCCACAATGTGGAGTCATCGGCGACCTTGATGAGCAGTTTCGGGGACTTGTTGGGGTCAAAAGCCTGATCTGAGTAGATACAAGAAAGGAGAGGAGAGAAAGTAGAAACCGTTCAGATAATTCTTTCAGGGAGTTTAGTTGCCGAAAAATGGGGCTTTTCTAGAGAAAGTGGAATGAAGAAAGTAACATTTTTTCAGATGTTTTTATTTTTGAGAGAGAGAGAGAATGAGAGGATGAGCAGGAGAAGGCAGAGAGAGAGGGAGACACAAAATCCAAAGCAGGTTCCGGGCTCTGAGTTGTCAGCACAGAGCCAGACGCGGGCTCGAGCTTGAGAACTGTGAGATCGTGACCTGAGCCAAAGTCGGACACTTAACCGCCACCCAGATGCCCTGAAAGTAACATTTAAAATTCTTAATTGTGGTGAAATACACCTAACATAAAGCTCACCGTCTGAAACCATTGCAAGTGTACGGCTGAGCGGGATTAAATAGTCACAACGTTCTACAAGCGTCACACCATCCATTTCCAGAGCTCTTCGTGTTGTAAAACTGAAGCTCTGTTAATACACTAACTCCCCATTCTTCCCTCCCCTAAGCCAGCAACCCCATTCTGCTGAGTCTCTGAATTTGACTCCACTAAGAAACTCATAAAAGTGGAATCATAACACTGCCCTTTTCAGGCTCCCTTGTGTCCTCAAGGTTCACCCATGTCATAGCGCGTGTCAGATCACTTTCCTTTTTAAGGCTGAATCCTAGTCTGTTGTTTGGAGATAGACCACTGCCTTGTTTTCTTGAGAAGGGAGAAATAAGTGCATTCGTTTGGTAGGCTGACGGGAACCACAGGCCAGGTAGGTTGAAAACGTGGTGGTGATGCCAGGAGCAGTGCTGGGAGTTGGCGAGGGGCATGAATGGCTTCTCTAAGGTAACAGGCGGGAAGGCGGGAAGGCAGAAGATGTGGGGACTGGTGCTGTTAGGTTGGTAGATGTGGTGGGAGTCTGTGGAGGTCTCTTCTAAAGTGAGGAGGAGAGGTGGTGTCATGTAGGACAGAGGGGGACTGAGTGCATTGAGGTGTGGTATGATTGTCAGGCAGCATGAGGGGAGTTTGTGACCATTGGGGCACCTGGGTGGCTCAGATGGTTAAGCATCTGACTTTTTTTTTTTTTTTTTAGTTTATTTGAAAGAAGGGAGAGAGAGAGAATCCCAAGCAGGCTCCACACTGTCAGAATGTAGACCTACACAGGGCTTGAACCCACAAGCCATGAGGTCACGACCCAAGCCAAAATCAAGAGTCAGACACTTAACTGCTGAGCCACCCAGTGCCCCAAGTGTCTGACTCTTGATCTCAGCTTAGGTCTTCCTTTTTTTTTTTTTTTTAATGTTTATTTATTCATTTTGGGAGAGAGAGGGAGAGAGAGAGAAAGTAAGAGGTGGGAGGGACAGAGGGAGAGAGGAACTTTAAGCAGGCTTCACACCCAGTCTCACAAACTGTGAGATCATGATCTGAGTGGAAATCAAGAGTTGGATGCTCAACTGACTGAGCCACCCAGGCACCCCTCAGCTCAGGTCTTGATCTCAGGGCCGTGAGTTTGAGCCCTGCATTGGGAAGAAACCCAAAGCTGGGAGGATGTAAGTAACTTGCCCAAATAACCCAGCTAAGTAATCTAGGGCCAGGGTTTAAATTGAGGACACGTCCGTTCTCGTCTATCTCACTTGAATAGCACCTGGCACAGAATCAGAGCTCAGCACATTTGTTGAACTGGATCAAATCGCTACCTGCTTCTTTTACACCCAGTGCTGATCCACGTGGAGATGGACATAGGACCCACCTCCCCCCAAGTTCCTTCCCTCAC
Source organism: Cryptoprocta ferox (assembly GCA_028646485.1). Classification (NCBI taxonomy): domain Eukaryota; kingdom Metazoa; phylum Chordata; class Mammalia; order Carnivora; family Eupleridae; genus Cryptoprocta; species Cryptoprocta ferox. Next base: position 31,284,733 of record CM053564.1, read on the forward strand.
ATCTCAGCAGTCTTCCTTTTGTTGTGGCCTTCTTTGGGTCTCACGTTTCTTTTTTATCTTTTCTGCCCACCCCATCCCTCTGCCAGGATCTCCATCTCTCCACCCCGGGGTATCACTCTTTGGGGGAGGAAGGGAGAGGCTCCAGAATGGCTGAGGAGAAGAAGCTGAAGCTCAGCAATACCGTGCTGCCCTCAGAGTCGATGAAGGTGGTGGCCGAGTCCATGGGCATCGCTCAGATCCAGGAGGAGACCTGCCAGCTACTGACAGACGAGGTCAGCTACCGCATCAAGGAGATAGCACAGGTACCCCGACCGCTCTGCCCGGCCCTACGTGGTATTAAGGATGCTACCCAGGCCCCCTTCTTCCTCAAGCTCCTGAGCTGATGTCTCCTCCACTCCTAGGATGCCTTGAAGTTCATGCACATGGGGAAGCGGCAGAAGCTCACCACCAGCGACATCGACTACGCGCTGAAGCTCAAGAATGTCGAGGTGATTGGGACGTGTGGGACTGAGGTTGGCGGGGTTGGTGGGGGGCAAGGTGGAGAGACCCATCCTCCCAGATGCTGAATTTGCCTTCAGCCATGCCCCCTCAGGCTCCCTTCTCATCTCAGTGTCTCTCTCTCTCTCTCTCCTGATCCAGCCACTCTATGGCTTCCATGCCCAGGAGTTCATTCCTTTTCGTTTCGCCTCTGGTGGGGGCCGGGAGCTTTACTTCTATGAGGAGAAGGAGGTTGATCTGAGCGACATCATCAATACCCCTTTGCCCCGGGTGCCCCTGGACGTCTGCCTCAAAGGTTGGGGGCGGGGAGAGCAGGGTGGCGGGGAAGAGGAAAGGGGTTGAGAAGGCTCACAAGTGAAGAAGCCCTCAGCGCGAGATTGCTGGGGAGTTGCAGGAAGTGGGGACAGGACAGAAAGCATGTTCCTAGTGTGGAGTGACTCCCTAGTGTCCGTGTCTAGCCGTTCAACTTGACACCTTCTTCCTCACAGCTCATTGGCTGAGCATCGAAGGCTGCCAGCCAGCTATACCTGAGAACCCACCCCCAGGTAACCTCCTCTGTGCCCAGGGCCCACTCCTCTCTATCTCATGTCCCCTCTCCTTCCTTTACATCCCCCCGCCACTCTTGTGACTCCTGCTGTGATGGCTTTCCCGCCAGCCCCCAAAGAGCAGCAGAAGGCTGAGGCCACAGAACCCCTGAAGTCAGCAAAGCCAGGCCAGGAGGAAGATGGACCTTTGAAAGGCAAAGGTCAAGGGGCTGCTCCAGCTGACGGCAAAGGTCAGTACTGCTAGGCCTGGCTCCTCGGGGCTCCTGCCAGATGGCTGTTTGTGAGGTGGCTGAGGGCAGGACAAGGGGTGACACCTGTGGCCAGAGAGCCCTGGAAAGAATCAGGAAACCTGAGAGGAGCCAGGTCCTGGGGAGCAAAGATTTGTCTGGTTCTGGAGCCTTTGTGTTCAAACCTGTCTTGGCAATTCACACAGGGAAAGAGAAGAAGGCACCACCCCTGCTGGAGGGGGCCCCTTTGCGACTGAAGCCCCGAAGTATCCACGAGCTGTCTGTGGAGCAGCAGCTGTACTACAAGGAGATTACTGAAGCCTGTGTGGGCTCCTGTGAGGCCAAGAGAGCGGTGAGGCCCGCTGACCTGCTTGTCCCCGCCCTGGCCCAGGGCATTCCTTCTCTCTGAAGTTCCAGGAATCCCTCCCCATCTCCATCTCCTGCATCACTTGCTCCCTCCCCCCACCCCCCACAGGAGGCGCTGCAGAGCATTGCAACAGACCCGGGACTCTATCAGATGCTGCCACGATTCAGCACCTTCATCTCGGAGGGGGTGAGAGGAGGCAGAAGGCCAGGACCCAGGATGAGGTTCTGGGTGGTGAGGAGCAGCTGGGGAGTTCATCGGAGGGTCTCACTACTCCACTTCCCCCTCCCACAGGTCCGTGTGAATGTGGTACAGAACAACCTGGCCCTGCTCATCTACCTGATGCGCATGGTGAAGGCGCTGATGGATAACCCCACGCTGTATCTAGAAAAATACGTGAGCAGCCCTGCCCACCCACCTTTCAGCCCAGGGATGGGGCACCCTGTTGCCACCGACAGGAGGCCATCCGTCAGAATTGGCCAACTCGCCACTTCTCCTTTAGGTCCATGAGTTGATTCCAGCTGTGATGACGTGCATCGTGAGCAGACAGCTGTGCTTGCGGCCAGATGTGGACAATCACTGGGCACTCCGGGACTTTGCTGCCCGCCTCGTGGCCCAGATCTGCAAGCATTTCAGCACGACCACTAATAACATCCAGTCCCGGATCACCAAGACCTTCACCAAGGTGAGTAAGAAGGAGAAGTGCAGATGATCTCGCATCTCCACCCCAGGGTGGCAACTAGGACAAAGAGCTTCACCCACACCAGAGGCGGGTCAGCGTGGCTAGAGGAAGTGACAATGGAAAGACAAGGGACACGGACAGGGACCGGAACGCAGGCCACATCTGTTAGTATCGTAATGATCCACAACAGCAGTGTGTTTGTGAGACTTGTTCCTTAACAATCAGCCTCTCAGGCGCCTTCCTCCGGTGTATCTCCCTTCCCCTTACAGAGTTGGGTGGATGAGAAGACTCCATGGACCACGCGTTATGGCTCCATCGCAGGCCTGGCAGAGCTCGGACATGATGTGAGGCCCTGGCGCGGGGAACTCTGCAAGAAAGGAGGCATTGTGGGTCCTGGTGGGCAGGGGCCCTACCTATGAGACCCTGTGGTGACCTGAGGGCCCTGGCCTGTCCCCTTCCTTTCCAACAGGTGATTAAGACTCTGATTCTGCCACGGCTGCAGCAGGAAGGGGAGCGGATCCGCGGTGTCCTGGACGGCCCCGTTCTGAGCAACATTGACCGCATTGGAGCTGACCACGTGCAGAGCCTCCTCCTGGTGACTAGAGCCCCCGTCCCTGCCCTCCCCCGACTCCTTCCCACCACCCCTCCCCCAACACACAGGCACAACATTCAGTATACAGTAGTTGTCTTTTATTCACTCATTGCATCTTTGCCGCATATGTTCGGAGTCCAACACTGTTGTGCAGATGGAGTGACAAAGGTGAGACGTTAAGTAAGAAATAAGAGACCATAACTGACAGCCTGTGACCCCGCCTAGACTGGGCCACCCCCCGAGGCTTCCCCGTCACTGTGCTGCATTCCATGCAGGGCATCCCCCTGTGGACCAGCCACCTGTTAGAAATCCCGAGTGTTTCAGCAAATTCCTTATCCACACTGGTGCTGCCTGGGGTTCATTCTGAAGAAAAACTGACGTTCCTCACACACACTGCCAGCCTAGCAGCTGGCCTGCAACACAACACACTGAAATTACGGGCAGTTTCCTTTCTTACCCCTTCCTTGTCCCTTCCTGAGAGTCCCAGCCCTCCACCTACCTCGCTTTTCTTTGCTTTCTCTCTGCAGAAACACTGTGCCCCTGTTCTGGCAAAGCTGCGCCTACCACCTGACAATCAAGATGCCTATCGGGCAGAATTTGGGTCCCTCGGGCCCCTCCTCTGCTCCCATGTTGTCAAGGCCCGAGCCCAGGCTGCTCTGCAGGCTCAGCAGGTCAACAGGACCACTCTGACCATCACTCAGGTCAGGGACTGCGGGGGGGGGAGGGGGGGAGAGGCGTCTGGTTAAGAAACGTGGGAAGGGGGCAGGCAGCAGGGACAGGGCCATGGTTCCCTTCAGGGTGGGGACTCACAGCTGCGAGCTTGCTTTTGTAAAACACCGCACCCTCTGAGTGAGACTCTTGGGGGAGTCTGAGCCCCCTTAGCGGATGATTCCCCAACACTAGTGAGACCTGCTGAGGAGCAGCATTAGGTGCTCCTTCATTTCATAGACTTTTCACATTTCCTTCTCACCTCTTCTTCGTGCAGCCCCGGCCCACGCTGACCCTCTCTCAGGCCCCTCAGCCTGGCCCTCGGACCCCTGGCTTGCTGAAGGTCCCTGGCTCCATCGCACTGCCTGTGCAGACCTTAGTGTCTGCACGAGCTGCTGCCCCGCCTCAGCCTTCCCCGCCTCCAACCAAGTTTATTGTAATGTCCTCATCCTCCAGCGCCTCATCCACCCAACAGGTACTGGGAGCCAGGTGGGACCACGGAGGGTGGGGAGCTTGACCAGGGTTACCTCCCAAGTACCCTGGGGGCCCCAGAGGCGAGCCCGGTCCCCTGTGGGTCTAAAGAGAGGAGCAGGAAGGAACGCTTCGCTGAGGCCCGAGAGGCATAGCTGCTCATCCAGAGCTCGGCTCTCAGGCCTACAGACTCCTGAGCATGGGAACAAATCATCAACGCTTCTGCTGGAGCAGGTGAATTTTCCCCTAGGCAGCACCTCTCCTTTCTCCCCCCAGGTCCTGTCCCTCAGCACCTCAGCCCCTGGCTCAGGCTCCACCACTACCTCTCCTGTCACCACCACAGTCCCCAGCGTGCAGCCCATCGTCAAGCTGGTCTCCACCGCCACCACTGCACCCCCCAGCACTGCTCCCTCTGGTCCTGGCAGTGTCCAGAAGTACATCGTGGTCTCTCTTCCCCCTACAGGGGAGGGCAAAGGAGGCCCTGCCTCCCATCCTTCTCCAGCTCCTGCCTCATCCTCAGCCCCCTCCCCGCTTGGGGGCAGTGCCCTCTGTGGGGGGAAACAGGAAGCTGGGGATAGCCCCCCTCCCGCCCCAGGGACTCCAAAAGCTAATGGCTCCCAGCCCCCTGGGTCTGGCTCCCCTCAACCTGCGCCTTAATGCTGTCACACATCTGCCAACCTTCTCTCCCTGATTTTCTCTTTCTCTCTCACACACACACAGACACATACATGCTGGGTGAAAGGAAGTAACAGTTTCCTTCCTCCACGTTACTTTTTTTTAGATATTGTACAGCCCGTTCCTCAGAATAAAAGTTTGATTTGTAAATTCTGATCCACCTCAGTCCTTCCTGTGTCAGGTACCACAGGAAGGTCAAACATGTCAACCAGGATTGCTCTCCTGGACTCTCAGGACTCAGGACTATTCAGCCACCATGACCACGGGCCAGAAGGGTGGAAAAAACAGTATCGTCCTTCTCTGGTTTCATAGATTTTGCTGCCCGCATCCTCGTCTGGGGAGCCTCAGATCCGAATGACATAGGCGTCACTGTGGCTCAGGTGTCGCACCCACTTGTGGGGGTTGGTGTTGCCACAGGGTCTGAACGTGAGCCTGAGGAAGCGAACCTGGAGGCCAGAGCACGTGTGCCGGGGAAGTTCAAAAGAGAGGCTGGCGGGGCCCAGCCCCAGAGGAGGGGCCGAGGTGGAGGGTCCTTGGCCAGGAGGCCCAGGGAGGCCTGGAACATCCATCTGTAAGGGACAGAGGCCGGGGAAGGGTACTGAGGGTGGAGGACAGAGGGCAGGGGGGCCAAGTCCAGTGCATGAGGCAGTGGTTGGGGCTAAATGTGCAGCTGGAAGAGAGGGTCTCAGGGACTTTGCAGCTCATACCTGGAAAAGGCCTGACAGCTGGGAGCCGCCCTGCACCCGAGGCAGGTCCCAGCGGAGGGCTCCGTCCCCGAGCTCTGCCTTCTGTTCGGGGCCGCTCAGCTCCTGGGACAGGCTGGAGTTTGGGGACGACAGGTGCAGTGCTCAGCCTGCCTTCCTAGGGCAGGCGGGTCCCACCCTCCCCGCCGCCACCCTGTTGCCCAGGGAAGCTGGCAAAACCTCCCAGGCCCTGTGGCTCCAACACTAACCTGATCACCCCTCGCGGCAGGGGAAGGTGCAGCCTGACGTTGAGAGCTTGACTGCCAAGAAGAGAGGAACAGAGTTAGCCCCGGAAGGGCAGTGACTCGTCTCCTCTCTTCGTTAACGTCACTAAGGGTCAGCGCAAGTGCTACCCCCCTTCCCCTCCCCAGCCTTCCTGCCTCTAACTAAAATGGATTCTGAAGCTGGTGGATGCATCCGAAGGGGAAAGCAACAGGTATTTGGGCCCTGTTGTGGGGCCCTGCCCCACGACCCCGAACCAGGCCTGGGTAACCCGACTCGTACCTCTTTGGGGGCAGGTCGCACCGTAACTTCAGGTAAACCTGGAGCCTGGGTGAAAGGACGGTTCTGTTACTCACTGGCCTCTCACCATCCCCACCAGGGGCCCCCATGCAGGGCTGCTGCGTAGGTCAGTCGTGCCCCAAGCAGGAGAGAGGGGATGAAATCCAGCCCAACTCCACTAAGGGCTAAGTCTGCATGGGGGGAGGGTGCCTTTTTCTGACTTGTGCCCTATTACTACTCCTTCACAATGTGCTTTGGGAACATATATGCATGGGCTTGGATTTCAAAAAAGTTCTAGAAGAGAAAAATGGTCTCACCTGCCTGAGCCTCGGTCCCACTGCACAGAGGGAAAGAGCCGGAAGGGGAGTGGGGAGGGGAGGTCGTCTGAGAGTTGGTACCGCATCACAGTCAGCTGAGACCAGACAGGAATGGAGGTCAGTTTGGTCTCCTCACACCTGCACTTCCCTCCCTCCCTTTCCCATGGCGGACAGAACATGCTAGGCCAGTCCGATCCTGACCTCGCCCTGAGGGGGCTGCAAGCGGAGAATTCGATGAGACTCAAACTCCTCCAGAAGCACCGAGCTGTGAAATGAGACCTCGTCCACCCGGATTCCTGGGCCATAACCTGGAGGGAAGGGAAGTGTCCTCTCCTAACCCACATTGTGGGTGAGAAGAGCAGCAAGGTGGTAGCTGGGGGAAGAACCCGTCTCTGATCCACAGAACTTTTGGTGGTGACCCGTACCTAGGAGAGAAGGACCCATTTTCCTCTCACCTCTCAGTTCTGACTTCCCCACACAAAACTCTTCTGTCAGGCCAATGCGCATCTCTGTCACAGAAAAGAACATCAGAAAAGGCCGCCAAATACCAACACTCACACACCCAACGAGGAGCCCGTCCCAAACCACCCCCCCCCACCCGGGCCAAGCCTGCAGACTTCTCACCAGAGCCACTGGGAAGAAAGCTCTTGAGCCGGATCTCTCCCTGCACGTCTACCTTCAGCAGGGAGCCCTAAGAATGGCAGAGAGATCAATGCCCAGAGGTGACATCCGCCCCCTCCACCCCATATGTTTCGTCTGTCCTCCGCTCCACAGCTGGGGGCCCAAACTCACGTTAGATGCTATCAGTACAGACAGCCTCTCGACCACATCCAAAAACACTTCATTCTTTTGGCTCTGAGGAAGAGAAGGGATTTGGAGGCTAAGCGGCCTGGCACAGGCAGAAAGGACAGGCCAGTGGAAGCTAGGGCCCTGGGGTGGAGACACAGGGAAGGGAAGGTATTGTCCACATCCGGGAACACCAGGATCTCGCTCTCTGGCGTTCCAGAAAAAAATCAGGGGCTCTGAATGCATCTCACCTGGTCAGAGCGGCTGGACAGGACGGGGCGGCTGGCTGCACTGCTGGGGGCCACTTTGCTCTGCTGCGTCTCGGCCCCAAACTGTAAAGCACCCAAAGCAAGCAATCTTCAGGTCTGATACTACCCACCACCCCTCCTCGTTCTCTTTCCCTCGACTGACCAAGCCAACACTGCTGAGGTCAAAGAGGCTGAAGGGCTTGCTGACCACAGCCTCTGTCTGGATGAAGTTCCTCAGCATCTCTGTGGATGTGGTTTGCACATAGCCATAGTCCTGTGGGCAGAGGAAGGACAGCCTGTGGGTGGTCAGTGGAGGGAAGGATGAAAATGAATGGAATTAGCCTCCCACCCACAGTACATATCTGCAGGGACTGGGGCGCAGTGAGGGAGATGCTTGGCCCTCACCAGCACTTCATCCAGGAGCTCGTAGACAAGAGCCACATTGCGGGATATGGTCCCTTCGCCCAAGGAGCCACAGTAATCGCCTAGGAGAGTGGCCAACCTGAGAAAACAGGCCCGAGTGTGCATATCGCCTTCCTGTCAGATTCCCGCGCCCAGGTGCCCAGCCCTGCCCTCCTCACCGGGAGAGCAGCTCTAGGAGGCTGAAGGGAGAAATGTTTTCTGAAGTCGTGGCCACCAAATAGAGGCCGCTGTGTCTGATGTGAATAAAATGACGATCATCGTGGTGCTGAGGCAGAGGCGGGGAAGAAGCATTAAGAAGAGAGCTGTGATTAAGGGCCCGAGAGATTTACTAGCAGTGTGCCTTGGGGACCCTGGGAAGCCCTCGTGGGGTCCAGCTTCCTAACATGTCAGGGGAGGTGGTAGTACCTACCCCGGAGTGGCGGGGGATTGGGACGCGAAAAGGAGCCTGTGCCTGGTGCATTGTTAGCTCTTGATAAACTTGCGTTCACATTGTTAGGCGTAACGTACCCCCAAGCGGAAGCTCTCAGGGAAACAGCCCTGGGAGGAAGGAGGCGCCCTCCCCACCCACCCCCTGCCCACCAGGCGCATCCCCGACTGCCCGCCACTGGTTACCATGACAACCGGGGACTCATCTCCGGGCAGTCCCGTCAGCTTCCGGTAGAACAGCTCGGCCACATCCTGACCGCCACTGTCCCCGCGGACTGACGAGGTGGAAGGACAGCTAAGGAGCCGGCGATACAGGCTGGCCCTGGGGCACCACTCCCACCCAGGGCCCCCCCTCCCGCTCCGCAGGTCAAGGATACAATCCTTGTAGATGAGCGGGTCCCCTTTGGAGGAAAGAATGAAGAACTGGGAGATCATGGCGGTTCTGGAGAGTAGGCAAGGAGACAGCGAAAGTTGGGCCTGCCCCGCCCTGCGGCCCCGGAACAAAAGGACGCGCGTACCCTGGCCCTTTAAGAGCAATTCTCCGCCCGCGCCACCTCAGACCGCGGGAAACCGGCGTCCGCCCCGCCTTTCGTTCCCAGTGCCCGCGCCGCTTCCCTGTCATTCAGCCCAGGCACGCCCGGTGATTGGCCGAGGCTGGGGCCGGCGGCGAGTGGGAGGGGCAAAGGGCCTCCTCTTTGATAGGCCCGCACGAAGCGGCGCCGGTCACGTGAGGGGCGACGTTTCGCGCCAATTTCGGTTGGACTCCAGTAGCGGCGAGCGTTTTCTGCTGTCCCGGGAGTGAGTGCTTTGGACCTGCCAACTGCTGCCCCACGGGCGATGGCAGTTAAGGACTACGTGCTCGAGAAAGGTGAGGATATGCCAGCTTTGGAGGAGCGTCCTACGCGGAAAGCCGGCCAACACCTGTTGCTGTGAGCTGGAGTCTTGGGGGGCTCGGCTTGGCGCGCAAGTCCAGAGGCCGGGTCGGGAGGCGGCGGGGCCAAGGCAGACGATGCCTGGGAGGCGCACGAGCCGCCGAGTTCGGAGAAGAGCCGGTTATCGTGTCTGGGGAAGGAGTGGGGGTCGTGGGGGGGGGCGAAGGACAGCCCGGCTCGGGGGTCCAGAGGGGAAGAGTCGCGCCCAGGAGAGACCGGGACCTCAGGAGACCCTGTGCAAGGGCCTTAAACTGGGACCGGCACCCGGGTCCGCTTCCATCTGCGCCCTTACGCATTCGGAGTGCCCGCGTTCTCCCGGGACACGCCGAAGTCCCAGGGGCGGGCAGGTCCGGGCCGCTGAGCGCCGCGATTGGCCATTTTAGGCCAACCTTCAAGCGGAAGTGAAGGCGGGCGGAAGTTGCGCGACGTCGTTGAAGGGAGTGTCGTGTGTAAACAGTGTCCTTCCGCGCGGCGGTCTTGGAGGGAGCTGCTCAGTGTGGGGGCGTGCCTGGTATTGGGGGGCTTAGCGGGAGACCGAGAGAGGAGGTGGTGGGATGGGATGGGTGGCTGCGGACAGGCCGGCCAATTGCCGGACGCGTTCCCGCTCTGGGCGGAGGAATCCCGAGCTGTGAGGCGGCTGCATCTGGGCCCATGTGCTTCTTTGTTTACTAAGAGCGGAAGCAGTGGCGGGAGAGGGGGTGGGGTGGAGGACGGGCCTGCTGGAGAGATTTAAGAGACCGAAAGGAAAGGGAGAATCGTGCACATGGAAGGAAAGCGGGGAACCTTAAGATCTGAGTGTGCGGGAAGCTTTTGGGAAAAGGTACCGAGATTTTTAAGGCAGAGATTGGAATTCCCTTTGCGGGGAGGTTGTTGGGTAATGCTCTTAACTGCCAGGGGCCCCTCCTCTTTCAAGAAACAGACTTGTTAAAAGGAGTTCTGTCCGACTCCGGGAGAGTTAAGTAGGCTTACTTAGGTACTCACGTAAACCGATTAATTCATATTTTTTGTAAAGAAAGTGAATTCTTTAGATCATATCAAGGGAGTTTGGTTAAAGTATCCGAATGACTGATTCTCCCAAGGAGCCATTCTCATTTTACATTTCTCTCATAGAAAAGGTTAAGAAGTTCCTGCGAGAGTTTTACCAGGATGATGAATTTGGCAAGAAGCAATTCAAGTATGGGAACCAGTTGGTGAGTTTAAAATGAAATGGAGGGAATAGGTGGTGGCTTAAGGAGCTGTAAGAGGGGGGGCCTGGCTTGTTTCAGCAAGTATAGATGTGACCTGTTTGGCATTCCATCTAATGTCTGGTAAGTGAATTTAAGTCTGTGCATCATAGAGTGTTTTAGGAGTTTGGAGGCTGAGAAGTAAAGTGTTGCTTTGTCCTTGGGTTGTGGACACTCCTGAGCATGGTAAACATGGCTCTATTGTTGTCTCTTCCTTCCCCCAGGTTCGACTGGCTCATCGGGAACAAGTGGCAATGTACATAGACCTAGATGACGTAGCAGAGGACGACCCTGAGTTGGTGGACTCCATTTGTGAGAATGCCAGGCGCTACGCAAGGCTCTTTGCTGATGCTGTACAAGAGCTGCTCCCTCAGTACAAGGAGAGAGAGGTGAATGGTTGCAGGAGAATGCAGAGCGAGGAACAGGTTGTTTTTAGGAAGCTTGTCAGATACTAGTGTTTTTCTGAGCTGGCAGAAATAGGGCAGTAATTTCTGCCTGGTGCCCTTTCTGGACTTTTCCTTGCTCTGTCATTTGTTTTTTTCTGTCTCCAGGTGGTAAATAAAGATGTCCTGGACGTTTACATTGAGCATCGGCTGATGATGGAGCAGCGGAGCCGGGACCCTGGGGCAGCCCGAAGCCCGCAGAATCAGTACCCTCCTGAGCTCATGCGCAGATTGTGAGCAGTCTCAGTGGGGAAGGGTGTGGGAATTTGTTCTCTGGGACTTTGATAAATGACTGTTTTCTCCTCCCTAGTGAGCTCTACTTTCAAGGCCCAAGCAGTAACAAGCCTCGTGTGATCAGGGAAGTACGGGCTGACTCCGTGGGGAAATTGGTAACTGTGCGTGGAATTGTCACTCGTGTCTCCGAAGTCAAACCTAGAATGGTGGTGGCCACTTATACTTGTGACCAGTGTGGGGCAGAGACCTACCAGCCGGTATGTACGGAGAAAGGAACAGGAACACAATTGTTAGTGGTTTTCCCCAAGAATTCGTTTTGTCTGTTGATGATAATTTGTCATTGCGTTGGTTATAAGACACGATTGCGTATTCATCTTTCGTTCTCTTTCTGGTACACGGTGGTCTTTCCAGTTTGTGTTCTTGGTGCCTGTGGTATTGACTTAGGTTAGGTCAGGGCGTTCTGAGCAGTTTGTGGTACATGCTATGAAGAGGAAGTGTGATTCATGTGACTGGTTTCCATTGGTGTTTCCTTTCTCACATCCCAGATCCAGTCTCCTACTTTCATGCCTCTGATCATGTGCCCCAGCCAGGAGTGCCAGACCAACCGCTCAGGAGGACGGTTATATCTGCAGACACGTGGCTCCAAATTCATCAAATTCCAGGAAATGAAGATGCAGGAACATGTGAGTTTGGGGTATGTGGCCCAGGGCCCAAGGGAGGTGGAGACTCTGCAGTCACTTAAGGAGTGAAAGAATGCAAGAAAAACAAAAGAGGCTGAGACAGAGAAGTTCCCTAGAACAGGAGAGAGGAGGGAACTTTCTGGTTAAGAAGGGGTAAAGACCATCTTGGGTTTCCTTTTCCCGTCGACTCATTTGAGACTGAGAGGCAGGGGGTGGGCGGCCTGGGCAGGGAAGGTGAGGTCTTCATCAGCTTCGTGTCCCTTTCTCCTCACCTGTGCGCCTTTTCCCATGTAGAGTGACCAAGTACCTGTGGGGAACATCCCCCGTAGCATCACGGTGCTGGTGGAAGGAGAGAACACAAGGATTGCCCAGCCCGGGGACCACGTCAGTGTCACTGGCATCTTCTTGCCGATCCTGCGCTCTGGGTTCCGACAGGTTGTGCAGGTAAGAGAGGGGTTCGAAAGGAAGAAGCAGCGTTCCCCTCTCCTCCTCCCCTTCCTCTTCACTGCCCCGCAGAGAGAATGGTCAACAGCAAAGTAGCACAGAGGGCTTTGTCAAGAACTCCTAAGGGAATCACGTGAACAGGCAAGTGCAAGTGTCTTCCATCTGTACCCTGTCATTCTCCTGCCCAAGGGTCTTCTCTCAGAAACTTACTTGGAAGCCCATCGGGTCGTGAAGATGAGCAAGAGTGAGGACGATGAGTCTGCGGCTGGAGAGCTAAGCAGGGAGGAGCTGAGGCAAATTGCAGGTGAGGGGCCTAAGGAAGCCTGGGAACCGGGGTTTCTTCCCGGCACCCCCATCCCACCCCCAGACACTATATAAACTTCCATGCAGAGGAGGATTTCTATGAGAAGCTGGCCGCCTCCATCGCCCCAGAGATCTTTGGGCATGAAGATGTGAAGAAGGCCCTGCTGCTCCTGCTGGTTGGAGGGGTGGATCAGTCTCCTCGTGGCATGAAGATCAGGGGTAAGCTGGGAAGCAAGGGGGGTGACTGAGAGAAAGGATGTCAACCAGTGTCCCGTGGTAGACCAAATCTGTGACTTCTGTGTCGCAGAATAAGAGTCGGCGTCTTGGCCTCATGGGCGCAGGAAGTGATGCCAGGTGTTGTTGGGCAGCGTGCAGTGGAAAAAGCCTTACGTGGGGCTTTCCTCCCTTCCAGGCAACATCAACATCTGCCTGATGGGGGATCCGGGTGTAGCCAAGTCTCAGCTCCTGTCTTACATCGATCGCCTGGCACCCCGCAGTGAGTACTGGGCCCTGGGAGAGGTACGCGTACTGGACAAGTGGGACCGCATACTGCTTCTCCTCTTCGGGGTTGGGGGCAGGGGAGGAGGAGCGGGGGGTTCCGGTGCTGGCACTACCCAGATCTTCAGCCACTCCTGGAAGGCCCAGACCCAGTGGATAGGCAGAGCAATTCCGGTGCTGGCCTCACCTCTGCCCTATTCCTGCTGCTTTCCTTGTTCTTTTCCTCCTCTTCAGCATATCTGCTTTTTTTTTCCCCCCCCTGTTCGTGATCCTGCCATGTAGGCCAGTACACGACGGGCCGGGGCTCCTCGGGAGTGGGGCTCACGGCGGCTGTGCTGAGAGACTCTGTGACTGGAGAGCTGACCTTGGAGGGCGGTGCCCTCGTGCTGGCTGACCAGGGGGTGTGCTGCATCGATGAGTTTGACAAAATGGCTGAGGCCGACCGCACGGCCATCCACGAGGTTATGGAGCAGCAGACCATCTCCATTGCCAAGGCCGGCATTCTGACCACGCTCAATGCGCGTTGTTCCATCCTGGCTGCCGCCAACCCTGCCTATGGGCGCTACAACCCTCGCCGTACCCTGGAGCAGAACATACAGCTTCCTGCTGCGCTGCTCTCCCGATTCGACCTCCTCTGGCTGATTCAGGACCGGCCTGACCGAGACAATGACCTACGGTGAGTTAAGCTTGACATTCAAGGACACATATGCCCTAATGAACTGAAGGGAGAGAAGATATTGGAAACTCCTCCGATTCCCTGCTTGGGGAAACTCCAAAGCCTTCCCCTCTTACTGTGGGAACCAGTCCACACACAGTTCTTTAGAGAAAAGGAGAGTCGGGACTAAAACACTCGTGACCGTTTCCTGGGAGAGCCTCCTTTCTGCACTGTGAAGATGGCAGAGTTAAGGCGCACAGGTCAAGAGGGCATGGGATGTGTGGCCCCAAAAGAACTGTCCTACCTGCCTTTCCTCTTCCCAGGTTGGCCCAGCACATCACATACGTGCACCAGCACAGCCGGCAGCCACCAGCCCAGTTTGAACCTCTGGACATGAAGCTGATGAGGTGGGAGCGCTGGACCCTATAGCCATACGTGGCAGTGTCTTGGGCTGTTCTGTGTCTCCTGGAAAGCTTTCTGTTCTGGGGCATTTTTCACTGCCACTCTCGCCTGGTTCTGTGTCTGCGGTCTGTGAACAGGGGGTCCAGGCACCCCGGGCCTGTCTTCACAGGAAGAACTGGCATCAGAACCTGTCACACCACCTGGCCATTTCAGGTTGAGGCAGGTTCAGATCAGGCAGTGCTGCATGCTGCTCCATGGACATGGTGTCACCGTTTCCTCCACGGGGTGGGTCCGAGGACTCCCACTGATCCCTCGAGCCTCTCCTTCCATTTTGTTTTAAAGTAAATAAAGTGTATATTTGCTTCCTTTAGCCACATCCTAGGTTCAGGGGAAGGGACTTTATCATCTTTTATAAGTAGATTTATCTTACTGATACAAAGATTGTTTTTTCTGGAAAATTAGAAATAATTTGGAATGTGCCATTTGCAGAAACCCATGTAACGATCAATTTGTTTTTTCTGCTTAAAATTGCTCCCCCACCCCAAAGCATTTTCTTCAATGCCAAACTCTTTCCTGCTCTCCCACGAACCTTCTCTCCCACAGGCGCTACATAGCCATGTGCCGGGAGAAGCAGCCCACGGTCCCAGAGTCTCTGGCTGATTACATCACAGCTGCGTATGTAGAGATGAGGCGGGAAGCTTGGGCCAGTAAGGATGCCACCTACACTTCTGCCCGGACGCTGCTGGCAATCCTGCGGCTGTCCACTGCTCTGGTGAGTGCACGGTCCTGCTCTGCCGGCACATGGTCCGCTCCGACTCCCCAGGCACCCCCTGCAGCATGTTCCTCCCATGGCCGCCTCCCTCCCACTCAGGCCCTGCTGGTGCTAAAGTGCTGACAGTGCAGATAGCGGTCCTGCATGCTACCGCACTGTGGGTACTTGCTGCTCCAGCAGGGCACGCACAGCGTCCCTGGAGGGCAAGGCCTTCTCCCCGCTCCTCCAGCCTCCCTGCAGGGCGGGCAGGGTTCACTTCACTCCATGTGTCCTGGATCCTTGCTACAAACCCGCACTTCTGTCCGTACACCTTGGACCTTAGTCCTGGGGGCTCCAAAGTGCTGTTCGTGCAGGTAGTGTGATTACCCGACCTACTGCTGAGCTAGCACTTCCCGAGCCCCAGGGACGCAACCTCTCTGCCACTGCCTTCTTGGCTGAGCTCCCCGTGCTCTGCCTGTCGTGGTGGGGAGCCCAGGGGCACTCAGCGGGGTCTGGTCTCCCGAACAGGACAGCTGAACCCGGGACTGGCCAGCGTTGAGAGGCGGAGACTTGGGCAATTGCTGGACGCTGCCCGCGCATTGCACTTGTCTCGGTCTGACAGTGCCGGCCCCGCGCTGCGGACACTGGAGTGTGGGGGGCTCTGCTCGTGCCTTGTGGGCTGCCCTGCTGAAAGCTGGAGCGAGGGGGTCCCCTGACCAAGTTCCATCCCCTCCCGTTCCCATCTCTCCCCCCATTTCCCGTAGGCTCGGCTGCGGATGGTGGACGTGGTGGAGAAAGAAGATGTGAATGAAGCCATACGGCTAATGGAGATGTCCAAGGACTCACTTCTGGGCGACAAGGGGCAAACAGCAAGGTAAGTGGTTTAAGAAACGATGAAGTCAGGAGGCACCTTGACTTTATTCTCACGGCTTCTGCATCCGCACGTACGTGATGTTGGCCTCAGAGTTGTAACACTGACCTGTGGTCCCAACGTGCCGGCTGTTGTTTGCACTCTGACCTTATGCACCGTGCTGTTCCCTTCAGGACCCAGAGACCAGCGGATGTGATATTTGCCACTGTCCGGGAGTTGGTCTCAGAGGGCAGAAGTGTCCGGTTTTCAGAAGCAGAACAGCGCTGCATCTCCCGTGGCTTCACACCTGCCCAGTTCCAGGCGGCTCTAGATGAGTACGAGGAGTTAAACGTCTGGCAGGTTAATACTGCCCGGACACGGATCACTTTTGTTTGATTCCGACCAGCTTGAGACCCTGGGGTCCATTCTGCGTCCCATATGCTGACCCACCCCTTCCTGGAAAAGTCTAATGATGCCCTTGTGGGGAAAGGAGAGACCTGCTCTTTTCTCCTGAGCACTTGTTTTATTCCTTTTGCTAATAAAGTGTGTATAGGTTGCTATATTCCGTTCAAGGTATTAAGAATTTCCTAGATTTCTATCTTGTTCACTCCATGAATTTACTGTGTAAAGCACCCACTCTCCCTGCCCACACTGATGTTCCTTGCTGCTCCCCGACTATAAATCCTGGGGGTTATAGACAGGGACAGGCCAAACTTGAGAAACCATGTGGTGAAATATGGGCACCGGAACCTCTGCCTCTTAGGGCTGAGGTACTGCGGGTCAGGTGTAGACATCTGTGTGGTCGGGACTCAGTAAACATTAGCAGTAAGTGGGAAACCTCTCCCTCTCAGCAGTAAACAGTGTCCAAAGGGTCAAAAACCTTCTAGTTGTCCCTCCTAGAAACGTGCTCAATACCCTTCTCCCCTTTGTGAAAAAAACTTAAAATTCACTTAGCTTTGGGGAGCAGTCATTAGTCAAGTTTTGCTGTCCCAGAGAGACCTTAAGAGAACACAGATGGCTGAAGTGGGAGCAGGCAGCCTTTGGCTCAGTACCGATGTGCTCCACCTGACTGGACACGGGGTCACCTCAAGTTGGCAGTGAGCTCCCAATCCTGCAGGGTGTCCTGCCCGAACAAAGCTGGAACTAAGGGCCTCCTTTTAAGATCCAAGTTGAGAAACTAGCGTGGGGCCCAACAGAGAGGACGGAGCCATTCAAAGGGGTGCTGAGGGGCTGCTCCCCTTTTATTATTGACAGAGGTTTCTCTAAAGGGAGTGTAACACCCCTCCCCTGTGGGACCACTGTCCAACCTGTGCATCGTCCCATCAAGCACCCTCTCAGAAGAAGAGCCCCCGCATCCGCCTGCCGATGCCTTGTCGATCATAGAGGACGTTGAACTTGTTCACAAACTGATTCATGGTGTTGCATGTTTTGGTGATCGTGCCAAGGTAAGCCATGAGCCCCACGTCGTTGCATTGCTGGGAGGAACAAAACCCATTGCCCAAGGAACGGCTGAGTTCATGTCCCGCATGCAGAAGTGACATCCATCAGCCCCACCTCTTCACCCTGGGTTTTATACTCACATCGTAAAAATCTGTCTTGAACTTGTCTGTGCTGAGCACTGGGAGGCAGTGACACAGAGCATAGGCCTCCCGCAGGATCTCATGATTAAAGGGGACCTCCCCTAAAGGCACAGAAAGACTGCATTAATGTGGATGCTGTCACTTCCCCAGGAGGGAGAGGAATAGTGGTAACCCCCGTCCTACCCGCTTCAGAGGCCTTGACATACTCCAAGATGAGCTTGACCCGGCTGTGTAGCATCTTGATGGCACTGTGTTGAGCTATCAGGTGTTCAGCCACTGCAGGGAGGCGGGGACAGGCCAAGGTTGAGCAAGCATGTGGCAGTACTTTCCACCCCCACTGCCGAAGGAGCCCCTCCAGCTTTGGTTACCAGTGGAGTTCTCCCCGCTGCCTGTGGCTGTCATGCGGGCCACGTGGTCTACACCGATGCGTTCAGCTTCCTCTGTAGCCAGAGTGTAGGTAAGCTCAGCAAACAGCATGGTGGCCTATGGGGTGCAAAGGGAGAGTCAAGCCGGAAAGGCCAGGAGCAGGCTCCGAGGGTTAAAGGGTAGAGGGCATTACCTCTCCATTGATTATATCGATGACAGACTCAAAAACACTGACGGGAAGCTGTAAGGAAGCAATGGAGAACAGCTCTTAACGACACCAAACGCACCCAAGCTTCTCTATATGCCAAAAGCCGGGCTGAGCTCTTCCACAGATTTTCTCATTTAATCTTCCCAAGGACCCACTGATGTAGGGATTACAGGTGAGGCCAAAAGCAGCTGAAGTTAAATGACTAACCCAAAGTCACACAGCTGGTAAGCAGGAGAGTTCACCCCCCAAGTGAAGACTCAACCCAACAGATATACAGAGAACAGGGGAGGAGGATAAAAAATAGGCCCAGTGATTGATAGACAAGCATGACACAGCGGGCTCTCGGGGTCAGTATTACTCACATCTGTGTGCTTGGTCATAGGGTTCAATTTAAGGAAGAGCGGGCTCTCGATTATCTCACAAACCTGGAAGGGGACGGTGGACACGAGTGTTAAATGCCCATCTTTCTTCGCCTCACCCTCATGCTCTCTGTCCCAGCACGCGCGTGAGCATGTTACCTGCTTGTGGACATGGATGTCAGAGGGGTCAGGTGGCCCCCCGGTGGTATACCAACCCAGAAACTCCAGCTCCTTGAACACCTGTTTGACTGGAAAGAACCAGAGCAGTATTTGTCTTTAAACCACCCTCCCTAATTGGAAGCTCCTGTTATATTCATCAGCTTCTCCCCTCCCCGCTCAAATCCTGGCACAATTCACAAGAAAATTCACAATAATTAACCCCTTCTATCTTCTCTCATCCTTTACTTTCTTCGGGGGAATACCTAAATGTGTTCTTTTTCTGAGATCTTTTCAGATACTCTCCTCACTCCTCAACCCCCCCCCCCCTTGTCGCCTGCTATTTCTTCCCAACGCACTCTATCTTCCCCACTCTCCTGCGTTCCTTACTCCCACTGCTCTCCCCCGGGTCTATTCCCCTCTCACACTGCTCCTCCTTGGTGTAGTAATACTCCTTGTCAATGATAATCTTCTCTTCCACGGTGTGCGACAGCAGCTCAAAGGAGTTCATCACCTCGATATTTCGGCCCTCCTGTTTCCCGATCAGAGCCCCGATCACTGGGGGAGGGAACGACATGTAAGAGGTGAGGGCTAGGAATCCGTCCCTAGCCCGAGGGTCGAGGTCAGTGTAAACCAGATGCTGGGGACACGGTGACTTGGGGGAGGGGGAATCTGCCCCAGGAAGAAGGGGCAAAGACCCCTATTTGAGGGAGGTAACCAAGGAAAGAAGGTTGGAGAATTACGTCCAAGACGCACCCTGCATAGGCCGCCCCTCCTGGGAGCGCATACGAATCCAATGGTCTGAAATGTTGAGAATGACGAGGGGATGAAGAGCGACTGAGACGCTCCCCGTCACACCGGAGGCCATCACGCTGGGGACTACTGAAGGTGGAGGAAAAGGAGAGCAAATCAGAGTCCGGGCCGCACGTTCTGCCCCAGAGCTGGGAGCGGGAGACGGCAGAGCCGGAGCCATACATCCCTCCCGCGAGTTAGCCCAGGGAGCGGTATCGCCGTCCCGCTCCCTGACTCCTCCATGGAGTCCAGGGGGGTCTTGTCGCTCCCCGAGGGGCGTCACCAGAGGCCGCCCCCGCGAGGCCCGTTACCTGCTGCATCCACCTCCATCCCGCTGCTCCCTCCAGTCCCGTTCGCCGCCGCCGCCATTTTCCCCGCGCCCGCCAGCCTCGGCCCCGCCCCCTCCCTCCTTCCCGGCTTCCGTAGGCCGGCGGCGCATGCTCAATGGTCGCAGGGTCTCGGCGGGCGGGGCAGGTGGCCCTCGGAGCCGGAAAAACCAGAGCCGACGGGACTTTGACCCTCACCCAGCTCTCCCGTGCAGCTGCGGCTGATCTTGAACAAATTACTTAACCCTATCCCTTTCAACCTGATCGTCCCCGTCAGTAAAATTGGGATAAAACGTCCTAGTTCCTAAGGCTGTTGCAGAATGAATGCATAATCCTATTACTGCCCTCAATAAAATCCAAGCCTAACCACGGCTGCAAGGTCCTACGTGATCTGGCCCCTGCCTGCCAGATGGTGCTGTCCTCTACTTTGCCCCTTGGGCCCCGTGCTTCAGCCACATTGGCTCTCACGTCAGTTCCCTTCACTTACCCCACTCAGTGCCACATAAGGACCTCTGTCGCATTCCTCACTGTAGCCTCCGTGACCAACACGGTATCTGACACAGGCACCAAAATGGTTTTTCCAGTGAAATGAATAGTTTGAGGTGGAGCCTGTTTGCGAGTGGCTTCATCTGCATGTTCAATCTTTTCTCCTCCACATACTGTATTACCTACCATGCTAGGAACATTCCCAGAATTTTTTTTAAAGTTTTTATGTACTTAAGTAATCTCTACACCCAACGTACGTGGGGCTCGAACTCAGGAGAACCTGAGATCAAGAGTCCTGCGCTCTTGGAACTGTGCCAACCAGGTACCCCCATTACCGGCATTTTCTAACCTTTCCCAACAGCCTTTCAAAACTCACCTCTGGCAAACCTAGCCCTTTCCAGGCCTCTCCCCACTCCTCCACTCAAGCAAGGCGTGTACACTGCATTCACCCCCTTTTGCTGCCCCTAATATTTGTCTGGCTGGCTCTTAAGTGTCTGTATCACACCCAAAATGTAAGCTCTTAGAAAGCAGGTGGAGACCACTGTCTTGACCCTGCAGTGCCCACTCCAGTGCCCATGACCAGCAGTACCAGGAGATGAGTTCTGATTTATCACCTTCCTCATCTTCAAGTCCAGTGTTTTTTTTGGGGGGGGGGGTTTAGTCACTCAATCTTTTTTTTTTTTTAACTTTATAGTTTATTGTCAGGTTGGTTTCCATATAGCACCCAGTGCTCTTCCCCACAAGTGACCTCCACCAAGACCATCACCCCCCATTACCTTTCCCCCTTCCCCTTCCGCCCTGAGTTTGTTTTCAGTATTCAAGAGTCTCTTCATGTTTTGTCTCCCTCCCTCTCCCTAACTCTTTTTCCTCCTTCCCCTCCCCATGGTCCTCTGTTGGGTTTCTCCTGTTAGACCTATGAGTGCAAACATATGGTATCTGTCCTTCTCCGCTGGACTTATTTCGCTTAGCATGACACCCTCGAGGTCCATCCACTTTGCTACGAATGGCCAGATTTCATTCTTTCTCATTGCCATG
>CM053564.1:31307436-31423528 GCA_028646485.1 Cryptoprocta ferox
TTCTAATCCTTCTTTGTCCCTGTGTTCCCAATGTCACATTGTCTCCCTGCTTCCCTCTTATAAATGACACCTGGGATTATATGTAGTGCCCACTAGGATAACCCAGGATAATCTCTGCATCTGAAGATCCTTAACTTAATCCTAAAGCCTTGATAATCTCCCCACTGAAGATCTTTAACTTAGATCTGCAAA
Source organism: Cryptoprocta ferox (assembly GCA_028646485.1). NCBI lineage: Eukaryota > Metazoa > Chordata > Mammalia > Carnivora > Eupleridae > Cryptoprocta > Cryptoprocta ferox. Next base: position 31,307,629 of record CM053564.1, read on the forward strand.
ATCTCTTTTTCCCTGTAAAGTAACATTCACAGGTTCCAAGGATTAGGACCTGGCTGTCTTTGGGGACTATTGTTCAGTCTGCCACAGCACATGTGGGCCACTGTGGGGGAAGCTGGAAAGCAATGTTCTCAGTTGAATGGTCATTGTCTTTGCAATATAGAATTATGTTAGTCCGTGAAGAGAATCCAGGTGGCTGAGGCAGAATTAAGTTGTAATTCCCTAGGCTAATTCCCTAGGTAATTTGGCTGGGCTGTATCCAAAGGGTCTACCAACCAGGATGGCCTGGGGTAGCCATGGGGGACTGGGGGAAGAACTGTCATACCCAGGAATGGTAAGGGCAGAATCTTCAATTTTAAAACAAGTCTAGAAAGCTCCCTTTTATCCTGATCATTACCCGAGAGATGGCTGACCAAGAGGAGATGAACACTTTCAGGGGACAGCCACATTTAGTGACCAGGATACCTTACTAGGGTCTGTGGACCAGGAGGAGGTGAGGGAGGTAGGGATGATTTGAAGGAGGCTGTTCCAGCTGTTGGTACTCAGATGCTGTGGATGGTAGGGAGTGTGGAATGTCCATCCAACACCTCGATTATTGGCCCATTGTTGGGTAGATTTGGGGGCAAAAGGTGCACCAAATATCAGACTGTAGATGGTCCGCAAAGCCTAAAACATGACACAGCTTTGTTTCAAGGGCCATAACGATGTGGCCTAAGTCAGGGGATCAGAATGGAACAGGGACACCGGCACCAAGAAAGCTCCTAGAAAGTGTCAAAGGTTTGGTGGAGTTGATTTAGGAGGAGTGGGAAGGAGCTTCTGGGCAGTGTAGCCTTGATCAGCATCTTATATATGTTTCTCTGTCTCTCTCTCTCTCTCTCTCTCTCTGGTATTCTTTATTTATTGTAGAGAGAGAGAGAGTGCGCAAGCAGGAGAGAGAGGTAGAGGGAGAGAGAACCCCAAGCAGGCTCCACACTCAGCATGGAGCCTGACGCAGGGCTCGATCCCATGACCCTGGGATCATGACCTGAGCTGAAACCAAGAATCAGACGTTCAACTGACAGCCACACAGGTGTCCCTTGATCAGCATCTTAAAAGTGCCAGGCTTTGAGACAAGGTCCCAACCATGGGCATGCACATGAGTGACTCAGCTGTCAGAGCCAAGGTGTGTTTCCAAAATTCATTGCCCCAAAGGGCATGCCTTTAATTGTCTCTGTCACCTTCAGTGGCAACTCAAGCAGCCAGGCCATTGGCTAACAGCCCAAGTCAGTAGAAGCTCTGCAGAGCACTGGCCAGATTCATGATGAGAACAGCTTCGAGTTCTCTCCACTGAGCAGAGCCGTGACATTGGCTTTCAGTTTTGCGTAGCTGGCCCTGAAGCTGGGAGGCAGCAGCCACCCAATGGACCCCATCAGGTTTCACCTTAGCTGGGCCATCAGTGAACCAAGTCCAGGCATTTAGGGGGGAACTCTGAGACATGAAGTCCCCACTGACCCACGTCTTTGTTTCAGGTATTTGCTTCCAAAGCAGTAGTGCCATTTCTTCATGTAAAACCTCTCAGACCAGGCCAACTGCGCTCCTAAATATGCCATCTCTGTCTTACTAGTGAGACATTTTCAGCTCCTTCCATCTTGTTAATCATCACCTTTAACTTGATTCACCCCAAAATGGGCGTATGAGGCTGGAGAGTTAGGAAGCCTCTGGAGCCTGGAGTTCTTCGGGAGCAGGTGCTCCCGGTGGCTGTGTCCCGCAGGTGGCGCTGTTGCACTGAGAAATGGCCTCCCTGCCACCACAGGCCCCGTTTTTGAGTAAAGCTGTGATTTCTCTTTCTCCTTTGCTTTGCCATCTGCATGTCCCACTGTCACCGTCTACGTAAGGCAGTCCCTGAATGGGAAAAATCCCCTCTAACCCTTAAGGGACTGGAAAATTGTGAGCATATGTGTGTAGGTATAGAAGCAGCAAAGACCGATTGGGCCCCGTGCAAGATCACCACAGCTGTATTTCTCCAATTGCAAACCTTGTCCAGACCCCATCCGCTGAATTCAGACTTGTCTTTTCCCTACGGAAACAAGGACCAAGGAATCTAACACGTTCTCGGTGGCCACAATGACAACCAGCAGGAGACCACACTAATCCTTCAGACTGAGAGGGCAGGATCTGCTGGAAGCAGAACAGGGGAAACTGAACCCTCAGCCTTCTTTTTCTCCCGTGGCCTCAGGCTCCAGGGTCAGCAGCCACAATTCAGTACTGCCTCTGCCCTCCTGGGGAGGGGTGGCACCTCCTGGCTTTCTGTGAAAAGCTCTGTCCCTGAGCTTAGTTTAGGAGAGCTGCCTTCCCTCAGAGACCTGCTGAGGATTGGCATGCACCTTGGCTCCTGAAGTAGCTGCTGGAGCCGACTACCAGCTCGCACAACCACACTCCAAGCATGGTTTTGGGGATAATATCGCTCCTTCAGTTGGTGTTTCCTTTGGGAGAGATTGGACCATGTCCTGCAGGACACCTGACCTGGAAGCCGCCACATCTCTATGGATTCAGGGCAGTCTAGTACCCTGGATGTAGGGGGTAAAACAGAGCTTTAACTCATCTGGCCTTTCCTAAGTGACACCCTGTGGGGAGGGCAGCTGGCCTGTAAGAGCTGGGTCCTGAGGGCAAGGCACTGTGCTTGTCCCAAGGCCAGGCCCGGAGTAAGGGACCTCCACTCCAGCCTTGTGCTCAGGAGCCCTCACCATGAGGCCAGTCTCTTCCTACCACCTGGCCCCTCCTGTCCAACATCCCAGTGCAGGACCCAAGAGATGCCTCTAAGTACTCGGGAAGACACGTAGAGAAGGAGCAGGCTGAAGCTATGGAGAGGGACAGATGGGCCATCTGGATGTCTCTCTGCTGCAGCTCTATGGATAAGAGCATTGTGACTGGGGACCCACCTGGATCCCGAACTGAATGAGGGTGATACGCCAGCTAGTTTTTAGTTGTTATTGGAAATGGATACATGATTCCATAGTCCTTGTTCACCTTTAAACCAAATGCCCTGAGACCGTACAGGGATGGTCTTTGCAAGTCATGGAATAAGAGGGAGGCCTCTTTTTTTTTAATTTTTAAATCTTTATTTATTTTTGAGAGAGAGGGAGAGAGGGAGGGAGGGAGAGAGGGAGTGAGAGAGAGAGAGAGACTGTGTGTGTGTGAGAGAGAGAGAAGGACAGCACAAGCAGGGGAGGGGCAGAGAGAGAGGGAGACACAGAATCCAAAGCAGCCTCCAGGCTCTGAGCTGTCAGCAGAGAGCCTGATGCGGGGCTCAAACTCATGAACCATGAAATCATGACCTGAGCTGAAGTTGAATGTTGAACCCACTGATCCACCCAGGTGCCCTAGAGGGAGTGGCCTCTTAATCCTTACCTCCTGGTCAGAACTGCTGGCTCATTCATTTGGATCACCCCTCTACCACGTACATGCCCATGGCAATAGCTGCTCTGTGGCGTCACTGTGTTAAGTGCTTCCTGCCAGTAGTGAGAGGTTCCTGGTCCAGGGGGTGATTAGTGCTGTAATCCAGAGTTTCATCAGTGTTTATAACTTACCCTCTCCAGACTGAGTCCAGTGAAAAGTGGGGAAGGGAAGGTGATGTGGGGCACAGAGAGATCGCAGAATCCAAAGGCAGGATCCGAGTCAGCACTGGGGCTCGTGGGACTGCAAGGAACACAGCTGCTGTCTAAGCAAACTGGCTCAGCTTTCTCCTGTGTGTCCGAGCACGAGCCCCCTCTGCTCACTCACGAGCACTCACACAGGACCGCAGGATCTGTCTGGAGGCACCATCAGGGGCTCAGCTACATCTTGTCTGTAAGGGCTTCGCTAAGGCCAGGGGGAGGGAGGAAATAGACTCGTAGCCAGGAGCGGTTCTCGGTGATGGCCACGGGGCAGGGGGGCCTCAGCTGGGATGTGAGGGCTGTGGATGGGCTGGCAGGTGAGGTCAACTCACTTGACAGTATTTTCAACCGTGGCAAAAATTCCTGTGGGTTTTATGCAAATGAAGTTATTCACTTTTGGAGAAACACCCACAGCCCCTGTGAGCATGCCCTGTGAGTAGCTGTGTGTGCGGATGCGGCCGGGCTGGAGCCCAGAGCCTCGCTGCTTCTTCTTGGTGGACGGAGTGGCCCACCTACTCCCACAGGTCATCTCCCAGTGGCGGCCTCTGGCTGCGGCCCTTCTGCTGCTGCTGCTCACCCCCCAGGCATGCCGTTCAGTCCTGGCTGGTTCCCACCACCTCCTCCTCTGGAACTAGGGGTAAGCTTCCTCCTCCACAACTGCAGGTAAGGAGACAATGGGGATGTGCAGGACTTCTAGGTTAGGTTAGAGGTCAGGAAGTTGAGATAAGTTGGACCAGACAGCCTTGATTTTTGGTGAAGCAGGAGGCCTGGCAACGGTGAGGGTCAGGGTTGCAGAGGACAGGCTTCCCATCAGGGATCTGGTCTGGGCGCCTGGCACGGGGTGCGGTGAGCAGAGATGCTCTCGGCACCCGAGGGCCTAGCGGCGTCATGGTTTTAGGGGAGAGGAGGCAGCAATTGGAGGAGGAGGTTGCTATGGAGATCTCGTAGTGGTGCAAGAGCACCTGGCAAGCGATTAAATGCCTAGGACAAGGGCCACGGAGAATCAGAAGAGAGAATAAGTTGCCTCTCAGTGCAGTGGGATCGGCTCAGTCTACTAGTTCCTGCAACTCCCGAACACTGCTCACTTTTGTTTTCCAGACTGTAACTCCTAGGTTGGAGCCTCATGGACCCATATCTTTGTATCACCATGGAACCTTAATGAATTAGAAAGTTAACGATGATTTCTTTACAGATTACACTCTTCTGGCCACTTCCAGGACTAAATGGAGAGTGAACACCATATCCTTTCTCAGCCCATCCTCCCAGGCAATGAACTGAGCTGTGTGTGTGTGTGTGTGTGTGTGTGTGTGTGATATTGGAGTGTATGTGTGCGTGTGCATGTGTGTGCGTGCATGTGTGATCATGGTTGTGCTGGTTTGGTGGTTTGGGGGGAGAAAGTGCTTATATGATGTGGAATTGCCCACAGGACTAGCCGGCTGTGGGCCACAAGAATGGACGAGAGGCCAGCCCCTGAGACAGGGATTCTGTGACCTTCAGCTAATATGGTACACTGCCAAAACTGACTGACTCAGGAGGCCTGTCCAACCCAACCCAGTAACAAGGCCACTTGTTATTCATTAATATAGACTCAGAGGGGGCAGTCATGGGTGGCTCTGTGAGAGACATGGCTCTTTTGTGCAAGGCAGGCAGGGGTGTCTGGACAGTCGCCGTTGGCCAGTGCTGCATAAATCCAGTGGCCTGAGTGTCTTCTGGGCTGGGCTCACCACTGAGCTGCACTACCTGGTTCCTGCTACAGCCCAGAGTGTCTGGCAGTGAGGACGGACTGCTGGGCACAAGCGTGGCCCAGGTGTCATGGACCACAGGGTGAAATGCAGCAACATGCAATTGAGTGAACACACTTCTAATAAAATTGGGGAAAACTGCAGAAACCAAAGTACAGTTTTTAGATTAAATAATGGCTTTTCCCAATTTAAAAATAGAAGAATTGAGTTAAACAATATTTCCTTTAAAGTTTTGGGGGGAATGTCAATCAATATTATATGACAGTATCACACATGGCCTGATCCAAGAGCAGTTTTTTTTTTTTAATTAAAAAAATTTTTTTAATGTTTGTTTATTTTTGAGAGAGAGAGCATGAGTGGGGAAGGGGCAGAGAGAGAGAGAGGGAAACCCAGAATTTGAAACAGGCACCAGGCTGCAGCCCCTCTGGAAAACAGTGTGGAGGTTCCTCAAAAAATTAACAGTAGAACTCCCCTATGATCCAGCAATAGCACTCCTAGGGATTTATCCAAGGGATACAGAAGTGCTGATGCATAGGGGCACATGTACCCCAATGTTCCTAGAGGCACTTTCAACAATAGCCAAATCATGGAAAGAGCCTAAATGTCCATCAACTGATGAATGGATTAGGAAGATGTGGTTTATCCATACAATGGAACACTACATGGCCATGAGAAAGAATGAAATCTGGCCATTCGTAGCAAAGTGGATGGACCTCGAGGGTGTCATGCTAAGCGAAATAAGTCAGGCGGAGAAGGACAGATACCATATGTTTTCACTTATAAGTGAAACAGGAGAAGCTTAACAGAGGACCATGGGGGAGGGAAATAGTTGGGGAGAGGGAGGGAGACAAACCATGAGAGACTCTTGAATACTGAGAACAAACTGAGGGCTGATGGGGGTGGCAAAGGGGGGTGATGGGCATGGTGGAGGGCATTTGTTGGGATGAGCACTGGGTGATATATGGAAACCAACTTGACAGTAAACTATGAAAGAAAGAAAGGAAGAAAGAAAGAAAGGAAAAGAAAAAAGACAAGATAAGACAAGACACCTCAACTGGATCAAGCAGAAGAGCTATGAGTTCTGTTTCCCCATAGTTAGAAATAAAAGGCTGATCTCATCCCAAATTCCTGAACTTAATTCGATTCTTTTTCCAAATAAAATAACATTTACAAGTTCCAGGGATTAGGACTTGACACCTTTGGGTGGCCATTATACAACCTACTACAGTAGTATGTCTTGAATAATGGCAAGATTATTCATTCATTCATTCATTCATTCAAAGTAGGCCTCATGCCCAGCATGGAGCCCAACATGGATCCTAAACTCACGACTCTGAAATCAAGACCTGAGCTAAGATCAAGAGTCAGACACTCAACTGACTGAGCCACCCAGGTGCCCCAATGGCAAGATCTATTTCTGAGGCACATTTCATTGGAAGTAGGAGACGAAGTTTATTCTGCAAGTCTTTTCCCTCATTTATTAAATTGGGCTCATCTCCACTAATCCAAATGGGTTACTGCTTCCGACGTGTTGATAGCATCCCTCTGTCACCCAGAGACTATGGGTAGTGACAAAACATGGTTTGCTGGGGCCGGAATGTAGCAGCAGGGGTAAGGCAGATAATGACTGGAGGTGAAATATCTTCAGAGGGGAGATGCAGTTAGCAGAGGATTGAAGCATTAAGAACACGGAAGTGAAACGGGATTCTTAACACTCTCCTCCTCCTCCTCTTGGCGCTGCCAGAAACCCACACTGACCAAATGTCAGGAGAATGTATTTAGCACATACTTTTTTTTTAAGTTTATTTATTTATTTTGAGAGCGAGAGAGTGAGAGAGCAAGTGAGTGTGTGCATGGGGAAGAGGCAGAAAAAGAGGGAGAGCAAGAGAGAACAAGAGAGAGATTGAGAGAGAGAGAATCCCAAGCAGCCACTGTGCTATCAGCTCTGAGCCCAATGCAGGGAGGGCTCCATCTCATGAACCGTGAGATCGTGACCTGAGCCAAAACTAAGAGTCAGAGTCAGATGCTTAACTGAATGAGCCACCCAGGTGCCCCTGGCACGTGCTTCTTAAAGATTACACTAGCTATTGTTTACTGAATAAACATGGTAACTTAGTATGTCATGTACAGTGCTTAAGGCTTTCACATACATTCTGTCCCCAGAAGAATTTGTGAACTAGGAGGTAGCTTATATCCCTATTTTACATGAGGAAACAGACTCAGCACCTCTAAGCAGTTCAGTGGTGTAGCTAGAATCCTCACTGAGGCTCTGTCTGCCTCCAACACCCAGGCTGCCTGTGCATTTATCTCAGGGTCATGTAATTCATTCCACAGTTTTGATAGAATGTTCCTTTTCTCTACCACAGAGATTAATGACATTTTCCTTTTTTCTAATATTATCTTAGACCAAAAATTGACAACCAAAACTAAGCTGAGTACTCCAGGAGGGGGTGATCATGAAGCAGCAGATATAAATGGAAGATTTCATGAATAATCTAAATCTATGAGCTATTTAGAAACAGCAGCAAAATTCCACGAGAGAGAAAGTATCCCCTTCCCCTAGGTTGTGTTCTAGCAGAACAGCAGTTATCCGCAGAAAACTCCCCATTGGAGAAAAAGCCTACAATCATAAGAACGCTGACAGAGATGTCAATATCCCATAAGAAGAAAGATCATCTGGGGCACCTGGTTGATTCAGTCAGTAGAGCATGCAGCTCTTGATCACAAGGTTGTGAGTTCAAGCCCCCCATTGGGCATGGAGCCTACTTAAATTAAAAAAAAATTTTTTTTTAATACTAAAAAAAAAAAAAAAGAAAGCAAGAAAGAAAGGAAAGATCTTATAAGAAATGTATTGGCGGGCTGGGGTGCCTGGGTTGCTCTGTCGGTTGAGCGTCCGACTTAGGCTCAGGTCATGATCTCACAGTTTGTGGTTCAAGCCCCACATTGGGCTCTGTGCTGACAGCTAGCTCAGAGCCTGGAGCCTGTCTTTGGATTCTGTGTCTCCCTCTCTCTCTGACCCTCCCCTGTTCACACTGTCTCTCTCTCTCTCTCTCTCTCTCTCAAAAATAAATAAAACATCTTAAAAATAAAAATAAAAGGAAATGTATGAGGGCTGGTGCCTGGGTGGCTCAGTCAGTTAAGCATCCGACTTTGGCTCAGGTCATGATCTCATAGTTCGTGGGTTGGAGCCCTGGCTCGGGATCTCCACTGACTGTGGGGATCCTGCTTGGGATTCTCTCTCTCTTCCTCTCTCTCTGCTCCTCCCCCACTTGCACTCTCTGTCTCAAAATAAATAATGAAATAAACTTACAAAAAAAAAAAAAAGACTCCCTCTTGCCAGCCCTTTAGGACACATCCTCCCTTCACTCCTAACCCCTGGGCCACCACTGACCTGTTCTTTATCATTACAGTTTTGTCTTTTCAAGAATGTCATATGAATGGGGTGATGCAGCATGCAACTTTTAAAAAAATTTTTTTTACATTTACTTATTTTTGAGAGATAGAGATAGAGCACAAGTGAGAGAGTGGCAGAGAGAGAATGAGACACAGAATCTGAAGCAGGCTCCAGGCTCCGAGCTGTCAGCACAGAGCCCAACGCGGGGCTTGAACTCACAAACTGGGATCATGACCTGAGCCGAAGACAGACGCTTAACCGACTGAGCCACCCAGGCGCACCAACATGCAACTTTTTGAGACTGGCTTCTTTTACTCAGCATAATGCTTTTTAGATTCATCCAAGCTGTTGGCTAGTGTCAACAGCTCATTCCATTTTACTGTATTCCATTTTAGACTATTCCAGTGTGCGATGTACTGGGACTTGGTAACTCGGTGATCCATTCTTTACTCCCACATTTGACTTGGGTCCAGTTTTGGAGATGATGAATAAGGCTGTTATAACATCAGTGTACAAATGTTTGTGTGAACATAACTCATTTCTCTAGGGTAGGTCCCTATGATTGGGACTGAGGGTCATATTGTATGTGTGTGTTAAACTTAAAACAATTTTTTAAGGTTTATTTATTTTTGAGAGACTGAGAGATGAGAGAGACTGAGAGCGTGAGCAGGGGAGGAGCAGAGAGAGAGGGAGACACAGAATCTGAAGCAGGCTCCAGGCTCTGAGCTGTCAGCACAGAGCCCGATGTGGGGCTCGAACCCATGAACTGTGAGATCATGACCTGAGCCAAAGTCAGATGCTTAGCCAGCTGAGCCACCCAGGCGCACTGTGTGTGTTTAACTTTATAAGAAATTGCCAAACTTTTCCAGGGTGGCTGTACCATTTTACATTCCCAGCGGCAAAGGATATGGCACTGAGATGGTCTATTTTACATGGCAATGTGACTGAGTGAAGGGATGCCCAGAGAGCTGGTAAGACATTATCTCTGGGTGTGTCTGTGAGGGATTAACAGTCAAATAGGTAGACTGAGTTAAGGAATACCTGCCTTCACTAATGTGGGCAGGCACCATCCATCTGTTGAGGGCCCCAACAGAACAAAAAAGTAGAGAATGGGTAAATTCTCTCTCTCTCTCTCTCTCTCTCTCTCTCTCTCTCCCTCTCTCCCTCCCTCCCTCTCATCCATCCTCTGCCCTCCAAGATCTGGGCTGTCTTTGCTTCTCAGGACTTCAGACTCCAGGAATTACACTAGAGGCCAGCCAGGGTTCTCAGCCCTTTGGGACTGAATTATGCTACCAGCTTTCCTGGTTCTCCAGCTTCTAGAGGAGAATATCATGGCACAGCTGGGTCTCCATGATTGCATGAGCCAATCCCCATCATAAATACCCTCTTATATATCTCTCTCTCTATCCTGGAGAGCCCTGACTAATACAGACACCAAAAGCACAAGGAACCAAAAGAAAAATGGATAAATGAGACATCACCAAAATTAAAAATGTTTGTGTTTCAAAGGACACCATCAAGAAAGTGAAAGGAGAGGGGCGCCTGGGTGGCTCAGTGGGTGAGCATCTGACCTTGGCTCAGGTCGTGATCTCACGGTTTGTGGGTTTGGGCCCCGCATCCAGCTCTGCATCCAGCTCTGTGCTGACAGCTTGGAGCCTGGAGCCTACTTTAGATTCTGTGTCTCCCTCTCTTTCTCTTCCACTCCCCGACTTGTGCTCTCTCTCTTTCTCCCAAAAATAAATACACATTAAAAGAAAGTGAAAGGAAAGCCTACATACTGGTAGAAAATTTTTATAAACCAGGCAGAAATGATCAGTTTTACATCTAGAATATATCATACAACTCAATAATAAAAAGACAACCACTTAAAAGATGGGCAAAGGGTCTGAACAGACATTTTTCAAAAAAAAGATCTACATACATATGGACAACAAGGACATGGAAAGATGCTCACCATCACTGGCTGTCAGAAATGCAAATCACAACCACAATGAGGCCACTTCACACCCAGTAGAATAGCCATAATAAAAAGGATAGTAACAAGTGTGGTTGAGGAGACAGAGAAATCAGAAGCCTATACACAGCTGGTGAGAATGCAAAATGGGGCAACCACTTGGGAAGACAGTCTGGCATTCCCTCGAAAGATTAAATAAAGCATTTGACCCAGAAATTCCTATCCTAAGTATATACCCAAGAGAAACGAAGACATATGTCCACATAAAAACTTGTACACGATGTTCATAGCAACGTATTCCTAATAGCCCCAAAGTGGAAACAACCCAAATGCCCACCCATGGAGGAAAGAATAAACACACTGGTACATGCGTACAATGGAAGGCTGCTCGGCTATAAAAAAGGATGAAGTGCAAATTCATGCTGCAACATATGTGAATGAGGCCTGACATCACCATGCTCTGCAAAAGAAGCCAGACACAAAGGGCCATATATTGTGTGATGACAGTTCTGTTTACATGATGTGTCCAAAAGAGGCAAGTCCGGAGAGACAGACTGGAAGTTGTTAGTGACTGAGGGACTTGGGGGGTATGGGAGAGACTGCCAAAGGGTATGGGGTCTCTTTTCGGGGTGATGAAAATGTTCTCAAATTGATTAGGGTGATGCTGCACAGCTCTGAATACTAAAAGCCACTGAATTGTGCACTTCACATGGGTGAATTGTATGCTGTATGAACGATAATACAGTTGTTATTTTAAAACACACATACACAAAGAAACCCAAGCAAGCAATTACCTCAGGAACAGAAGGCAGGCAGAGTCTTTGCCAAAGGGCCAGTGTTGGTGGAGCAGGCGAGAATTCACGCTGAGGAGAACCCTGGGTGTCTACATGAGCCACTGCTTAGAAGAGGCTGCACGTGGGGGTCAGATGTGGTTTGACATGAAAAGACCCACACTAGCAGTTACCCTTGTGTGGATTAAGAGTAGTGAAATTTTCTATCAGAATTTCAATTGGACTAAGGATCAAGGATTCTGTATGAGAAAACCCCCTCACATCTGATGATCTGGCTTTTAGAATGCAACCCTTCCTAGATTGCAATGCCCTCACTGTTCCTGCAATGGGACAAGCACATTAGTCTCCAAGGAGCCAGTGCAGTGGCTGTTCCTCCCACTTAGAATGCTTTCCCTCCATTTTAACATACTAGGATTTTAGCAGTCAGGGAAGGAAGGAAGGACATTGCAAACAGAGAGAAAAGCACCAGCAAAGGCAGGGTGCTGGAGAGTAAGGGGCATGCTCAAGAGAGAAGATCCTGTGTGGGAAGGATGGAAGGATGGTAAGGTCACTGGCTTTAATGCCAGGTCATAGAGTAAGGCGATGGAAATCCATGATGGGGCACCAGACAATTCCTGAACAGCTGTGAGACATGAAGAATCCCATGCAGCTGCTGTGGTAAGGACTTTCTGTGGTGTAACTACAGCAGATAAATATCAAGAAATCATATTTTCAGGGGCATCTGGGTGGCTCAGTCGGTTAAGAGTCCGACTTCAGCTCAGGTCATGATCTCGCAGTTCGTGAGTTCGAGCCCTGTACCTGTGTCTGTGCTGACACCTCAGAGCCTGGAGCCTGCTTTGAATTCTGGGTCTCCATCTCTCTCTGCCTCTCTCTTTGCCTCTCTCTCTCTCCCCACTCCCCCTCAAAATAAATAAATAAAAATTTAAAAAAATTATATTTTCAAGACAGGTGATGTAAGTAGCTTGAAAAGGTTTTTTGTTTTTGTTTTGGTTTTTTTTTTTTGGTCATTTGTTACTGTTTATCTGCTTATGATTCTGATGGTGCATCAGCTTCTTCCTACAGAAGAGACAACCTAAACTTTCTTTTCACTAGCACTTTTCTTCCTGGTGTCTGCACTGGGATGAAGCAGACAGGAGTGCAGGGAGGGTGGTGGCGGTGGTATTTCCTGTTTCTGGCTAAACAGTTTTGTCCTAACGATTCCTACCTGCCCGTAATCTTGCACCATGCAGAGGAACTCTAAAGGAATATGATGGAGTCTTGACGGAAAAGGAATGGTTCTCTCTATTTCACCGATACATGTTCTTAATTTAGCTTTAATGCCATTTCCTTGATGAAGACTTTTGTGTGGCTCTGTGCCTCGCATCTCCCCAAGCAGAACACAAGCTAATGTTCTTTGAATGCCCCATTTCATTTGTAGAGATAGTGCAGCAGTGTACTAGCTCTGGAGCCAGGCTGCCTGGGTCCAAATCCCTGCTCCACTACTTATTAGCTCTGTAGCATTGGGCAAATTACTTCACCGCCCTGGGCCTCGGTTTTCTCATCTGCAAAATAGGGGCATGAATAGACTAGCAGTGTCTATGATTGCTGTGAAGACCTCACACACTGGCACAGAGGCCAGCAGTCAGTAAAGATGAGCACTCACGGTCACTGCACCTCTCCTGGCGTCTAATTCTGTCTTGTTTTATCCATGCAGGCTTCCTGTCTCCCAGGGGACCGGAGCCCTGTTCAGTGTGGGAACCACGCTTCTTTCACCATCATATCCCCTTCAGTAACCATGGAACTGCTGCTGAAGAGCTCCAGGGACTGGTGGGAGGAGAGGGGTCTTGCAAGAGGGCTGGGGGTTCCCTCTGGTGGTCTGGGGGAGTGATAAGGAGATGAATCCCGGGCTGTGGGCTCCAGACGCCTTTGTACCTCGCTGCGCCTGAGGGGCTCCCCTCCCTCCCTCCCTCCCTCCCATCTCTTCCTCCTTCCTTCCTTCTTTCCTGAAGACAGGGAACAGAAATACAGGCAATAATAGTACCTACCTCATGGAATTGTGATGAGGATTAGATTAGGCAACATAGAAAGCGCTTAGAACAATATGCCTGACACAGCGTAAGTGCTCAGTGGATGCTACTTCTTGCCATTTTATTTTCTTTCTCTTAATACTTATTTTTTTTAAAATTTTTAATGTTTATTTATTTTTGAGAGACAGACGGAGTGTGAGCAGGGGAGGGACAGAGAGGGAGTCACAGAATTCGAAGCAGGCTCCAGGCTCTAAGCTGTCAGCACAGAGCCCGACGCAGGGTTCGAACCCACAAACAGCGAGATCATGACCCCAGCCGAAGTTGGCTACTTAACCGACTGAGCCACCCAGGTGCCCCTGAAAATATGATTTCTTAATACTTGACTGAACCACCCAGGCGCCCCAATACTTATTTTTTTTCTGATTAAGAAAGCAGTGCCTATTGTGGTAGAAAAGTGTGAAATGGTAGGGATAAACTCACCACAGTGAGGAAGTCAGACATACGAATAAGAGACGGGGAATAGTGCAATAAGGAAAGTGAGCACGAGATGCAGGGGCAGCTCAGAGAAAATGAACTCGGTGGGGGCAGAAGGGGACAAGCACAATTACTGGAAAGACTCCACAGAAAAGGTAAGCTTACGAGGAGGCTTTCAAAGATGAACAGGAGTTTGTTAGGTAGACAAGGAGGGGAGGGCATTGAGGAGGAAGGAACAGCATGTGCAAAGGCACGGAGGCATGAAACAGCATGTGTGCCTCTGTAACTGTAGTTTTGCATGGCTCCAGTGTACAGTATATGGGGGGAGGAAGTTAGGGTAAGAGATGTGCTACGAGGCAGGGCAGGGAAGTAGGGAGGGCCAGGAAATGAAAAGTCCTGCCTCTCAATAAAGAGTTTGGACATTGACCTAAGGAATGAGAAGGGGCCATTGAAAGGTTCGGAGGTGATGTCATACATACACTTAGCATTTTAGAGAGAGAGCTCATATAGAGGTACTAAGAATGGATTGAGGAGCAAGGCTTGGAAGCAAAGACACTTCTGTAAGGCTGGGGCCAGAATCCCAGAATGAATTAAGGACAGCCCAGGCCAACACAGGAGTTGAGGGTGAGCAACACAGCATGGGCTAGATATTGCCTGACAACTGTAGGGGTCAGGAGATGCAGAGAAACACTGCGTCCAGAACAATTCCCAGGTTCCTGGCTTGGCTGAATGGGAAGTGGATGATGGCAGCAACTAACGTAGGAAATACACAAAGAAAAATATGCTTGTGGAGAGAAGCCACTCTGGTGACCAGATTTATCTTTGCATGTAAAAAAATCATCCATGTAATGTTTTTGTTTACGTAAGCTCTACACCCAAGGTGGGGTCAAACCTATGACCCTGAGATCAAGAGTCGCATGCTCTAACGACTGAGCCAGCCAGGTGCCCCTAGTCCATGTAATTTCTTATTCATTTAAAAATCTTCCGTTCCCCATTACTGGCATATTTAAAATAATGCAGCTGACTGGGCTTTATTCTTCTTTTTTGAAGTAGAAAACATTTTTCTTCTCCACCACTGCTCTGTGGTTCATACTTCTGTCAGCCGACATGTTCAGGTAAAACCAGGATTTTCCCTTATTTGGAAACGTATCATGTAATATCCTTTCTCGGAATTATTTGAGTTGGATCTCAAGAACAGATATGACTCAGGATGGGTGAGGGGCATTGGGAATGAAACTGCTTTTGCTATTACAGATAATGTCCTTGGAAATCTTGCCCATCCCTCTCATTTCACAGATGAGAGGCAAAACCAGAAGCTAACCATGGAAGGCAGAAATGTACAAGGAGGCAGAATTCAGCTCAGGTTAACTTCCAGCAAGCAGAATGCTCAGCGGGAGAACTGCCTGCTTTTGCTGGGTGGGTATGACAGTGAGTCCTCATCCTGAAGACAGTAGAGAATGGATGGCTGTCTGTCAGGCAGCAGGCACGAAGCAGGAGGCTGAAGATCGTTTCTTCTTTTTAAAGTTTATTTTGAGAGGCAGAGAGAGTGAGCAGGGAAAGGGCAGAAGGAAAGGGAGAGAAAGAATCCCAAGCAGGCTCCGTAGTGTCCATGCAGAGCCCTATGCGGGGCTCCCTCCCACCAACTGTGAGATCACAACCTAAGTCGAAATCAAGAGTCAGATGCTTAACTGACTAAGCCACCCAGGCCCCACTGAAGACAGTTTCTAAGGCCCTCTTGGACTGATTTTTATTGATGGATTGCGAGGAGTCAGAGCAGGACAGGGAAACATGGAACACTGTGAGTGAACAAACTCATGGGCATAAATGTGAGGTGTGGATGGGGCCCTATAATCATATTACTATTTGATGTGACAAAAATTCTTTGCTTGACCAGAGGAAACCCAGGGTCCGGAACTTTCTCCTAGGCCCATCTGTGCATTTCCTTGTAAAATCTAGTTCTAGCAAGAACTCAGTGAAGTCAGGATGAGTCCCTCGTCCTCCATCTTACCCAGGGTGGGGGATCTACTCACCTGGGCCCATCTTCAGCAAGAATCCAGTTAGGGGTTCAGTTTAGCCAAAACCCCTCTTGCCTCCATATGTATATTTTTTTCTCTTAGAAATTTTCTATCCACTGACTCCCACCCCCACCCTGTCCCTTGGCTATGAATTCCCACCTGACCAGCGGTATTCAGACATTAGGCCAGTTCTATACAGAGGCCTCTTTTCCCTATTCCAAGAGTACTGAATAATAAAATCTATTGTTACTGCCCTAACGACTGACCAGCGCTGGTTTTTTCACAAATCTGGTTTTTAGATGTGTGAGGAGGAGCAGATATGTAGAGACCAGCTCAAGGAAAGCCTGGACTATACGACTAAGGATTTCCCATTTTATTCTTTAAGAAGGGAGAAGACACTGAAACTTTTTTGATAAAGGAGTGACAAAGATGGTGGAGTGTCTTAGAGAGAGTGAGAGCAAATAAAGATGATAATCCATTTAGGAGACTATTTATATACTCCAGGGGAGGAGTAATAAGGACCTGAACCCTAGGCTTAGCAGCAATGGAAACAAAGAGAACTACAAAAGAGGTTGTAGACAGGACAAGGGAATCACTTGGTGAGGCTTCCTCTTCACGTACTTCCCCACCTCACTGTGAAGCTGTCCGGGCCACGTGATCCACCCTCCCACCAAGTAGAGCAACCCAGGGTCTTCCATTCTCAGATCTCACTGTCCTATCTTATCTGGCAAGTTCAATGGTTTCCTCATCTGTAAGATGGGGTTACAACGAACACCCACCCCAAACACAGGTGGTTGTGACAATTAACGTGGTTTAATATCTAAAACCATCTGGAAAAGGGCCCGGGAGAGTATATGCTGTATGTCAGCTATTATTACTACCATCACTTGGAAATCCTTCCTCTTCACAACCTCAATTCTGAAACCTTCCCCAGTCCATGCCTACTGAGCACACCCAGGACTTGATGCTGGTTAGATGTAGGATGAGAAGAACTAAAGAAAACTCTGGTCTGACCCTGAGTTTACAGAAATTTTGAGAGGGAGCAGTTTATGGGAAAGATGTATCTGGTTTGAAACTCGTAATTTGAAACTTTTAGAGGTCCAAGTATAAATGCCCTGCAGTCTGCTGGAGACCCAAGACTGGAACTTGGGAGGGACCAGAACCACAGGTGCAAATTTAAAATTTATTCATATAGAGGGAATAGTTGAGACGACAGGAGTAAGTGGGTTCCAAGGGTAATGGTGTAGAAACTTGTATGATGACCAAACATTCCTTTAAGGAGTACTCAGGGAGTGAGAAAAGAGGAACCATTAGGGGATATAGGAATAATCAGGAAAATCAGATGAAGAAAATGTTATAGTAGCTTCAAAAATACTTAAAAGGGGGGTCTGGGTGGCTCAGTTGGTTAAGCATCAAACATCACCTTAGGTCATGGTCTCATGGTTCATGAGTTTGAACCCTGCATCAGGCTCTGTGCTGACAGCTCAGACCCTGGAGCCTGTTTCAGATTCTTATCCCCCTCTCTGTGCCCTTCCCCTGCTCATGCTCTGTCTCTCTCTCTCTCAAAAATAAACATTTAAAAAGAGATATTTTAAAAAAATGGACACCTAAATGGCTCAGTCGGTTGAGCATTTGACTTTGACTCAGGTCATGATTTCATGGTTTGTGAGTTTGGGCCCCACACTGGGCTTTGCACTGACATCAGAGCCTGCTTCAAATTCTGTGTCCCACTCTCCCTGCTCCTGCTCTCAAACACTAAAAAAAATTATTTTATAGGTCTGATTTGGGGGGCTCGAAAACCTGCATTAATAAGCAGCCTAGTGATTCTGATATGGATAGTTCACGGCCTACACTTTGAGGAACAAAATAAATCTGCAAGGACATGATGAATGTCAAAGAAGAGCCAAAAGAATGAGTTTCATTATAGCTTTAAGACAGTAAAAACATTAGGTGGTCAATCACAACATATGCTCCCAAGTTTTTTAGAGGCCAGTTCCAGACATTTCCTCATCTTCTCCATATGACTTGCATCTCAGTCTTCCTTCTCGTGACTGGAACACCCTCCCACCGAGCACCCAAACAAGAAATCTACATATGCCCACTGCCACCCAACATCCAAGGACATACTTGCCAGGGGGCCCACACCCGGAAACACCTTTCTAGTTTTGGTTGCTGGTCTTAAGAGCACACGGCACACAAAATTCGACATGTGGGTATGAGGTGGGAACAGCTGTGTAAATGGGGGTCTGTGGCAGTTTCCTGGAGTCTTGAGAGAAAGAGGTCATGTGTTTGTGACTGAAAGAAAAATAGCTGTCCGTAAAAAATTTTAAAGATTCATTTTTAAAGATTCCAGTTATAGTCACTGTTTCCCATTTTAACTGAAATAAATTTGTGCTCCTGCACAAAAACACACTCAATCTCTTTCTAAAAAACTATTCTGTTTAATAGTGCACTTCATTTATGCTACAGGATGAGCAGGATTGGGAAGATAGAACCAAAGATCATCCCTTCAGCTAAGGAAACTCAGGAGCTCCATCCTAACCCAGCAACGCGGCCCGGTCAGGCCAGAGACTCCCTTCTCTGGGCTTTGCCTTTTCTTTGCATTCATATGTGGCTGCTGAAGTCAGAGGTGGGGTCAGGAGAGGTCTGGCTGCTGGGGCCAGATGTCATAGGTCATAGGGGACAGAGGGCAGGGCAAGCTGGCTGAGTGAGCTCCATAAAAGCATTCCTAGTAACTGGGGGTTTGGATTAAATCACTTGTCAACACAGGAGTGGGGAGAGGAACAGGGAGAGAGGAGGAGGGGAAACAGGTCAATGCTAAACGCTTCTGATCCTCTCCCTGTTAGACTTACTGATTATCAGAGGGATTTCCCAATCAGATCTATCACAATAGGGAAGTACAAGTTCTCCAACAAAACTGCCTTGCTGCTCTTGGAATCCTGGGCTTGCTGCTCCAAGAACCCTGCAAAATAGTTATCACAGAAAACCTCCTGGGGTTCCCCCCCCCCCAATAAAATAACACTACCCTCAGCACCAAGTTTTTCCATAATTAATTAATGAAGTCATGGGACAACAAAAAAAATAGCACATTCCTTACCAAAACTTAAAGCTGAATTAGGAACAGTGGCTTTGAAATACAGCCTCCATTTCCCCTTATCAAATAGGACTCAGAACATTCTTCCCACTGCCTTCTGTGCTGACTATATACTGACTCCAACTACAGGAATCCTTGGAATTTTATTCCTACTGTGCTTCCATTCCCCACCTTAGAAAGAAAGGCTCCTCTGGTGTGAGAGAAATGGTCTAGTGCAAACTCCCTTCCAGAACGGAAGGTGACAGGTCCCAGAGC
This sequence comes from Cryptoprocta ferox, assembly GCA_028646485.1. Taxonomy (NCBI): domain Eukaryota; kingdom Metazoa; phylum Chordata; class Mammalia; order Carnivora; family Eupleridae; genus Cryptoprocta; species Cryptoprocta ferox. Next base: position 31,326,983 of record CM053564.1, read on the forward strand.
CTCCCTCTTATTTGCGGCACTTAACCTGCCACTCGCCTCCTGGTGTCATTCTTGGGGAAACAAGACTAGGTAGCTCATCACTGCGCCAGGATGATTTGCCCAATTTGCCCCATTCTCTCAAGTGAAAGGGTTGAGTCAGAAGGGACACATTCTAAGTTGTTCATACTCATATAGTAAGGCAGGAGCTCTTTAGACTCAGAGGAAGTGAGGAAAACAGGTGTGTGGCTCTCTTTCATGTAGACTCTCTGATATTTAATTCAGCAGTAACTCTGAGAGAACTTTTGCTCATTCCCATCACATTCAAAGGCTTCTCTCCAGTGTGAATTCTCTGATGGCGAACAAGGGCTGAGCTATACCTAAAGGCTTTCCCACACTCACTACATTCATAGGGATTCTCCCCCGTGTGGATTCTCTGATGCTGAATAAGGCCTGAACTATACGTAAACTTTCCTCCACATTCCATACATTCATAGGGCTTCTCTCCAGTGTGGATTCTCTGGTGCTGATAGAGGTGTGAGCTCTGGCTGAAGGCCTTCCCACACTCGTTACATTCATAGGGCTTCTCTCCAGTGTGGATTCTCTGATGATGGATGAGGGTGGAGCTCCTACTGAAAGCCTTTCCGCATTCATTACAAGCATACGGTTTCTCTCCAGTGTGGATTCTCTGATGATGAGTGAGGGTAGAGCTCCAGCTAAAGGTTTTCCCACATTCATTACATTCATAGGGCTTCTCCCCAGTGTGGATCCTCCGATGCAGAATCAGAGCAGAGCTACAACTGAAGGTCTTCCCACAATCGTTACATTCATAAGGTTTCTCTCCGGTGTGGATTCTCTGGTGCTGAATAAGGTGTGAGCTCTGGCTGAAGGCCTTCCCACACTCACTACATTCATAGGGTTTCTCCCCCGTGTGGATTCTCTGATGTTGAATGAGGTCTGAAGTTCGATTAAAGCTCTTGCTACATTCATCACACTTATGGGGTCTGTCTCCCACAGGAAGTCTCTGATGCGAAATGAGGTTAGGACTCACAGTGAAGCTGTTCCCAAAATCATTATATTTCTCACTTCTCTCTCCCGCAGGGCTTAGCTTTTCCTCAACTGTCACTTGACCAAAATCTTGTATCTTCCTATTCAATCTTTCTCCAGAGGAGTTCCCGATTTGCCTCTTTAGACTGACTTTTTGTTCATAGGCTTCTTCAAACTTAAGACCCTGAGAAATATCCTTTTGGAATCTTCCCAACAGCACCCCATGTGATCCTGTATCTTCAGAAATTTCTTGATCGTGCTCAGTTCTGGTCTCGCCATCTGGCACAAAACAAAATACAAACATCACTTGTTCCTTGTGGAAGAAAGAATCAAAACCAGAGGGCAGGATAATTATGAGAAGAATGTTCATAGGGCTAAAAGCACATGCCTCTTACCTACATGCTGACCTGCCCAAGCTGGGGGCAGCTGAGGCATGCTAAGAGATCTGCCTTGAGGAAACAGTGAATGAGAAAGGCAGGAAGCAAAATCAGAGCGAAATGAGCTAGAAGTACGGAGAAGGCTGGAGATGGGAGGAGAGGAAGACAGACCAGGCAGAGGCGGGAAACCAAAAACACAAGAGAAAGGACATGCTGTTCAATGAAGTGACAAAGTCCCCAAAGAGGTCAGAGACTGCAAATACAAGTGGGGAGATGGTGGCTTCCAGAAGATAGGGGAGAACAAAAACAAGAAAGCAAGCACAGAAGGGTGATGGGAAACAGCAGCAGAGCAGGAAGAGGCAACAAGGGGGGAGGCCACAGTGACCACTACAGTCCCAGGTGAAAAGAAAGCAAATCTGGAGGCCACACATGCCAAACCCATGGAAACAGGCAAAAGATGGGAGTTCAGTCCATCTCTGGGCCCTAGGCCTAGGAGGCTGTGCTAGGATGTGAGGATATGTAAGCATCTTCTTATCTGACTTCTCTATTTTCACTACTTTGGGGTTTTCAAAGGGAGCTTCAGGGACAGAGGACGAGTGAGAAGGATCCAGATAATCCGCATTTTTAGTTTCTCAATGTTTTAAAAAAATAAAGACAGGGCAATGAGCGTTAGTGACAGAAACAGCTGTTTGTTCCCATCTGAACAGGTACCTCTCAGGACTTCTCTGTTCTTAGCTCCCTTCAAACCCAGGACCCTTGACTCTTCCTCTCAATGCAGCCCGAAGACTGTGTCAAAATCCAGAAGCAGAAATCCTGCCCATGGGGGAAGACGTGGGATGAGGTCATTGTCCAGTGGTCCCAGAGCTCAATTCAAGACCCAGGGCTTGCAGGGGCCCAAAAGGAAATGTACACGGGTCTCCAGTGGGAGTCAGGAAGACCCCCTGGCACCACCCAGACAATGTTCTCACCGGCATCGAGAGACAGACAAGGAATTAACAGTCCACACACTAAAGGTTAAAGAGGCCAGATGTTCCCCAAAACAAGTGGAGATCTCTACCAGAGATGTTGCACTTGGTCCTGAACAAAGCAACATATCCCCGAAGGCAGTACAACGGAGAAGGGAAGGAGAGTTCCAGAATGTGCCCTTGGGCACAGAGCAGGGCCTCCATGTTTAGGGATCCCAACAGGCTAATCTTTTGGAAAAGGCTCTCAAACATACGTTAAGAATCACAGGGAGAAAAGCACCAGATTTGGAGCTGAAAGACCAGGGTTCAAGTCCTGCTATTCACCAGCTACATGACCACACTGAAGACCTCTGACTTCTCTTCCCTTGCCTGTAACATGAGAATCCCAGAGGCCTCTATCACTGTGTTACTGTGAGGTACAGAGCATGTATACAAAAGCTCTTTATAAACTGCAAGTTACTGTACAAACAGGAGTTACTATCGTTATTGTTGTTAGAACCGTCTAAGATTAAGTCAATCCTTAGCTGATCGTTTTGTGACTCGACTGTTACTAGCAAACAAGGAAACAAAGAAATGCCATGGGACTTTCACTAAGAAAGCAGAACTCCTTACCCAGCGAGAACACATTTCCATAATTCTCCAGCATCACATCCCTGTAGAGGTCCCTCTGTGCAGGCTCCAAACGCTTCCACTCCTTCCGGATGAAGTACACAGCTACATCCTCGAAGGTCACCAGTTCCTGGAACAACATGGTCTTGCATGCAATTTCACGGTGAGGGATGGGACTGGCAGCACCAAAATAAATAAATAAGTAACTGGGGATGAGGCTGGATGATGCGTATCTAAGAGGTGGGGGGAAGGAGGTTACAGTGCAGGAAGACAGCAGTCTGTCATTCAGCAGGAAAGGACCATGTCCCTGATGGAGGGAATCACGGTTTAGGGCACCGAATGGATGTCGCTGCACAAATGTATCCACAAAATGGGAAGGAAAAAAAGAAGGATAACGGAAACCCTGGCTCACCTGGGACTTGGCCTTTAGCAGTGCAGCTGCCAACATCTCATCCCCCAGGCTGTCCTTGTCAGAAAATGCAGGAACTTTTGAGGAAGGAAGAGCTGAAAGACAATAGAAGGGTCCATGAGTGAAGCCATCTGCTTTCTGGCCTCCGAACCACAGAAAACTCATGGGGTCCTGGAACAATCTAGGGCCCACTCCCTCTTACATGTCTAAGTTTCTTTTTTCGGTGGCTGCAAAAGGTGCTGACACGGGTACATTCAGTGTGCGGGACTCCTCCAGAGGAGGGATGTCCAAAGCCCTGTTAATGCTGCTCTCCATCCATCCCAGGTCCCTTCCTGTCTGTCCAGTCACTCCTTCTCAGGGAAGCTGGCCCAGTCCTCCCGTTAGTGATCTTGTCCTTTCTCTCAAACTTGGACAGGAACGTAGACATTCCTGCTCACATCCCTTCCACCCTTCTCCGCATCTCTCAACTCAAACTCGTGCACGAAGATCTCTCAGACCTGAGGAAACCAGCAGCCTGACTGAACACTTAATGCCCATTATTCTTTCTCTTCATTCCCAGATCAAGTCTAAACACTACACATGTTTCCTGCTTCCGTGCTTGATCATATATCTTATTCTGTAATTTTTTTTTATAAGTAGGCTTCACGCTCAGTGCAGAGACCAACACAGAGCTTGAACTCATGACCCTGAAATCAAGACCTGAGCTGAGATCAAGAGTTGGATGCTTAACCAACCAAGCTACCCTGGTGCCTCTTCTGTAATCCTTAAGTTAACATATGTGTCCCTAGAGACACTGGATTGTGTACAATCCCCCAGAGAGTTCCTTACATGCTTCTTCCTGATAAACATACCCTTTAGGACAGTAATTGGCTCCAAATCAGTGGCACAGTCGATGGAAACAAAATACAAATATTTTAGTGGCTTCTACTCAATTTATCCTTTTGCCTGTGACCTACAGAGTGATTCCCAAGAGCCTCCCCCAAGTGCAAGCTCGTAAAGTACACAAACAAGGACTATAAAGTCGGTGGCTACCAAGCACCTGGAAGTCTGTGATTATAACAGTTTTCTTAATCCCGCATGAGGTACCAACAGCCCTTCAAAAATGCCTCAGCTATAAAACCTGTCAAACTGTACATTCATTATCGTCTTCAGTCAGCTTTCCCCCTAGGTTATAAGCTACTGACCTAAGCTATCAGCTACCAAATGGGAAGGACTGTGTCTCAGCCACATCTGGATTCCAGTGGTTAGCCCAGCACCAGGTGAATAAGAGATTCGGCGGGACTGTGGAATATCTGCATGAAAGAATAAATGAATCCCTGTTGCTTACCACTCTCAAGCAGGGCCTGAGGTTCCTGAGATACGCAATCAGACTGAGTTTCCATGGGTAGGGCCAGAAGCTCTGGGTCTCTGGTCTACTATTTGCAGACTCAGTACGAAGAAGGTTTTGAATGAGAATGAGGAAGCACTGCAGAGGCAAAGTTCAAGGGGCAATGGTTAAAAACAAAACAAAACAAATGAATCAAAAAACCTCCCTGGAGCTAGTATTTCAGGTAGTGACCAAGACTAGCAAGAGAAAAACGTAGCAACCAGGACCAGTCTTCCAGATCCTGGTAAATACATACACCTGCTCCTTGTGATGAGCCTGCACGGGCACCACAGAAAGGGCCCCTGTTCCTAGACAACATCCCACCTGTGCCTCCCACAATGTACTGAGTGATATTTATGACAAAAGATGTGGAACACTGGTGCCAAATAATGACACTAACAGAATGAAATACTAAGCAATGATTGAAATAAAAAACAGAAGAAAATGAAAAAGTGTGCACACATAGATTCACAAAATGTGTATGTATTGTATCAATTTTTAAGGACAACTGGGATAGTGGACAACACTAAATATTTACAGATTCTGTATCTATCTATCTATCTATCTATCTATGTATTGAGATAGATAGAGCATGAGCAGGGGAGGGGCAGAGAGAGAGGAAAACACAGAATCTGAACCAGGCTCCAGGCTCTGAGCTGTCAGTACAGAGCCCGACGCAGTGCTCAAAATCATGAGCCGTGAGATCATGACCAGAGTAGAAGTCAAATGCTTAACCGACTGAGCCACCCAAGCGCCCCTTTACAGATTAAAAAAAAAAAAAAAATCCTCACAGACATTAGAACTAGTAGAAGAAAAAAATTTACTTTATTAGGCTTCTGACCGTTATACTAAATTTTGAGAAAAAGAGGCCATGAAATAGCACCCAATAGCAGAGATTGGAGAAACTTTCCATGAGTTTTCTGCCTCCCATTTTAAAAACCCTGGGGAAATAACACCTAACGCCCAGAACTAGGGCAAACAGCTCAGATTAATTAAATAAGATAAATCCTTCCTCCCCTAAGACGGCTGTCTGCTTCCAGTCTCAGCCAAAGGCAGGATGCCACTGAGGGACGGAGGCCCCTCTGCGGTCCTGGTGCAGTGCCTGGCGCCCATCACTGAGAAGGCAGCAGCCAGCCTTCTTTCTATCTCCCTTTCCTCCTAATAAATCTCCTTGGAGAAGAATCTAAGTCCCTACTGATGTCCCCACTCCCAACTTGCTATGACCAGCAAAAGAGGTCTGTTCCTTGTGGCTCGAGTGAATAAAATGTAACATCAGTATTTAGACCAAGGTTTGGATCTCAAGCGAAGTTTCTACTGCCCTCTTGAATGCTATGACAAGAACTAACAGACCCAAGAAAGGTGCAGTGACCACCAGAGCCTCCTGGCACTTAGGCGAGAGCAAGGAAAAAAACAAACAAACCCTGGATTTCGTCTACCTCCCTCTTTATTTATTTGCTTGTATACAAACAATTGTTGAGTACACAACATTACAAGGCACTGCTGAAAGGAGTAAAAACACAGGAAAGCAAGAGGGATCTGCTTCCTACTACAGACCGCTGCAGTCATAGAAGGCATAAAAAGGGAAGGGGCCCGGAGAGTCACTCAAAGTTCACAGAACTCTGGTCTTTGGGCACCAAGGAGGTACACAATGGCCACCACCAATGTTTTTACACAGAGAAAGGCACTGAATGAGGTGTAGGCCAGGCCCAATGGCAATCAAGGTGACAAACCCTATTGCCACCAGTGCCTCCTTGCTGGATCCCTTCAACTCTGTTTCAAAGCCAGCCATCTTTTGTTCCTATCAACCAACTTGACAATTTCCAGGACTGTTTATAGCAGACCCCTCCAACAAATCAGCTCTTAGTCCAAACTCTCTTTAAAAGGAAAATCAGAGGCTCTGACTCCAGAGGAAAAAAAAGCAAGCCTCCCTCCTCGCAGCTGGGTTAACCAAAGCTGGAACTCAAAGGCATATTGTTGAGAACAAGTCCCCAGTGTCTGGATTAGTACACAGTGTTCCTCATGGGAAGAAAAATCTCCATTGTGCCCCCACAGCTTCAGGTCCAGGCAGGGCCCTTCCCTGCTCTGCTGCCAACACCTCTCCCTGAAGCTGCTCCTGGGGATCGAGAAAGAGGACCTGGCAGTGAGAACGAGTCATGAAAAGCTTTACCTGCTGGAATCTTTCTTTCCTTCTTTGGAGTTAGTTCCTAGAGTGGCAATTACCGGGAATTTGGAAGCCTCTGTTCAAGGTCCTGGGAATTCTAACCTTAGTTGACGCCAATGCTGCTGTGTGATTAAGGGAAAAAAATTTTTTTAATATTCATAAAGTCCATTTCTACCCAGATATGGGGGGGGGGGAGAGAGAGAGAGGGGGGGGGGACACATATACTATCAATACAATTAAGACTACAACTGGTATTTGGATTGCACCCCTGGAGAGGTGAAAGGCAACTGAACTTCTCCAGGTCAACCTCCCACCCAGTTTAAGATATGGCCGCCTGGTTGGCTCAAGTCAGTAGAGCATGTGACTCTTGATCTCACGGTTGTGAGTTCAACCCCATGCTGGAAGCCTATTTTAAAAAGAAGAAAACAAGAAAGAAATGCCTTCTCAAGTTCCCAATATTCTGACAGCTAACATGCAAGAAACTCTCATCTTCAGCAGGGAGTCTGTTCCATGGCTGCACAGCTCAGCCATCAGAGGTCTTCAGCTGGAGCTGAAAATCTATCCCCCTGGACCTTCCCCTTACAGAGGTCTAGTACACATACGGGGCTTCAAGAATAGAATCTTCTCTTTCCACACAACTGTTGGTCAAACACTTGTAAACCAAACTGAGGCCCACTCTTCGCAAACTTCTCTTCTTGGGGATAAATATCTTTAGCTCCTCTCATTATTCCATAGATTTCAGGCTCACCGGTCTGCTTACCCTCTCCTGGAGTCTACAAATGCCATTCAGAGCATAAACATCCATCTGCGTTCAATCCCACTTCAAAAGCAGATCAAATCAGGGACCTAACACAACTGAAAATGGGAGCCAGACATAGCTGTATCATTCCCCGTAAGAGACTAGATTTACTGAACACCCGTGGGATTATTCCCGGGATCTAAGTTTGCACACTCTCCGCTCCCTCGCCCCATTCCAGACCTAGTTCTAACTGCTATTACTTCGTTGAACTCCTCAGATCCTCAGACCCGTCTAACTAAAAATAGCCTTCCCCTGCCACTGGAGCGAACTACCGCGTCAACAACAAATAAAAGCGTCTGGGAGAGTTACCAAGTTAGGGGCGCTGTCATCAGCTGTTCTAAAGAGAGGGACCCGTTTACAGCCATACTGGAACTTTTAAGTGCTCGAACTCGGCAAAGTCACCGGAGCCCCTTTCCTCCCGTCCTGGCAGGGCCCCGTTTGGAGGAAGGAGACCCCCCCGGGGAAGCGGAGTCCGGGACCGGCTGCAGGGGACGGAGCTGCGCGTCCCGGCACCGTGCTCCGGGAGGGCCTGGGGGCCCTGCGGGCCGCAGCGGTGCGGACACCACCCCTTTCCCCGGCGAACAGAGCCTCCGTCTCACCGCGAGCCCCGGGGGCGGCCGGACTCACCCTGGGGGCAAGAACGGGAGATTTAGGGGGCCGGACACGGACCAGGCCCTGTTGGACCCTGTCACAGACCCACACACCGGGACAGAACAAAGAACGGAAGTCCTCACTGTTTCGCTTCCGGGTCGGCCCTTTTCACCGCCCACGCCATCCCCTGTGGCCCCCACGCCCACTTGTCCTCTCTAGGAACATTGGAGGTGTTCTCCTCTCGGTGGTTCGCTGTCTTGGGACCTAGGCCGCCTGGCTCGGCGGCGCTCTATCTCAAACCGGCCCTGGCTTGCCGGCCCGCCACCGCGCCCCTTGTTGGCTGGGCCGGGCTAAGAGCAGCGTACCTCGGCCTCAGAGCGCGCGCTCTGGTGCCGCTGACTAGGAGCAGACGGTGGGGGCGGCGGGGGCGGCGGGGGTCTCCCGCCAGCTGCCGAGAGCCGAAGAGAGCGTACCCCAGCCACGGTGGTCCCGAGCCGACCCGCTGCAAAAAGGAAGACTTTTGAAGGATTCATCAACAGAAAAAAAAAATTACCTTTATTTGAAATTTCCAAATAAACCAAGTTTATGCTTCAAAAACCAAGTTTTGTGTTTGTTTCATGTAAAAATGCCCCCTTTAAATTACTAAAATCTGAAGAAGACATTGCAGCCTGTAAGAGAGTTATCTAAAGACAAAACCTGCACAAGTGATGGGAGAGAAAAGTCAGGGAAGTTACCGATGGATGCATCCGAAGAAAACAAAGCAAACAGGCGAAACCGAACAGGCGAAACCCCCTGCAGTTGCCGAATGACTGAAATGTTTGAGGGAATGAGGTGGAGGCTTCCTGGTTCACTCACTTTTATGCCCTCACTGGAGGATCCCTGCATTTAATCTGGCAACCCTATCTCCACTGCAACTGTACTTGTTGAAATCAAGGGGAGTAATATTTAGCTCACTTCCCTGAATTCAAGTCATACATGTGTTCAAATTCTTCTTTGTGCTAATAGAATTCTGCAGCTCCCACCCTAGGGGATAAGTAGGTACACTTCTTCCCCCTTCTAATTTATGGGATCTTCCATTCTTTTTTTTTTTAAGTTTTTTTTTTTTTTTACATTTATTTATTTTTGAGAGAAAGGCAGAGCACAAGTGGGGGAGGGGCAGAGGGAGAATGAGACAGAATCCAAAGCAGGCTCCAGGCTCTGAGCTGTCAGCACAGAGCCCGACACGGGGCTCCAACTCTCAAACAGTGAGATCATGACCTGAGCTGAAGTCGACGCTTAATCGACTGAGCCACCCATGCGCCCCTGGGATCTTCCATTCTTTCATGTTAGTAAAACCATAAAGTTCTTAAGGAGGCTTACATTTGTATTTGCATATTTTGCATGGCTTTGTCCAACTCAAGATAAAAACTTAAAGTCTTTTTGCTCTTATTTCCTGAGTCAGAAAATACTTCCTCACCGTTTATTTTAAATTATTAATTTCTGTCCTAATCAATATTGTAGTCCATAATATCGTTTGAATAACAAGAATCAACAGAATTACTTCTCATTCTGAAAGAGATTCCAATGGCCATTTTTTTATTATTTATTATTTTTTTAATGTTTATTTTTGAGAGAAAAAGAAACAGAACATGAGTCGGGGAGGGACAGAGAGAGAGGGAGACACAGAATGCAAAGCAGGCTCCAGGCTGTCGGCATAGAGCCCAATGCAGGGCTTGAACTCTTCTTGAGCCTTGAAATCATGACTGGAGCCAACTGAGCCCCCCAGGTGCCCCTCCAATGGCCATTCTAAAAGAATACTTGATACCAACTTTTTAATTTTTGTTAATCATTGTAGACTCTGGCTTTTTAGACTAAATATATGACAATCGACCTCAGCCAATATTCTCTTTGATGCTCAAATTGTCACTATTTTGGCCAATGTGAACTCCTTTTAGGTTGGTTGGTCCCTGAGTCATTTCAATATAATCTCATTAAATCTGAAAGACTTTTGGTACAACAAAATTGGCAGGCTCACCTTATTTTTCTGTATGTAAATTTAGCTATTTCTCCAAGGAACACTGGTGCTGTGTAGTGGGGGAAAGAAAAATATGCATCTCAGGGTTCCCATGATTTCTGTGTAGTTGCTCATGGACAGGAATTTTAAAAGAAAGGTATTAAATTTTTATTATAAAGAAAAGAGTTAATATTCATTCATACTGCCAATCCAGTTTTACTTAAATTCTTAATTCCACAACTATACTCCTTTACCTGCTGTTGAAATACCATCTTCATTTTTAAAAAAACATTTATTTTGAGAGAGTTGCAGGCACACGTGCACACACGCACGTGAGCAGGGGAGGGGCAGAGAGGGCAGAGAGACTCAATCAGGCTCCACCCTATCAGCGCAGAGCCCTGTAGGCTCAATCCCACTAACTGAGATCACGACCTGAGACAAAATCAAGAGTTGGACACTTAACTGACTGAGCCACCCAGGCAGCCCCAGCCATCTTCATTTCTTTAAAAAATTTTTAAAAAGTAAACTCTACCCCCAACATGGGGCTTGAACTCACCACCCTGAGATCAGGAGTTGCATGCTCTACCAACTGAGCCAACCAGGCACCCCTTTCATGTCAAACTAAATAAATGTAATGGCTTATTTTTTCTGACATTACAAGTAAATAGTTCTCAAATTAGCAATACAGTATCCACACAAATTATACAATTACTGAATAAAGTTTAAAACCTTTTAGTCGTTTTTTCCATCACTGTCTTTAATGCTGCCCCCCCCCCCTTTTTAAATTAATCCCAGGGGTAGAGCCTGCTTGGGATTCTCTTTGCCCCTCCCTCACTCACATGCATTTTCTCTCAAAAATAAACATTAAAAAAAGAGAATTCCAGTATAGTTAACACACAGTGTTATATTAGTTTCAGGTGCAGTGTGATTCAACAATTCTATACATTCACTCAGTGCTCATCAAGATAAATTACTCTTAGTCCCTTTTACCTGTTTCACCCATCCCCCACCCACCTCCCCCATGGTGTGTTCTCCAAATTAGGAGTCTGGGGTTTTTTTGTCTTTTTTCTTTATTCATTTGTTTCTTAAATAATCCACATGAGTGAAATCCTATGCTATTTGTCTTTCTCTGGCTGGCTATTTCACTTAATATTATACGCTGTAGGTCCATATCATTGCAAATGGCAAGATTTCATTTTTATGGCTAATATTCCACTATGCATATATATATATGTATATATATATATATATATATATATATATATATAAAATACATACCACATCTTCTTTATCCATTCATTTATCACTGGACACTTGGGTTGCTTCCATAATTTGACTATTGTAAATAATGCATAAAGATAGGAGTGCATATCTTTTCAAATTAGTGTTTCTGTATTCTTTGGGTAAACAACCAGTAGTGGCATTACGAGATTGTAGGGTAGTTCTATTTGTAATTTTTTGAGAGAGCTCCAAACTCCATACAGTTTTCCACAGTGGTTGCACCAGTTGGCATCCCAACTGCATGATTGACCCCTTTTCTCCAAATCCTTGCCAACATTTGTTGTTTCTTGTGTTTTTTATTTTAGCCATCTGACAGGCATGAGGTTATTTCTTGACTGAAATTTTTTACAGTTTTCATGAGGGAAAGATTTTTTATTATTTAAATAAATGCCATTAAAAATAAAGTACTGGGAAAATACTTTGAAAAGTATATATAAAAAATTTGAGGGGCACATGGGTGGCTCGGTCGATTACGCTTCTGACTCATGGTCATGGGATCAAGCCCTGTTGTCAGCTCCATGCTGGGTGTGGAGCATGATTGAGATTCTCTCCCTTTCTGCCCCTCCCCTGCTCGGACTTGCTTTCTATAAAAAAAAAAAAAAAAATTTGAGAAATATTCTAACATGTATGACAGAAAAGGTCCTAAGGTTTTTAATATATAAAGAGCTTTCATAAATCAAGATGACAAAGATGAACAACTCAATAGAAACAAGACAAAGAATACAAGGAGGCATTTCACAAAAAGAAATGCAATTGGGCAATAAAGATAAGAAAAGCACATATTCACCATCACACATTTAAAAATTAAAAGGAGATACATTTTCTAATAGCTTGGTATAAATTTAAAGTTTATATATACCTTTAATAAGTTTTATACTTAAGGTATATAACATGGTAAATTTTATTGTGTATTTTACAACTTAAAACATTGAAAAAAAGGGGCGCCTGGGTGGCTCAGTTGGTTAAGCGTCCAACTTCAGCTCAGGTCATGATCTCATGGTCTGTGGATTCGAGCCCCGTATCAGGCTGTGTTGACAGCTCAGAGCCGGGAGCCTGTTTCGGATTCTGTGTCTCTCTCTTTGCCTCTCCCTCTTTCTCTCAAAAAGAAAATAAACATTGAAAAAATATTTTTAAAAACTGAAAAAAAAAAAGATCAAAACAGGAAGATATACTGGCTGATATCAGAAATGTAGTAATAGTCAAAAATGGCTTATTCATCTAGAATCATGTTTTTGTATCATAAACTATATTAATTTTTTTAATGTTTATTGTTGAGAGACAGAGACAGAGTGTGAGCAGGGGAGGGGCAGAGAGAGGGAGACACAGAATCTAAAGCAGGCTCCAGGCGCTAAGCTGTCAGCACAGAGCCTGACATGGGGCTCGAACCCACAGACCCACAGATCATGACCTGAGCCAAAGTCTGATGTTTAACCAACTGAGCCACCCAAGTGCCCCTTTGTATCATATACTTGAACTGTATTTTAAGTCACTGGAGGTAGACTACATGGGGTGAAATTAAGCCATTTACATAGAAATGTGGAGACCACTGTGTTATTTCCCATCTCAAGATAGATCAAACCCTTCTCTCCCCTAGTAGTGGACAATCTCTACCAAAGAGAATTCTGGAGGTGGACTGCAAGGGAAGAGCTGCTGTCCCGATTTCCAGGCTAGCCCTTAGAGGTTATTCTAGAAGAATGGATAAAGCCGCAATGTGTTTCCTGGGATGCACAAAGCTGTCACCTCATCAGCAAATATACATTCTACTGGTGTAACTGAGTTCCCTCAATTCATCAGATCACCATGTTTGGGGAGACAAAGGGGTGGAAGGCCTGCTGCCCACAAATTCCAGGGGTAGGATTGCCAGATAAGATGCGGGATGCCCGGCGAAATGTGAATTCATGTACACAGTGAATACGTTTTTTAGTAGAAGTATGCCCCAACTGTTGTTTATCTAGAATCCAAATGTAAGTCCTGTAAATTTATCTGTGTGACATGGGGGGGGGGGTAACGCTCACAAACATCTTCAGACCCTGACAGCCTCAAAGTCCCCTGGGGGCAGTGTTTTCCTGGCCTACTAGGACTCTTCAACCACTCTCCTGGAGCCAAGCAGGCACTCCACTTAACCACAGGTGGGCAATGAGACTGGAGCAGAGCCCATGTATACCAGTTTCTCCCATTTGTTATGTTGTTCTGTGAAGGTAACCAGCAGATTTGAGCACTAGTTCCCTACAGAAGCCACCAGCACAATAGGGCACCCGTTATTGACTTTTCTCCCCCTTCCCTTCTTGCTCCCTCACACCTGGCTTCCTTGAATCACCTCCCTAAATAAACTCTAGGCCCTCAAGCCCTTGTATCAGACTGTTTTAGGGAAATCCAAACTGTTAACAGTCAGTACTGGAAGTGGCCCTAGAAACTGAGCCCTCAGGATGGGATTCTGGAACAGGTCACTCACCAGTCAGATGGTTAGTAAGAGCAGCCTGGGGATGAGTGCAGTGGTGATAACCCCTGGCATGCTATACATGGCAATTACCAAGATTCTCACCAGTTATACCAAGAGATGATACAGGTAGAAGGGGAATCATTAGCTTCTGGAATAGTCCTAGAACTTGAACATTCCTGGGATAGTGGCAATTTTAGGACTGCAGAGTTTCTCTCTCAAGCTTTGAAGAAAGAAAACTAAAGGCTTAGTTTGGCGAACTATCAGTTCAGGGCACGTTGTGGAAGCCAAAGTCAGCCATGGGAGGGATGAGTGATCCCCATCTCCTGCAGCAAGAGCAGACTGGCCTGAAATCCAGGCATAGGGTTTACTGTGAGGGGGACAGAACTGCAAAGATAGCTAAATGCAAAGCCTTGCCAAGTCATTTATGCCACAATTTGGGGCCCTGATTGGGAAAGATTCAGATTCTGATACATGGGACATCTGGGTAGGTGTGTCTGAGTACCTCAAATCCCAAATTCTCCAGAACCCTCCAGCCTAACAGACGCATCTTCCTTCACCCTTGCTGTAAGAGAGTACCTTCTTCGTGCGTGAAGAAGGTGCAAAGATCTCACCTGATGATAGTCAGGGAACAGACAGGGTGGACTTGAAGGAATCTTGTTGTATATTACTGACTCGCAGAGTTTAGAAGGAAGTTTTGAGTCAGATTTTCAGACTTTGGCAGAGGCAGAATATACATACACAACCAAAATGCACATGAGGCTGACGAATGTTTCCAATAATGAAAAAATGTGTCCAGTGTGCAGAAAAAAATTAAGTGCAACACAGCCCAAGATGCAGGTACTCTAGATGCTCTACCCTGATTTCCCAATGCACACCTTCACAAGCACTAAAAGTTCTCATGACCTCAAATCCAAATTTTCCAAAAGCTACAACCGGGTAGGAACAGTTTCCTCTCTGTAGAATAGTGTCTAATAACCAACATACCATTTATTTGAACAGTCCTGAGGCATTACAGGATGTTATATGTTTATTCTGAATCAGATTGTGTTCAGGGTGGCTCAATTCTTTACAAATCATACTCCTTGAATATATGTTAAAACAGTTAAACAGTTTCAGTGTTTCTTCCTTAATTATACTGGATATACTCAGTTTAACTATACAAAAGGCAATGCCGGCCTGGTTCAGGGGACCCCAAGTGTGGTGAGGGGACCCTGTCCCAGCGAGCTGACCAGTGGGGAATGAGTAGTCCAATGCCCTCCAGGACCTCCCTCCCACTGCGCCACCACTTGAACACTCATTCCTCAGGCACCCTTGATGTTGAGTGAAACAAAATCTACCACTAGAGTTTATATTGAAATTACTGGGCTTCTCCCTAGCATCCGTGTGCTAAAGCTTAAAAAAAAAAAAAAAAACTACCCAGAGAGCAGACTCGACAGTTAAAGCACTTCTCCCTCTCCAGTGTGGACCCTCTGATGTTTGGAAAGATTGGACTTACTACAGAAGGTTTTTCCACAATGATTACACCAGTAGGGCTTCTCTCCCGTATGGATTCTATGATGTTTATTAAAATTTGAGCTGTGGTTGAAGGCTTTCCCACACTCCTTACATTTATATGGCTTCTCTCCAGTGTGGAGTCTCTGGTGTGAACTAAGACCCGCGTGCTGACTAAAGCTCTTCCCACACTCATTACACTGGTAAGGTTTCTCCCCAGTATGTATCCGGTAGTGTCGAATGAGGCTGCCTTTACCACTAAAAGCTTTCCCACAATCTTTACACTGATATGGTGCCTCTTCAGTGTGCATTCGCTGATGTTTAAGGAGGTCTGAGCTCTGACCAAAGGCTTTCCCACACTTACAGTCATAGGGCCGGTCTACCAAGTGTGTTCTGTAATGAAGGGTGAGGTTTGAACTGTGACTGAAAGCTTTCCCACATTTGGTGCACACATATGGTTTCTCCCCAGTGTGTGTTCTCCGGTGTTTAGTGAGATTTGAGCTATTACTAAAGGCCTTTCCACACTCGGCACAAATGTAACGCCTCTCTCCTGGGGTAGGTTTAGTGGGAATCAATTCTCTGCCTTTCTTAGAACCTTTGTCTAGGAGAGGAGTTTTTGCTCCTCTCTCCTTTTCAAGGTTTACCCACTGCCTTTCTAACCTGGACTCACATTTATTGGCAATAATCACAGGAATAATATCCCTTTTGAATTCTTGAGATTCTTCAGAACTTTTCTGCTTGTCTGTTGATTCCTCATTCTGGGTGCTCGATTTATGATCTGAAAACAATAAGTAGAACAAAAACATGTCAGTTGCGTTGTGTTCTGAGAAGCAACTGTTAAAGGAGAAATTGAAACGGCAGATGACGTAGATGGGTTCTAAAGGGTGACCAAGTATCGCCTGTGAGAGGTCACAAGATCACACTGATACACAAGTCACCATCAGATCTAGTTTACAGTACGAGCTTTCACACAAGCCCCCCGACCAGCAGCTATTAGGATATGACGAGTACACAGCCTTCTCTGCCAGGATATCATCACATCAAGAGGGCAGGAAGGCAAATCCAGGCAACTGGGACAGCAGGAGATGGTGATGCCCAGGGAGAAAGAAACAAGTTAAGAAATATTACTGAATGGTTAAAGTTGATTAAGGAAAACAAAAAGGATAATAAGGAAGACTAGGCTAGTGGCAAACTCATATTCTCACAGAAGCGGAATATAAAACCAACAAAAGAGGACAGTCGGTCCCTGTATGATCATTCTAGTCCCAGATCATTATTCATTTAAATGAAAGTGCTAAACTCCCACAAGAGTTTGATTCTCATCACATAACCTACAGTAGCTATGTCTTACAAATCTTTTAGTTCTAAAGTTAATACTGCAGAAATCAGATCGAAGCAATAGGTCTTCTTTAGAGCACTGCACCAGGCAGTGACACAAATCCACCTAACCTGTCCACATACATGCAAAAGGGGACTAAAAGAAGTCCACACTGAACTATGGCCTCCCTCCAAGAACTGTTAGCCTTCTGTGAGTACAGAAGCCTCAATCAACAAGGTACTTTCCTCTCTGCCCCTTCTCTGGCCCCTGGCTCTCTCTCCACTCGACCAACTATTTCCTTCCATCCAACCACTTCCATGCTCACCCACTACTTCATGTCTGCTGGGGACCACAGCAGCAATTGATAAAAAGTCCCTTTCACTCTCTGTGATGAACAATCATTTGGCTACATGTACAGACTTTCCCTCAAGTTGCCATGTACTATGTGTGAGAAATACGTAATTTAATAAATAAGCTAAAAAATATGTTTTTAAGTTTTTACTTATCTTGAGATACAGGCAGAGAGAGAGGGGGAGAGAATCCCAAGCAGACTCCACTTCATGAGGCGTGAGACCATGACCTGAGCCGAAATCAAAGTTGGATGCTTAACCAAGTAAGCCACCCAGGTGCCTCTAAGCAAAAAATTTTGAATAGCTTTATGAAGTAGAAGCTGAAAAGAATTTAAAAGGGCCATTTCTGCATAATCCAATGCTGATTTTAACAGGTTCAATCAATTATTAACAATATTAACAAATAAAGAAGCATCATCTCTTACTGGTTCGTTCAACCTGTAACACCTCTGTGAACAGTCCCCTTTTTTAAAATTTTTAAATGTTTATTTATTTATTTTGAGAGAGACAGAGAGAAAGAGAAAGAGAAGGCGCTACTGGGGGAGAGGCAGAGAGAGAGAGAGAATCCCAAGCAGGCTCCTCGCTGCCAATGCAGAGTCCAACATGGGGCTTGATCCTACAAATCAAGAGATCATGACCTGAGCCGAAATCAAGAGTGGGACAGACAGAGTCACCCAGGCACCCCAAACAGTCTCTTTTTTATTTTTATTTTTTGTTTTATTTATTATTGAGATAGAGAGAAACAGAGGATGAGCGGGGGAGGGTCAGAGAGAGAGGGAGACACAGAATCCGAAGCAGGCTCCAGGCTCTGAGCTGTCAGCACAGAGCCTGATGCGGGGCTCGAACCCACGAACCGTGAGATTGTGACCTGAGGTGAAGTTGGCCGCTTAATCAACTGAGCCACCCAGGCGCCCCGAACAGTCCCCTCCCCTTTTTTTTTAAACTCATTTCAACCAACGCTTTCAAGAGAAGAGTATTTCATGTTCCCATGCTAGGACCCTGGCTGAGACGCACCTAGGGAGGAAAGGCATTCAGGCGCTCATTCTGCCTCGACAGCCAGACCAGGGAAGTCAGTCTAGGGCACTGCCTCACAACCACGAATTAGAATTGTTTCTTCCACTACAAAGGCCTGGGGCACCAAGCAGGTGGCATGACAGACAGTCCCCACCTTGACTCTTTCTCAGCTCTGGAGTGAAATCCTGCTCTTCCCCAGTCTCCTGGATGTACAAGGGCTCCCAAGCTTCGCATAGGTGACTGGTCTCCACAGACTGGGGCTGCGAGCTGCTTGGGAACTTTGCTGTTCCTGAAGAGGACCTCTTCTCCCACATCTGTTTCTGTTCATTCGGAGGCGGTGAGACCTAGAGACAACGAGGAATGATGAGGTTTGCGCACAGCTCACGTCAGAACTACAATGGGTCTGAAGTACCCAGGACCACTTAAACACGCATCTCTTTTTTTAAGACATACAATACAGTAAATGTGTTTTCTCTTCCTTATGATTTTCCTAAGGTTTTCCTTTCTCTAGCTTACTTTATTGCAAGAATATAGTATATAACACATATAACAAATGAAGTAAGTGTTAATTGACTATGTTTGTTACTGGTAAGGCTTCTGGTCAACAGTAGGCTATTTAGAAGTGTTGGAGGCATCCAAAGTTATACTGGGATTTTCAAAGGCACATGTGCTGGGGAGGAGGAGCTGACACCCCTAACCTCTGTGTTGTTCAAGGGTCAACTGCAGAATGAAAGAAAACACCAGGAGAGTGAAGTACAACCTCTAGGGAAAAAAAAGAAACCCATCCATCTCATTTAACTCCCAGGGCTAAAGATCAATACTGGACAGTAGAAGAAATATAGGAGGAAACATGATCTAAGTCAGTAGAAACTTCCATTCAGCTACTCGCATTGGATGGACAAACCCAGCCTACCCCGAATGCTATGCTCTCAATCTCATAGCAGAAAAGGTCTCCCCAGCCTACCTGCTGCCCTGGCTCATCCAGTTCTTGCTCCAGATCTTCTAGGAGAGTGACGGCCTCTTCAGCGCTCTCCGGGCAATGCTCCTGCACCCAGGCCTGGAGCTCCTGGGGCAGGATGGTCAGGAACTGCTCCAGCACCAGCAGCTCCAGGATCTGCTCCTTGGTGTGGATCTCAGGCCTCAGCCACTCGCAGCAGAGCACCCGGAGCTGGCTCAGGGCCTCCCTCGGGCCAGGTGTGTCATGGTACCCAAACTGCCGGAAGCGCTGGCGGAACACCTCCAGGCTAGGAAGGCACTTCCCTTCCTCTTCCTCATCTTTAACTACCACAGGCCCTCTCTCCCGTGGAGGCCGAGGGCCGCGAACTGCAGTCATGCCCAAAACCTTGGTCATCACACAGATTCCAGAAACAGCCTCACTACAGATGGGACTACGTGGAGCAGGAATATTGGTTCCTTTAGGTTTCTGGTTCTTTAGGGCTACACGTTAAACCTGAGAAAATATGGTTACCATAAATTACAAAAAGAAAAAAAAGGATGCTGTCAGCACAACAAACTGTGAAATTATGGCCACCATAAAACTATCATATAAAAATTACTGTCCAAAATCATTCAGGAGTCAGCTCATGATATCCTACTTCAATTTTACTGTCTCCACTCTAATAAAAAGTACACTACAGCATATTTTAAAATTAATTATTTTTTAATTTTAATTTTGAAATTAAAAACGTTTTAATTTGAGAGATAGAGGGTGCACACGAGTGGGGGAGAGGGCAGAAGGAGAGAGAGAATCTCAAGCAGGCTCCATGCTCAGCGTGGATCCCAATGCGGGGCTTGATCCTACAACACTGGGATCACGTGTTAGCTCAGCTGAGATGAACAGTGGGATGCTCAACCAACTGAGCCACCCAGGCACCCCTAAAATTAAATTTAAACTAACTTTGCTCCAAAAACTGTTTCAGAATCTACCAACTCCTGAGATTTCAACAGGATACCTACAGTCCAAATGCAGCCTGTCTAAATCTAAGACTTTGAGCTTCAACATTAAAAATTTGTTAGTCAGGGGTGCCTGGCTGACTCAGCTGGTGGAGAATATGACTCTTGATCTCAGGGTCATGAGTTTGGGCCCCATGTTGGGCGTAGAGCCTACTTAAAAAAGACAAGTGAATGCCAAATTAGACTAAAAGTAATCTATTTTCTTATAGAGGTATTTATTTTGATGAGATATGTATTGTTGAGAAGAAACAGGAAAAAATTAAATCATAGCAAATGATACCCAAAAAATGCTTAAAGTATTTTTCTTTTAAATATGAAATATTCTAAATATCTGTCAGTTGATACATTAGAACACCAAAAACATCTGTGGTAAGTAAATACAATTACTTCTTTTTCCCTCACTCGCCCAAAAAGTGAAGACCATTCACTCAACATTGACTTGAATACCTGCCATGGGCTTGGAGCTGGGACTGCAGTGGTGAATAAGACAGATGCACTCACACCCCCACAGAGTTTTCAAGTCTGTGGGGGAGATGGAAAGTAGAGGAGTAAAGAGACAACAGAATCAGACTATATAATTACTGGCATTCATGAAGTATACTCTGAAAGAAACCTGCATGAATTAACCTTTACATGCGTGTGACTGGCTTTCCTGAGCATGTTTCCAAACTTTAAGCAGCATCTGTCAGGTCACATAGATGTCCCATTCTGGGCTCCAGAGGTCTCAGCAAAGAGCCAAACAGATAAAAATCTATGGAGGTTTTTACTACATGACACGATAATGGTAACAAGGGTAAAGACCATAAAAAGGATGTACAAATAGCTTACAGAAGATGAGGAGACAAAGATAATCTAAATCTAAGGCATTTAAAAACTTCAGTATGAAAAAAATAAAAATGAAAATAAAAACTTGAGTATGCGGATGGCTAACATGCATGCCCATCTCTGGCCTGATATTACTCCAAGTATCAAGTCTCACATATATCCCCATAATCATAACAAAGGAAAAAGGATAAAACACGAACAGTGATATTACTGCTTTATAGATGAATTCAATTAAAAAAAATTTTTTTTCACTTTCTAAATTTTCTTTAAGGGCTATTATTACTTCTACATTAGAAAACCTTTAAAGATAAACCAAATTGGCTTTACTACTAATGCCCCAACTTCATGGCCTTCCAAAAGAGAAAAAAAAAAAAGCCTAAACCCTCCCCCCGCCGCCAAAACCAAGAAAACAAAAAAGCAATCACAGACCACGCAGAACACCCCCAACAAATGCACCTCTATGTTAATTGCTTTTGTTTTTTTAAGTTTTCTTATTTTTATTTTTACTAATCTCTACTCTCAATGTGGGGCTTGAACTCATGACCCTGAGATCAAGAGTCACACGTTCCAACTAAGCCAGCCAGGTGCCCCTAGTATGTTACTTATTTACTTTCACACATTTAATTAACACACATTAAAAACATACATTTTCTATGACTGCTCTCCTTCACTGATTTTTGTAACCAATTCTGATAGTTTTATTTTTTATTTATTTTTAATTCTAATAATTTTAAAATATATAAAATGGGATCCTAGGACTAGAACCTCAATATGTAACCTTTTACGAGAAATTCAATAATTATCAGCTGCTAATTAGTTCGGAATTCTAGGGATGCCAGTACTTGGGACTGCCCTCCACTGCACCCCAATTCTGAAGCATCCTAGATGTCAACAGGTGTCCTGACAGTGTGGACCCGAATCAGCACCGCGCACTCTGTCACGCTGCCCTGCACAAACTTCTGGAGCTCTCAAGTTCAGAAGTACTCAAAACCTGAGCCAGGAAAGAAGCACGCCATCTAGTTTCCGCATGAAAGGCTAAAATAACCTCAAAATAACAGATGGAGTAGTGCTGGGAGCATTCATTTGAAATGCTTAAAAGTAGATCTCCGCAGTGATGAAATACCTTCTCATAACTGGTTACAAAATTTCACACAGAAGGGTATTCCTAGAATGGGAAAGACATTGGAATCTGTTTGGGCTGCTCAGCTTCTGGGATCAAGCCTGGGAAACTCAGCAAGATGGGAGGAATTACTTAGCACAGGAAGCATTAAACAGGGAGTGACCTATATCACATTCATGTGGATCTGTTCCCAGAATGGCATATCCAATCTCACAGATCACATAACTACCTCTGCAAAGCATGTGCATAGTCACATTTAAAGAAGAAAAAGCTAGGGTGCCTGGCTGGCTCAGCCGGTAGAGCATAAGACTCTTGATCTCGGGGTTGTTAAGTTCGAGCCCCACATTGTATATGGAGATTATGTTAAAAAAAAAAAAAAAGAAAACCTTAAGAAGAAAAAGCTTCCTTAGATGCTGCCCACAACTCAAATCTGTATCTTTGCAAGACAACAAATGAGTGGAGGAATAGACACTTGGACCCCTTCATCCCTGCTGCATTTATTCTTCTTGGAGATTTCATCCAGTCACATGGCCTTAATTACCATCCACGTACTCCCAACCACCAATTTATCTCCAGCCCAAACTTCTTTTCTGAACTCTAGACTCATGTGACCAACTACCTACATGACATCACCATCAGCATGTCCAATGGCACCTCTAGTTTAACTTGTCCAAAACCTCAGTCCCCACCATTCTCCTCACAGCTATTCATCTCAGTTAATGGCAACTCTGTCATTCTGTTCTCTTGGAACAAAAAAAACTGGTTATCCCAGACTCGTCCTTCTCATTCTACATATAATTCATAAGCAAATCCTATGACCCTACATCCAAAAGATCCAATGTTCAACCAATTCTCATTACCTCCAATACTGCCATCGCAGCCCCTCCCCTACTTGCCTGGAGTATTGAAAGAGCCTCCCAAGTGCTTCCACCCCTGCCCCTGGATCTAGTGCCAGCAAGCAGCCAGAGGAACCCTGTTAACATACAAGTCAGGTCATACCATTCCTCTGCTCATGCCTTTCGAGGCAGTGTCTCCTAGAGTAAAAGGGCAAGGTCATCATGATGGCCAGCAAAGCCTCAAAAGGTCTCAGCTCTGTTGCCCATCTGACTTCATCTCCCACTTCTTTCTTGTTCATTCACCCCAACTGCACTGTCCCTTGAACGTGTGAGGCAAGCTTCCCACCTGAGAGCATGGCGTTCGTTCCCTCTGCCTAACACCTCCTCCAGATTATATACGGCTGGCTCCTTCAGGTCTGTACTACGTTCTTCTCGCTAAGGCATCCCTGACCCCATGTTGTAAACTGCACACAGGCCTCCCTCACCCCAGAACTCCTTATGCTCCTAATCTACTCTTTTCCTCCACATTACTTACCTCCATAAAAATACTCATCTTTTACCTTTTTTTTTTTGAAACCATCTGTTTCCTTCTTGAATATCAGCTCCTGAGGGCAGAGACTTTCATCTGTTCTCTTCACTCCTGTATCCAAATACCTACAATATGCCTGGTATTGCAGGTACTCAAATATCTGTGGAAAGAATAAATGTGATATATCGATCTTTGGGGGTACTCATGGAATAAAAGCTGTAAAATCAGGCTTTAAAAAAATACCAGTACGGGGGTGCCTGGGTGGCTCAGTCAGTTAAGCGTCTGACTTCAGCTCAGGTCATGATCTCACTGTTCGTGAGTTCAAGCCCCGCGTTGGGCTCTGTGCTGACAGCTCAGAGCCAAGAGCCTGCTTCGGATTCTGTGTCTCCCTCTCTCTCTGTCCCTCCCCTGCTCACACTGTCTCTCTCTAAAAAATAAACATTAAAAAAAATTTTTTTAATTAGCAGTATAAATTTAAGCTAAAAAATATGGCAGCATCAACTCATGCTTAGTTTACTACAGATACAGGTGAGTACAGAATTAGGTAAGTGTGTGTACATGAGTTAGTATGCAGACATTTATTTCCTAGTTCTGTCTGCTGTGAAGGTTTAAAAGCAATGACATCCTGCAATCAGCACATCCAGAGCCCAGATCTTGGTTTCTAAATATGATTCTCCAATAAAAAGAACTAGAAAATAGAGAAATGGGCTGATTCTAGGTTGGGGAGCATACAAAATGAGCTTGGAGCATCCTGTAGTGACAGAAAGTTACAAAAACAAACAAACACACAAACAATGGGGTATGTCAAAGGGACACAGAAACCAACTTGAAAAAAAAAAAAGCTCTCAATAGCCACAGCTGAAACAATTTGAGCAACAAAAATAGAGTAGTGGATTATAACTGAAATGTGAAATAAATATCTACAAATCCATATGATGTTTAAAAAAAAAAGTGACTGAATAAACAGAAGAGACAAACCTCCCATCCAGAATTATGCCAATTTATTTATGCAGATACTCCTCTGTCAAGAAGGTAGACTTACCTCTTCACCCTGAGTGTGGGCTGCATTTAGGGACTTGGTTCTGTGAGAAGAGTGTGGAAAGGGGCTGAAGGGAAGTACTACCATGCAGAAACTAGGCAGAAACTAGCTCAGCCATGTCACCAAGGTTAACACAACCAGTGGTAAGTGCACCTGAAAATGACGACAAGGGCACATCACTTCTGTGGCCTTCCTCCTCCAAACCTGGATTGAGGACGTTCTATAAAATATCTGACCTGTACTTCTCAAAACTGTTAAGGTCATCAAAAACAAGGAAAGCCTGAGAAATTGTCGCTGACCAGAGGACACTAAGTAGACTTGAAGACTAATATAATGTAGTACCCTAGATGGATCCTGGAACAGAAAAAGGACACTAGGGAAAAACTAGTGACATTCAAGTAAAGCGTAGCGCTTAGTTAATAGTAATATACCAATGCTGGTTCCTTTGGTTGTGACAAATGTAAGGGGTTAACAATAAGTGGAGAAGAGGCATGTGGGAATTCTGTGCTATCTTTGAGCTTTCGTATATATCTAAAACTATTCTAAAAACATTTAAGGGACACCTGGCTGGCTTAGTCAGTGAAGCATGTGACTCTTGATCTTGGGGTTGTGAGTTCAAGCCCCACGCTGGGTATAGAGATTACTTAAAAATAAATATTTAAAAAATAATAACATAAAACATTAAAAATATGGGACAGGAAAAGCAGTTTTAATACATGCTATTCTATTCAGGGGTAGTGGTAAAGAGAAACATAGCTGTTAACTTTAATATTTATGATGTTGAAGCAGACCATTCTTAGAGTTAGATATTCTTAAAAAGTTGTGAAGCCTTTTATGATTTAAAAAAAAAAAGGTACCTGCTTTGTCTCTAGGAGCAATAATTAATTTCTGACTCTCATTCAACAATTATTAGAATATTGGCCTAATGAAATAAAGTTTCTAGCAGATCTATTTCAAACATATCACAAAGCTTACTTTGACTTTTTTTCAAACTGTCGCAGACTTTGAGTCTGGAGTTCTCTCTGACATGTCCAGCAAAAGAGCGGACACAGAAATGAATACGAGAGAGGCTAATGTCTGGGAAGAGACAAGAGCCCCGAATAGGGGTTTCGTCTCTGTATTTATTGAGCTCTCAAGATTTTACATACATGGTGAACGTGCAGAAGGAAACAATCAGATAGTGACCATTAACTTGTGTCTGTAAGAAGCAAAGGGTTTGGGGGGGCAAGTGACATTTGAAGTTGAGATCAAAGCACAATGATATACTGATAAACTGAGCTGTCAGCACAGAGCCTGACGCGGGGCTTGAACTGAGCCAAAGTCGGCCGCTTAACCGACTGAGCCACTCAGGCGCCCCAAGATTTCTGAAACTTATTCCCCACATCAAACACTTTAGACTAGATGATGTTACAATCTTTTCCTCCTTTGAAATCGCACAGCCCATTTTCCAGTTTGACAACTCCAACTCCACAGGCTCAAAGGCTACCAGCAGAGGTTTTTGTTTATTTAATTAAAGAAAAATTGAGGGGGCACTTGGCTGGCTCAGTAAGAAGAGGATGTGACTCTTGATCTTGGGGTTGTGAGTTTGAGCCCCATGATGGGCATAGAGCTTACCTTAAAACTTTTTTTAACAGGAAAAAATCAAATTTAGTTTTGTATGTATGGGGAATCCATGCAGACATGAAATTCCAAAGGCAGTTAGGCAACATGGAAGCTTATATAACAACCTGAGCTAAGGAAAGGGGCCTGAGAATACAAAGATGAGGAAGACCATTAACAGGGAGGTGAGAGGAGATGTTTGGAAAACAGTGCCCTATTATGCAGGTTTCTTAGGTAAAGAAGAATCTCATCAATAGCTCTCTCTCTGGTATAAGCAGGCACTGAAGGAGGAAGGTAAAGAGCCTTTCCTGAATCTGCTGGGTTTCAATTGCTTTTAACTCAAAATAATGTTCATGCTAAAGTTAAAGTGCCCCATCTTGGGGCAGCCTTCCCTTGATCCCTAAAATTCCCTTCTCTAAAAATCAAATTTCACACATTAAAAGTCAAGTACCAGCAGAGGTTTAGAATACAAATCTGCACATATCACCTTGCTGTTTACAACCGTTTTATTAACTTCTCTGTAAGGCAGAAAAAGTCACAACCTGGCCTCTGCCTCCTCATTCCATCTTGTTGCTTCCCTGCTCATTCCCTATGCACTGATAATGCCCAAATCTCAGGACGAACTTCTATTTATCTTTCAAATCTCAGCTTAATAATAAATCCATGACAAGATGCTTAACCTTTGTTACAACAGAATAAATGGAAATTAAAGCTACAGTGAAATGCTTCCATCTATTGGACTGGTAAAATTTAAAAAAAATTTTTTAAATCTGGTACTGCTCTGTCGTGATTTTTTCCCCCTGAGCAAAGCCAGTCATTTCACATTTGGTCATGCTAGGTTTGCCTAAAGTTTCATTTAGGGATGCCCTCCAGGTTGTGGCTTCTGATTTTTCTTTTTAATTAATTAATTAATCTACCTATTTATTTATTTATTGTAAACTCTACGCCTGCCTACCTACCTACCTTTCTATGTATCACAAGCTCTACGCTGAACATGGGGACTGAACTCACAAACCCGAGATCAAGAGTCCCATGTTACCCCGGCTGAGCCAGCCAGGAGCCCTGGCTCCTGAATTTTTCTTAATACAGTATTTATAAAATCAAAAAAGCATGTGGATAGAAAAGAGGAGGCTTCATTGCTAATTCTGATTGTCTTCAACCACAGTGAACTACTTTCTTTAGGCTATCTAGAAAGTTTAGCACAAGAGGCTCATCAAGCAAAAGTCATGGTCTACTATAACCAGAAGGGAACTATTCCTTTTCCCAGGTGTTTGCTTGTCTTTTTCTCTTTTATGCCAATTCGCCCAAAACTTACACTCTTTTATAGAAGTGCCCCAAATCTATTCCGGAACAAGATGAGGCAGAAATAAGCCAAATTATCATAGATTCTAACAACTTATGATACTTACCAACTAATGTTAGGGTGCCTTTAACACACTGTGTACCTGAAAATTCGTAGGCAGACTAATTCTTGAGGCACAGAATTCTACTGCACAGTACTTAACTTTCTCCATAACAGCTCCCCAACCCCTGAAAACAATTGCTTTGCCTCTTAACTCTTTTCTTCAGTTCTTGCAACTCTTCCTTTATATAACATAGGTTTCCAAGGACCTCGCCCACCAGATCCCCTTTCTCTCGATCAACTATTTATAAATGGTAATCTAGAAATGTGTTTCCAAACTCAAACAGATCTCTGTTGTGTGTGCTTGTAATCTGAAGAAAGCCCAACGGAACTATTCCCTCTCTTGGATCAGCCGCTACCCGGGACTTCTAATGAGGCTCCGTTTCCCACCGCAGGTCCCCAAACCCCTCAGATGTGTTGTCATCAATTAGCCTAGAGTGAGAACCAGGGAAAAAGAGAAGGCAGCCCGCGTCCGAAGTACCGAGGGCCCGCCTCAGGGAGAGCACAGAAAATCTGTCTGGAACGCGAAAGAAGCACTTTGAGAAACCCCCGGGGCGGGCAGGAAAAGGCTTTCCAGCGAGGACTCGCCTCCACCAGCTGGGGCTGGGTAGGAGCACGGGGCTCCTCCCCACAGCCCTCCCAGGACCAGTCTGGGAGGTTCTCCAGAGGCCACAGCTGCTCAACCGCCTTCCTCTCCGAATCCTTTCGTCCAAGGCTCCCTCTCCCGCCGCTAAGCGAACCGGGAATTCAGAGACTCACCGGATTTGGAGCCGCTCGAAGCGCTCGTGCCTCGACGGACCCCGCGGCCGGCGCAGCCGGAAGTTCGTCAGAGCCTCGCCTCCCGCGGGAGTTGTCCGCGGCCGCAGCGGTCCCTCTAGGAACGGGGGAAGTCGTCTCTGCATCTCTGTCTTGATTCGTCGGAGGCTGTGGAGTCTTGGGGACAGGCGCAGTCCGCTCCACTTCGTGAACTAGCGAGAACCTAGTTCTCCTGCCACCACTCCCCACAGCCATATTGTTTTGTTTGTTTGTTTGTTTGTTTGTTTGTTTTGTTTTTTTTAACCAAACAAGTGCCAGCCAGTTGAAGGCTTCGCCGGTTCTCGCACTCAGTCTCCGCCGTCCCGGTCCAGGGAGAGGCGCGGGTTCGGCGCGGCGACCTCGGTCCCTTCGTGGACTTCAGAACCCGGTTCACCCGTGACCTGAGTCCGTCACCTCATGAAAACGCAGAGGCCCAAGTTTATGGACATGGAACCCCCCCCCCCCCCCCCGCTTGGCCCACGAAACCAGAGATTCAGTGATCACTCTCCGGCCTGGGTCACGGTGACATCAATCTGAAGTAGCCGTGCCTTTGGGGCTTTTGCGGGGTCTAAACTTCCCTGGGCAGAAATCTCGGAGGTTGCCTTCTAAGTGCTTCTGATGCTGCAGGACTGGTTAAAGAAGTCTCTGCCTACGTTTTCCTCCCGCTGCTCCTGCTCGGCTGCAGGTTTCAGACTTGATTCTCAGTGTTTGATTCTCAGTGCTGATTCTTAAAAGGTACACATGCTGAAGGACACCGACATCCCTGCACACAAAATCCCTGACTAAATGCACCATAACTTTATAGAAACATGACAGCGTTTCCCCCTATTTTTCTAGGATCATTAAAATTTTTTTAATTTTCAAAGACAAAAGAGAGGATGACAGTGGGCCTCCATGTACCAACTGGCCAGTGTCAGCAGTTATCCCATGGTCAGTCTTGTTTCATTCATGCCTTCCCACTTGGCATTGGTCAGAGGTCTAAGATGAGTGGGTTCCCAGTGCCACCTGTTACAGGCACCAAAAGCCAATGGTCACCCAGAAGTGAGCAAATTGGAGGATGTGAGGTCTGAACACCATACCTAATTTGACCAGGGAGAATCTGAAGAATTGTTCCTTCTTTACTTTAGATAGGAGAAGAGGAGGGGAGAATGAGGGACAAAGTAGTCGTAGTTTTCAAATACAGGAAGAGTTGTCATTTCCAAAAGAAATTTGTCTTAGGCGACCCCGGAATTCAGAACTAAGATCAATGAATGGAAATGATAGAAAAGTTCAATATAAGGAAGGACTTCTATTAGAGTTGCTCAATATGACCACTTCCTGTATCATCTTGTGCTGTTTTGAAGAGGTGGGGGAGCCCCTGGGAATGTGGAAGACACCTTTAACATCTTCATACAGCTTGCTCCATACTCCTGTTAGTTTTTTCTTTAACATCCAACCATTTCACAACATCTACTGTTACCATTCCTTCCATACACCTCCTTAGAGTACTTACTATGGGCAAGGTACCGTTAAGCACTTGGTTTCACTTCTTTATTGCTACATTAAAAACTACTTCAAAACTTAGTGACTTAACACAACAGTTATCAGTTCTCATATGATCTCACAAATCTGTGGATTGGCTGGGTTCTTCTGCTTACTGTAGCATCCACTAAGGAACTGGGATGGCTGGTGGTTGGGGCTGGCCCACAGACTGGAAGCTAAGCTGGGATGTTGGCCTGGGGATTGAGTGCTCCTCCATGTGAGTGTCTCTGAATGGCTGCTTGGGCTTCCTCATGACATGACTGCTGGCTTCCACAAGAGGAGCATTTTAAGAGGTCAGGGTGGAACTCACAGGTGTTTAGGGCCCAGCCTTGGAAGTTACACAGCATCATTTGCACCATATTAGATTGTTTAAACAGGCCATTGTGTGCAGGGGCACCTGGGTGGCTCAGTCACTTAAGCGTCCAACATTGGCTCAGGCCATGATCTCACAGTTTGTGAGTTGGAGCCCTGCGTTGGACTCTGTGATGACAGCTCAGAGCCTGGAGCCTGCTTTGGATTCTGTGTCTCCCTCTCTGCCCCTCCCCCACTCATGCTCTGTCCTTCTCTCTCTCTCTCAAATAAGTCACTAAAAAAAATTTTAAACAGGCCACTGAGCCAGATGCAAGGGGAAGAAAACAGACTATTAGTGAAAGAAATTTCTCTATTTCATTGTGAAAGAGTATGTAGGATGGGAGATAATGTTGTGACTATTTTTGGAAACAATCTACTACAGACATTTATCTTCATTATATCAATCCTATGAAATATTATAGACCTGAGAAATTTACCCCCGTGAAGTATTGAAATCTCTGTTTTACAGATCAGGAAATTAGAGCTCAGGAAAGTAAGTACCTTGACTAGCGTCATACAAGTGATCTGCGGGAAAGTAAAGATTCACACTTCGCTCTTTTCTCCAAAGCCTGTGCTTTTAGGCACTCTGATGCCTCTAAATGAGACTGGAGGGAGAAGAGATAGTTGAAGGGAACAGATTACTAGGGGAAAACTAGGAAACCTGAACAATTCCATGTGTGTTGATGTCTTGGTAGTGCTCAATCCAGTCTTTTAGTCAAAAGGATCTTTGCCTAGCCATGCAAGCAGTGAGCTGTGATTTGAAGCTTGAAGGAAATCCTTCCAATTCCAAGCCTGTTGCTCTTTCTAAAGCAAAGGGGCCCAGGTTTGGAAAATATTAATGCCGAAATAGACCTTAAGGATAATCTGGTTATGCTCTTGTTTTCAGATGAAGAATGCTGGGGCACCTGGGTGGCTCAGTCAGCTAACGTCTGACTTTGGCTCAAGTCATGATCTCACAGTTTGTGAGTTCAAGTCCTGCATCAGGCTCTGTACTGACAGTTGGAGCCTGGAGCCTACTTTGGATTCTTTATATTCCTCTATAAACATTAAAACATCAAAAAACAAAACAAAAAACCAATGCCTGGAGAAATCAGATCCAAGGCACACTAGTGAGCTAGTTGGTAGTGGAGCTGAGTATAGAATACAGATTCTCTAATTCAGTCCCATGTCCTTACTATATCTCAAAAGTTTTTTTAAATGTTTATTATTATTCCCTCTCCCTCCTTATTGAGAGAGAGGACGATCAGGGTAGTGGCAGAGAGAGGGGGGGACAGAGGATCAAAGCAGGCTCTGTGCTGACAGTGGTGAGCCTGAGGAGGGGCTCAAACTCATGAGCCATGAGATTGTGACCCAAGCAGAAGTCGGATGCTCAACCAACTGAGCCACCCAGGTGCCCCTATCTCAACAGGTTTTTATTTTATTTATTTTTAAAAAATGTTTATTTATTTGTGAGAGACAGAGAGACAGAGTGTGAGCAGGCGAGGGGCAGAGAGAGGGAGACACAGAATCCGAAGCAGGCTCCAGGTTCTGAGCTGTCAGCACAGAGCCCGATGCGGGGCTTGAACTCACGAACCGCGAGATCATGACCTGAGTCGAAGTCAGACGCTTAACCGACTGAGCTACTCAGGCGCCCCAAGATTTTTTAAAACAGCATTAGGAAGATAAGTCTGTCTGGGTGGCTCAGTCGGTTAAGCGTCCAACTCTTGATCTCGGCTCAGGTCATGATCTCACGGTTTGTGAGAGCAAGCCCCAGTTGGGCTCTGTGCTGGCTTGAGCCTGCTTGGGATTCTTTCTCTTTCCTTCTTTCTGCCCCTTCCTGTCACATGCAGGCTCTCTCTCTCTCAAACTAAATAAACTTAAATTTTTTTAAAAAAAGCAATAGGAAGATCAACATACTAGGCATGCAAATCATACTTTATTAAAGCAAATTAACTTAGGATGAGTCATTATTTTTTTCCATTAAAGTAACTATGACCATATGGCACAACCACAAGAGAGCAAAGGGAAAGTTAGCCAACTTGACTGGTTGGCTCACTGTGATGTGTTACCTGCATTTCCTTTTCAAACAGTTTTGATTTCCAAGAACCTCATACTTTTCCAGTGAATTCATTTGACAAACACCGAGAATGTGTCACCCATTGTGTTAAGACACAAGGAAAAATGAAAAATATAGTTCTTGGCAGATATGTAAGTAAATAATTGCAGATGTGGTCAATGAAAATAGAGATGAGACCAATAAATAGTGCCTGAATAGGTCATCTTGGGCAACCACAGTCTAACCTCTTTCTATGCAAGGAAGTTTCCACGCAAACACTCTTTCTATGACAGCCCTCTGCTTCTAACCATTTATGCAGCAGGGAACTTACTCATTTAGAGAACAGTTCCCTTCTTTCAGAGCATTCTAATTGCTGAAATTTCTTTAAATTAAAGCAAAAAATCTGTTTTCCTACAATTTTAACTCATTGACCCTGGTCTTGATTGGTCCTTTTATCTCACAAAATGTAGTTGTTCTTCTTGCCAGCCCTTCAAAATATTTCAAATCTATCATGTCCCAGTGATCACTTACAACAGTTCCATGATCTTGTCTGAAAGTTGCTTCTAAATCTTGGAATGTAAAATGTCCGAACTAACCTAAGGACGCTCTGAAGGTCCATGGTTCCTAAATGATCTCCATATTCTTCCATTTTCACTATATTATACAGTTTTTTTTTCTTGAAAGATTATTTGGCTTGAAAAAGAAAAAGCATTCCCCTATCCTTGGTAACAGAAATCCAGAAGGGGAAAAGCTACCAGTGGTTACTGTAGGCTCTAGCTTCCTCCCTTCTCTGCCAGCAGCATGGTGGTCAAGTGTCTCCCTAAAATGGTGGCTTTCTGGATCTTCCTTGCTCATTCTTGCCAAGGCTTATTTTTGCTGCCATCACTATGCTTAGCCAGTAGAGGGTGATCAAACCTTGATTTCTCCTAAAACAGGGCTCGGCAAACTTGTGTCCCATTCCAGCTGTGAAAACTTCCTTTATTTCTCCCTGGAAGGGGTCCACACGTACAGCATGTTGGGGAGTCGTAAAGACCGTCATTCAGCTAAAGAAAACGAAAGGAGGGGCGCCTGGCTGGCTCAGTCAGTAGAGCGCGTGACTCTTGATTTTGGGGTCCTGAGTTTGAGCTCCACGTTGGGTATAGAAATAACTTAAAAAGTATATATTTTAAAAAGAAAGAAAAAAGAAAATGAAAGGAAAAGAGAATAAAAGCAGAGTGATGTAGTTAGACAACCCCATATTTTGGAGCTGGAGCCCCATTGCTAAATGAGCCTTGGGAAATTTAGATCTGTAACTTGATTATCTGGAAAATGGGCATAATAGTACCTTTGCTGACAACTTTAAGTAATCTCTACACCCAGTGTGGGGCTCAGACTCACAACCCTGGGGTCAAGAGTCCCACACTTTACCAACTGAGCCAGCCAGGTGCCCCACCTTCTCTGACAGCTTAAAGTGTTTTGGATCACACGAAAGTGAACTAGCTCTGTAACTGACTATACCAACAGTGAGATTTTTAGTCTTCAACACTCTTGGCTACAATATATTTTTTTACTCATTTAAAATGTTTATTTGGTGGTGGGGGCACCTGGGTGGCTCAGTAGGTTTAGCGTCTGACTCTTGATTCAGCCCAGGTCAAGATCTCACGGTTCATGAAATCAAGCCCTGCGTTGGGTTTTGTGGCGACAGCACAGAGCCTGCTTGGAATTCTCTCTCTCCTCTCTCTGCCTCTCCTCCATGCTCACTCAAGCACTTTCTCACTCTCTCTCAAAAAAATAAACTTTAAGAAAATATTTAAAAAAGTAAAATGTTTATTTGGTAATAGTATTCTTTGTTTTAACCTGATCATTTTATTTATTTTTTAATTTTGGTTAGTCAACCGACAGTGCTATATTGGTGCCAGGAGTAGAATTCAGTGGTTCATCACTTACATACAACACCCAGTGCTCATCATAACAAGTGGCCTCCTTAGTACCCATCATCCATCCAGCCCATCTCCCATCCACCTCCTATAGTTTGTTCTCTATCATTAAATGTTCTTGGCTACAATATTACTTCTGATCCCCTCTCTGGTTTAACATTAGCCTCCATGTCCCCTTCCCCATCACAGATACTTTTTTCAAATTTGCCCTCTCTGGAGGGAGCCACCTACCTTCTCCCTAATAAGAGAAGGTGAAGTTTCCTGCTGAGACTTACAAGTGCAGGTTGCAAGTTGTTCCCCTAGCTTCTGGAAGAACTCAGGAAAAAAATGTGCATCATATCAGAATAGAAGGAGATCACAAAGGACATTTGGCCCAGCCCTCCCCCATGCAAAATTCCTTCCTGCCTCCAAGGGTCCCCCAGCCATACCTGAGTGCTTGAATTCTTCCAGCTCTGGCTGGCCCTGGAACAAGGTTCTTTCTTCTCCCAGTGGCTTCCACGAGAGCTACTCTGGTTATGCAACTTGTACCCTGCCAACACCCCAGGGGCCAGCATTCACCTTATTATCTGGGAGTTATCAATGGGTTGTGTGGTTATCACAGCTTGCTGGCAGAAGGCAGTCGAGAAAGTGTCTTGAGGAAGGAGTGCCTTTTTCTCATGTGTCCTGGTAGCAGCCAGGCAGAGCCCCTTCACTCATCTGCCTTACTCATTCCTGTTGCTCTTTCCTTTTATTCCTAGCACATGGCCTGTCAGTGTTTGTCCCAAAGACTTTTTGTTCTATGTCTTGGGAGTCATGCAGAACAAATTGAATCTCTCTTTTATCATGACAGTCCTTTAGGTATTTGAGGGAAGAGACCAAGTTCCCCGTGAGTTTTCTCCTCACCAAGCAAAAACAAAAACAAAAACCCTTTATTGTACACACGAGGTGGTTTTGCTTTTATTATCCTGCACATGGACTATTTCTCTCTTTAAGTCAATCCAGAACCAAATGTAGGGCACGCTGATAAAGATAATCCAGGTAGGGGAGAGTCAGACTACCACCTCCTGTGTTCAAGCATCCAGAGTAGAAGTCACACTGAACATTTGGAGGCGGTGGTAACTACACTGTCAAAAGGACATGGGTAGTTTGGGACAAGCAAGGAAGGGCCCCTTTAAGCCTGGGCAGCAATTTTCACTCCTCCAGGGGAAATTCTGGTTCATTGGACGATTTGAGATTGCAAAGGGACTTGCATCAGCTGAAGAAGGAGTGGGGCAACTTTAATCACAGAGGCCTTGTGAAATTTTTACACATAACATTTGGGACCGAAATGGGCCCAGAGCCAGGGTCTCCAGTTTCACAAGGACCTGTTTTCAGGGTTACGTGTTTTAGGGACTCATGGGATGGAGGACATGCCAGGATGTTTCACTTAAAAAAAAAAGTGAGACTTTTGTGAGGGCTAAATAAATATTCAAGAGAGATTGAGAGGCCCATGGAGGAAATAACAGGTGACATATTTTTGGAACACTTATGTCAGGCACTGTTGCACATGATTTACATGTAATGGCTCATTTGATGCTTATAGGAAGTCTCTGCCCATCTTGCACAATGTAACTAAGACACAGTAAGCAAGTGTAGGCTGTGGATGAAGGGTTTGATCCTGGGCAAACTGGGCTGCATCTGAGGCCTGTGTCTGTCTAACCACTGTGCGAGGCTGCTCCAAAAACATAGTTGTGGGATCATGTAAATGATTTATGAAGGAGGGAGAACTGAGCTTATAACGGAGAACGGTTGCTGCTGTCACACACCTAGTTTTAAAATCTAGTTCTGGGGGCACCTGGCTGGCTCAATCAGAAGAGCATGCAACTTGGGGTTGTGAGTGCAGCCCCACGTTGGTGGAGAGATTACTTAAAAATAAGTAAATACATTTAAACAATAAAATAAAATGGGATCACCCGGGTGGCTCAGTCAGTTAAGCATTCAGCTCTTGATTTCAGCCCAGGTCATGATCTTGCTGTTCATGAGATTGAGCCCCAGCTCGGGCTCTGCAGTGACGGTGCGGAGCCTGCTTGGGATTCTCTTTCTCTCTGCCTCTTCTCTGCTCATGCTCTCTCTCAAAATAAATAGAAATTAAAAAATGAAATAAAATAAATTCAGCTCTGCCATTTACTGGGTAAGCAACTTCATTTTCTAGGCCTGTTTGGGCACTTGTGAAATAAGTTAACTGTTTTTTTGGAAAACTGATGTGTGGATTAGAGAAAACTCATGGTTATTATACATGAGTGAAGAGAGCGCCACCAAAGGATAGTGTAATACAAGCCACTGACCAGGTTTCAAGGAAATGGCCAAATGCTCTAGAAAAGCGAAAATGCTATCAAGATCTTCTGTGATCTCCTGTGGTGCCATTTAAGCTGCTGGTAAAGAGCTGAGGTACAGGAGCTTTAAGAGAGAGATCAGGACTGAGAAGTGAGAACAGTGGTCATGGTCCACTTGAGAGAGGAATTTGGTAGCTCAAAAGGAAAGGACAAAGTCAAGCAAAAGATTTTAAAAATTTGCTTTTGCTCCTTCAAGCTCCAGGTGTGTGCTTATTTAAATGTAGAACAGGTGTTAGAGAGGTGAGGCAGAGCATGGAGGCACCAGAGAGTAAGGCCAGGGGCTCCAGGGAGCAGGAAGGACCAGAAAGTGAGGCATGGCCTGGTGGCCTCAGGCCTTTGGGAAAGAATACTGATGAGCATCTGCTGAGAAAGGGTGAAGTGAAGCTGTGATCATCACGGGGGACTGGAGAGCAGGAGACACCTGCACTGGGAACCCAAGACTCCGGCAGCGAATAGGATTGTCCACCAAGGCACAGGTGGAAGGAAGGTGACCACATCTGCTTGTTTCCATCCTGTAGCTGTGACGAAGCCCCAGGAAGAGAGGAAGGGGAGGCAGCCACCAGGGTTTGAACTGGACCGCAGAGTAAAAAGTTGAGAGAAGCTTCTGGAAGAAACCCTGACCCTTGGCTCTTGGAGATCCGGTTTGCCCTGGGGGTGCGGTTAAGGTTCTGGTCCTCTCCGTGCCCAAGGCTGATTTTATCAGCTCAGGGCCGGAATCTGCCACAGGGCCCATCCTCCACAGCAGTGACCAACTTCCATAACGGATTGGATTTCTTCCCATTTCTGCCTACCCTGTGCCTCACTTCGGTTCTCTGGAATCACTTCCCAAAATAAATCACCTGCACACAAGCCCTCAGCTCAGGTTCTGCTCTCTTTGGGGGGCGGGGGCCCACGCTAAGACCCTTGGACAGGACAAGGCAAAGTTCCCCTGAACGAGGATTTTATTGGTAAGTTCAACGCATAAAAAAGTTTTGTTTTTTTCACGTGCCACCTTTTACTTAAAAAAACAAACAAAAAAACAAAAACAAAAACAAAAAAACCTTGCATGTTCCACTAGAGCCCTAGAAAGCAGGCAGGGCAGGAGTTAATAGTCCTTAAGGACCCTGAAACCGAAGCAGATAAAACGTTTTGTGCCTGGATTCTGGCTTCTAAATAGGGTGAATAAATCATTTAAATGAGACAAAGTAACAAAATCAAATCGAGTTTGTTTCACTATATTGTGCAGTAACAGAACCAGATTACCAGAGGTGAGGTCACATTGTGAAGATCCGAACAGATCACCGGCTGCATCAACTGTTAGGTCGTTAATTTTTTTTCAGAGGGTCATAAATTGGTCAAAGGTTGTTATTTTAATGGTTCTGTCTCATGAGAAAATCGTGTTTTGGGATATCATGAAGAGCTACTTTACGTCATGCATTTTCATTGGTTGCCTTCCTTTCAAGAAGCTGCCTGGAACTCGCTCCCGTGAAGTTACTTACAGCATGCTCATCGGTGCGAAGATGGGTCTGTGGGGTGCAGTTCTGGTTTTAACTTTGAAATTATACTTTTTTCTTCACCCAAAAAGTGTGTATTTATGCAATGGAGGACAAAAAGCAAAATTCACCAACATTGCCACCTAGAGGTGATAATTTATTGTTTTACCATGACCCAGAAGAGAAACAACATAAAGAGATATTTATTACAATTCCCCATGATCTCCTTCCCCAACCTCCCTGCTCTAACATTCGTCCGACACCAGCAGCTGCCTACAATGGACCATTGACTATAAATGCATGTAAATGTTATTTTGCTGCCATTTCTCAAGATGGAAACTTTAGTCCTCAATCAAGTTTTCAAATGATTTTCAATAGAGGAGTTCCCTAGCTTTTAAAAAAAAACAAACCACTTTTCCTCTAAGATTCCATTATTTATTCAAAGATACCTTCTTAGAAAGATTAATTAAGAGGATTTTAAAGGAACAAATTCAATTTAAAAATCATTTCTTGAGCATCTACCAAGTGTCTGGACTCTCCTAAGACTAGTGAAATGAGAAGCCAGGTTTCAACAGCAAGAAGTTAATTCTGCGGGTATTACTAAGACATGTTTCTTCTTTTGATCTAACTTATTCTAACCTAAGAAACTAGGGACTGACAGAACAGGAAAGATTTGTCTTATCCAGTCTACAGATAAACAAGACAATGCCTGAGTTAGCTCTCTATATAGATTTAGGCTTATCATGTTGACCTGGTTGTAATAATCTATATTTAACTACAAGTTAATAAAAATACAGTATATTCATTTTAAAATAATCGCTGATTTTGTTTGTAACCCTCCCCGCCCTTACCCTTGTATTATTTTTAGACCAAGATTTTCCTGCACAATCACCATCTGCCTTCTTCCCCCTCCCCCCTCTCCCCCATCTATTTGTTTTCATGTAAGAACCCCTGCTACTAGCTGAAGCAGATCTGAGCCTAACATGCTTTGCCCTTGCTAGGGCAGAAAGAAACCTTACTTAAACCGGTCAGTGGTTGAGGTGAGGAGGAAGGCGAGTGAGCACTAACACACCTGAGTCGGGGCGACTGCAACTGCCTAGTCCCTTCCCTGGACTCAAAAAACTTAAAACCCAAATCTGAAACTGGAATGAAATCTGAGTTTTATGACCACCTTTCAATCACTCGCAGGTCTCATTTTTTTGTGTCTTAAAACACTTGGCCTCACTGCTTCATGAGTGCTTCCTGAAGGGAGAAAGTTGAACTTGAAGACCAATTAGCTTTGCTAATTACCGTGTAATTCTAAGTGAGCCATAATTCTTTAAGTAAATGGAGGGGAGAAATCTCAAACATTAAAAAAAAAAAAGCTGTTAAAGTAATAATGTTTAGAAGTCAAACCTCATGCCTCTCCTTACCTTCCACTGTTTTAGGATAAGAGAAAAACACGAGGTTTGTGGTATCCACTGTCAAACAGAACAATATGAAACTGAGTTCTCACATTAAGACATTGTTATATGAGATGTCCAAAGTTACTTGTCCAACTTTTGTTTGACCTGCAGAATTGGAGATGGCTTAGCCTCCCTATAACTTCAAGTTTGTTTTACAAAGCTTTGAAAAGTAAAACAGATAATTTCATCTTCAGATATAATAAAAAATTTGAATAGCAAAATAAGTAACTGCTTTTAAATGTACAGTAGTGTGTCCATTCTAAAAACAAAACCTAAACCTAGGTTAGGAAAACTCTGCAAATAATGCTTTTTATTAAACTCTCCAGTAGCAGTTGAAATAAAAATCTACTCTAACTCTATGAAAAGATCTATTTATACCACTTAGTTTCCTCTGACTCTACATTTCACTTTGCAACCTGCAGACCTTCATTTGGTTTCCCAGATGGGGAACCCAGCCCCCTCATAAATATTTGAGAAGTTGCTCAGAGTGGGACACACAAAAATATGGCTCCTCTGGCAAGTATTGCTGTCACTGTTTGACTACACTTTAATACTGTTACTCCAATTCACATAACGAATCTTCCATGAGGATGGTAGGATGAACCTGGTTAGCTAGCTTCAGGTAAGGACACCAGGGTGACCAGACCCTGGAATAAAAGGTGATCAACTCTAGGATAAAAAGGAGGAAAAAATTCCTTCACAGCTATGAATCTTCACAAGCCTTCTAATAATCACGGGAAGTGAGAGCAGGGAAGGTACATAGCACAGCCAAAGCGAATACTGCACAACGCTTCAAAAGTCTTATCAGAAAAACTTCCTGCCGTGCCAGGAACAGGATGCATTTATGCCTATTTTCCAGGAAAGGGCCATTCCTGGCGTTCTGCTAACCCAAATTGCCCAAGCATAAAGAATAGTTAGTGGGCAAAGCAGGACTATGGTTTGCACGAGCAGGTCAGGTTAAGGGGTCCCAATGGGCCTTTCCAGTGCACTCCCTACTCTCAATTCCTGGAGATGCCCCTCTTCCCCCACCTCACAAACTCAGAGAACCCATTTTCTTCACCTGAAATGGTGAGCTGGCAGCTAAGAGGTTCACTTCCTGGCTTTGAAGAGAAAATGCGCAGGAAGCTGCAGATGTTTATAGGAACTGTTCCATTTTAGAGCCCTATTAACCTGTCTCTCCTAAGGGATCTACTAATCTCTTCTTCTGATTTGGTGCGCACCAAACTCTGAAGGTTTTCTCTCCTCTTTCCCCTCCTCCGTTCTGTAAACCGACTTTTTGTCTATAACCACATCAACTCCTTCACTACTCACTCCAGAAGTTTTGCTCTTTTGGAGTGATGTGTTCTGTCAAATAGATTAAAATAAAATACATTACCTGTTTACAGGGAAAACACAGAATAACAACTGGGGTTGAAGGTACAAAACACAGACACTGACATTGTGGTCATACAAAATATATAGAAGTACCCAACATGAACAATTTTTTAACAACAATTTTTGCCTTCTTTTTAGCATTTCCCCGTATTTTTTCCCTCTTCTGTGGATCCTCTGGAGTTAAGATCGAGCTTCCTCTGCAGTGTTTCTGAAATTCATTACATGATTGGAACGTACTGACGGAATTCATTTTCTGTCCAAAGCAACGAGTGGTATACATGAAAGTTTTCCTCACATACAATATTAATAAAGTTTATTTACAGTGTAAGCTTTTGGATGCTAAGGGCTGAGATGTGA
Organism: Cryptoprocta ferox; assembly: GCA_028646485.1. Taxonomy (NCBI): domain Eukaryota; kingdom Metazoa; phylum Chordata; class Mammalia; order Carnivora; family Eupleridae; genus Cryptoprocta; species Cryptoprocta ferox. The sequence goes on from CM053564.1 coordinate 31,368,090, forward strand.
TGAAAGGCTTTGCCATTATTTATCGCATTCTCGAGGTTCTTTTCTGGAATGAGTTTTCTGATGTAAGATGTCAATGGTCTCACGTTATCAAATGTAACGAATGTCTGTACACATGTAGCAGTTTCACTTTTATGCCTTTAATCAAACACCAAGTGTCTTACATATCAAGATGCCTCAGAGATCTGTATTTTCAGGCTGGAGTCTTGCCTGCCAGGTGGAATACAAACAAATTCCCCACAATCTGAAGAATTTTACTTATCTTCCTGGCAGGTATATTTAAAGTATATCCTTTAAAAACCCTTCAAAAACTTCCATCAGGTCAACTAGCATGCTAATGGTTAACTACAGGGTACTTAAACAGGCTTCAGTCAGTCAAGAACTTCTGAGTGTCCTGACACACCAGTGAGATGTGGTGAGCCTTTCTGACCGTGACCCAGTTATACTCTGCACTGAGCAGCTGATAAATGGACCGATGTGAAAGGTTTTCATAAACAGCCAGAGCCTGTTTTATCCTCCCCCCTGAAAAATGCATTTTCAAATGGCTGCTTTCAGAAGTGCATCTGCTGAAAATGTGATGCAACTGCTTCGGCTCCCCCGTGGTCGGCACAGAAAGAAATAGGAGGGCACAGGCTGGACTTTCCTTTTCAAAAAAAACCCCAAAATGATGGCAACGTCAGCATAGAGTTGTGGCTAAAAAAAAAAAAAAAGGGTTCCAATGTGGAACCAACCGATGTTTGTTCCCTCTCCAGAACAGTCAGTGCTTTGATCAGTGCCTGGGGTCAAGCGGCTTGCTGCTCAAGGTGCTCCTCAGTGGCAAGTCTTTGCTGACAGGTACCAGCCATGAAGCCTCCACTGTGGCTTCCTCTTTGAAGAAAACCTTAAAAAGCATTTCTTCCACCTTCACTGACTATAAAAAGCTACATAGGTATACTCCTCTGGAGTACCTCTTTTGTTGGTCTGAAACTGGACGGACAGAAATAGTCTGGTCACCAGCGGACTTCCTTGAAGCTTCCTCATGCAACACTGATGGGACTGCTTAGAAGCTACAGGGGAGCTGTGGTCAGTCCCAGCTCTAAAGAGAGGCCCAAGAATTACTGCTGTGCAGAACTTTTAGTTTGGTCTGCAGCTGAGGCCACAGCTGTCCCCACCTCACTGGTTCCCCATACAGCCATGCTGTCTCCCAGGCTTGAGTTGTTGGTCACTGAACAACGGGCAGTGAGTTTTAGTTCTTGATGGAAAACCTCAAACTTTATGTGGGGTTCTCCCATGAGGGGGAGTCTTCAGGTCTGCTCTTAGTCTGTTTCTAAGTTCCTGCAGGGCTGTCCACCATCATTTGCATGCTCTCAGGAGCAGAATAATCTCTACCCAAGTCCCTGAGGACTGTCTATGTAGCCCATGCTACCTGGGTCTCCCGTATGTGTATCTGAAAACCGTCTGCCATTAGCTTCTAGGCAGTCAATTGCTTCCTCCTGCACAGACGATGGAACAGATGAGTTTCAGAACCTCACCTCAGTCTTCAGGGATGAGAAACAGAAAAGACACTGTGCAGTTCAAATATGATACACCCAACCACGTCTCAGCTTGTTGGTGAGCTCCTCAGAGCAACAAACTTGTTTGGTAATTTCCAGCTAATGATATCAAATGCTTTTGCAAAGTTTCCAGAGAGTGGGGGCCGGGGGGGAGAGGGGAGAATGCACTCTACGTGTTTCCTTTTTCTGAAAAGCAACAAAAATTACAGCTTCTGAACTATATTATTTAGTTACAATTGAGTCAGAAAGTGCCTAAATGATCAGCTGACTGAACAGAATTCTGGCTAAGATCTTGTGCGATGGAAAGATGTCAAAAAATGGCAGTAGTAAATGTTCCTATTTTTCTTAAGATGATGACAATAAAGTCATTCTGACATTCCATGGTATTTACTCACAGATCTGTGTTTAGGAAGAGTCTATGCAGGCAGCTGGCCAGCGCCTTTTATATTCAGGATAAAAACAGCATCAGACCCCAGAGCTTCTGCATGCCTTGAATGCTGAAGGTCCTTTTCAAAAGTTGGGCCAGGCTACCATACTTCAGGTACTCATGATTCACACATGACTTTATCATAAGCATAGAAAGTCCTGTTACAAGTCAGGTATAATGAGTGCGTCTTAGGTGTTCAGCACTGCGTCCAGTGCCGATGGGGCTGTAAATATATCCCCTGACGATAGAAGCATCTCTTTGCGGCGGGTGGGGGAGTGGTGATGAAAACTTTCATACACGAAACCATGGAGGATTAAAAGACAGTATACAATCAAGTGCTAGCTTGTGGAGAAATGCATTTAGGAGTGCCATAGTGCTTTAGGGATTTCAAGAAGGGAGAGAAGGGTCTGGAATCATTGTTGCCATTTCAGTAGGATTTATCTCAGTGATGAGGATAGAGCCATCTACATTTGTTGCAGTCCTTTGGAACTGTAGACTGGTGCATGTACCCTCATTCAGGAAGAGCCAGAAATCTTTGGTTTGATACCGATCAGCACAGTCCTAGATTTCTATAGCTTTGGCAGGCTACCAGTGATCACATATATAACTTATTGTCTCTAGAACTAGTTTGAGCAGCATGTCCCAATGCAGTTTTTGTTTCAACTGTTCCTCTTCTTTGAGAAATAAGGGATAGCAAGATGCTGGCCAAGTAGGGTTTGTTTGCAGCAAGCAGCTTTAAACCTCAGTATCGTTTTCACGGGACCAATCTTAATCTTTCAATTCTGTATTGTGGTTGCTGAGGCCGAGAGCGCCTTAAAAGGTATCCTCATTACTGAAAAGCTTGACGTTTTGCCGTGATGTGTGCTTTCGTCTTGTATAGAAGTATTGTGAGGATTTTCCATGTGACTAGCTTTCCCCTGCAGGGGCTGTGTGGAGGGATTACATGCCCACAGACTATGCAAAGGCAGAACACTGCTGATGTAGCTACAAGGATCCTTAAGTGTGACATTTCCTTTTAATCTGTTGAGGCCGCCTTTTTTCCCCCTCCGTGGGCACACGTCTCTAAGGTAATTTTGGAAACAGAAGGGGGAAATGGCTTGATGACAACTTCTTGCCTTACACGCAGCTTTTCAGGAATGCTCCAAAGGCATCAAGGGAGGCGGGGCTGTACTCAGGGGCTCGCTCTCTGGTGTGGATTCTGTGATGCAGAGTGAGGGTTGAGCTTCGGGTGAAGGCCTTGCCGCACTTGGTGCATTTGTACGGCTTTTCTCGCGTGTGAATTCTCCGGTGCAAGATAAGGTATGAGTTTCGGTTGAAAGCTTTTCCGCACTCACTACATTCATAGGGTTTCTCCCCTGTGTGGATCCGCTGATGTTTAGTAAGGTCTGAGCTCTGGCTGAAGGCCTTCCCACACTCGTTACATTCATAAGGTTTCTCTCCAGAGTGGATCCGCTGATGGAGAATGAGATTTGAACTGTGACTGAAGGCTTTGCCACACTCGTTACATTCATGAGGCTTCTCTCCTGTGTGGATTCTCTGATGCAGGACAAGATTTGAGTTAAGACTGAAGGCTTTCCCACACTCGCTACATTCATAGGGCTTTTCTCCAGTGTGGATTATTTTATGGCGAATAAGGCTTGAACTCCTTGTGAAGCATTTACCACATTCATCACATCTGTGGGACTTCGTTCCTGTCGGAACCTCTTCAGGAGCATTAAAGTTTGAACTCAGACTGAAGCTTCTTCCCAAACCTTTGCCCTTCTCCCTTGGACCTCTCTCCCCCGTGGTGGGTTTTTTTTCCTTGACTGTAGCTGGTCCTGAATCTCTCTTTTCTCTTCCGGTTTTTTCCTCAGGGTTTCTCTGCTGCCTTTCTACTATTCTGCTCTGCTGTTCACGTTTCTCTGCAAAATCTTTCTGGAATCTTCCTGTTGTCTCCCCACGTGATGCTGAGTCTTCTGCGGTTTCAGCCTTTGAGGCTGATTCCTCATTCTCATTCCTGTTTTCACAACCTGACACAACAGAAAATACAAATAGCACCATTTTCTTTTCAACATGTGGGGTAATCAATCAAGTGACATTGTTCTCCAAGAAGCTTCTACATGCCTGTGAAGTGGTCTCACAGTATCCATCGGGGATGAAAGAGGAGAAAAACAGGGGAAGAGAATAGGGACAATGGGGAGCAGAGTTGGGGGAGGAGAGGGCAGGCCCCCATGGAAGGACAGCAGGGGGAGCGTGCGGAGAGCATGGGAGTGTGTACCCCGGAAGAGCAGAGGGAGCAGGACCAGTTAGGGAAGGAAGGGATGAGGAATGCAGGAGGTTACCATTCACAGTTTTATGACTGGTCACCCCATAACTATTTTGAAGAAATATATGTCTAAAAAAATCATGTTTCATTTCTAATATTAAGTCTAAATTTGAAAAAAGAGAATGGACAGGTCTCTCCTAGAAAACAGTAAGTAGTATTAGCACAAAGAAAGGCATATACATAGTTGATAAAAGAAAAGCGAATACTCCTCCAATTCTGTGAGCTTTTTACAAGTTCACGGTTAACAGACAAAACAAGGAGCTCTGAACTTGGCAGGTTATGTGGGCCCTTTATCTCCTCCAGCGAGAGCAGCGCAGAGCTAACAGTGCTCAAGTACTGGAGATGAGGGTGAAGAAGCTGGTTGGGGGATTAGCAAACATAACTAGAACCTTTACTGACAGACCACTGAAAATAACAGAACAGAAAAGAAACTGAAAACAATTATGGATATGGCCCATCATGGAGAGAATGTAAAAAACCAAAGTTTTACAAACACAAAGCTGATCCTCTTGTGTAGCAACCAGCACATTAAAACACTGGCATACACCTTTATTGTGGACTGCTAAATTCTGCGTGTCATTATTTTTAAATAGAGATTGACAACTGTTCAATAAACGTGCACTATTATATTTATATATATACACTTATATATGTGTGTGCATATGTATATATACAGATCTATATTCATCTAGGGAAAAACCCCAGATATCTCAACCCTATTCTTTATTTACTCGGGCTTTAAGAATCCTTTCCAAGTGGGTCTGCACTATCCCAAACAGGCCTCTGAAAGAAATTACAGAGAGTTGAAAAGTATCTAACCTCTGACTTTAGTGATGAAATCGCCATGAATACTGAACCACTCGTAAGGAACAGGGAATCGGTCCACTTCTTTTGAATTCCAAGCCAAAGTCCTTAGTTATCTGGATAATTTCCAGATTGTACTCAATTTGTTTGTTTTTTGAAGTTATCACAAGGTAGGTAACACCCTGCTCATAAACAACAGATCAGTTCTTCGCCCTAACCAGGACACTATCACCTAGTTATATCTATGGTTCAAGACAAAACCTGAGGTTCCTTCTTCAGTTCCCTTCAATGACCCCCCCACCCTCCCCTAGGCAGAAGTCTCACTGTGGACCTTCCATGACACTATTTATTTGGGAGCTGCTTTCATGTACTGCCTTCCAGGGCTTGAGGTCTTGCAGGGACAAATGAGAATGTTTGTCAATTGTGTCACCTTGACTTATCTGATGTCTCTTAGAACTTCTTTTTGTTCTTACTACTCGTTCAGGAACAGACCTCTCCACAGAAGACGAGCATTAGGTTTCGAAACTAGGAATCCTAATCATAAGGGAGGTAACAGGCGCAAGTTCATGAATTACACAAAGCTGTCGTGGAGCTGTGCTTGAAGGATGGAAAAAGATAGAAAGCCCAGGGGAAGATGCTTGGTAAGTCCAGGAACATGGTCCTAGATTACGATTAGACCGATGATCAGGTCTCACTGGACCTAACAGGAAATACAGCTTCTACCCCGTCGACAGAGGCACCTACAATGCAACCCACAGGGACCAGAGAAGAATCCTAGGATCAGAGTGGTTGAACAGGTGAGGACTCAGAACACAAGAGTATCTGATTTCTAACAGCAAATACTACCAAAAGATAAAAAATCCACTTGGAACCAGGGAATCACAGTATTAGGCTTTGGGGGCTAAATGAACATAATCATGCTCCTTCTCTTAACTGGCCTGAAAAAAAGGGGCTCAGTAGTTTCTCAGTCCTTGTCAACTCTCAACTGACCACATCAGAGATCCCATAACTAACAAAAAAAGATGCAAAACAATCTTAGACAATAATCCTGCATTAGTCTTACCCTGGGAAAACATGTTCCCATAATTCTCCTGCCTGTTGTCCCTATTGAGATTCCTCCGAGCCAGGTTCTGACATCCCCATTCCTCCAGGATGAGGGACACGGCCATGTCCTCGATCTTCACCATTGCCTGAAATAATATGAGAGCCCCACACTCAGTTCCCCCAAAGCTCAGGGACAATCCCATCACCCAAACCTGGATTCAGGGACAGAGTTGAAAGCAAACCTACAGGATGCTGGGAAAGAAAAGGTGACCATAAGGCTCTGGTGGATGGGATCGGGGGGAGTGGGGTACTCTGTGGGTAGGGGCATCAAGATTGTGTCCTGGGTGGAGAGAGCTACAAGAGCACCAGGCAGAGAGGCAGACGTGAGGGTCTCAGGAGGGCAGAGGGGCCCACAGCTCACCTGGGAATCTGCTGTGAATAGTGCAGATGCCATCGCCTGGTCTCTGGGACTCCCCTCGTGATGAGGGGCAGGAACGTGGGTGGCAGGGAGTGCTGAGGGAGGAGAAAGGAGCTGTGAGTGAAACCAGCTCTGTGCTGGGCCTCCCCTCCAAGAAGGGCCCGGGACACTCTTTCCTACACCAGCATGTTCAATGTTCAGTGTTTACAGAATAGTTAACAGCAGAGAGTCTAACGAAGAAAAAGACTTTTAGGCACGAGTCACAAGGCATCATAAAAGGGCCCTTAAAATCACCTGGCACAATCCCTTTAGTTTATGAGGGGGAATCCAAGCCCTGAGAAGGTAAATGACTTGTCTAATGTCACACAGTTAAGAAAGGCAGAGCCAGCTTCTATTCTCAGCTATGGATGTGGGTAATTCAGTCTTTGATTCAAGTTTGGCCACAATTTAATTTTCTGTAGTCCAAGGAACCAGAGCATCAGAATTTCATGGAGTTGTGAAAAATATTAACATGAGTGCTAACAATCTTTTGTAGCAATGTCTCAGAATGCAGGGTACCAAGGGAATCTTTTCTGGTCATTTTTTTGTGCTTCTACTTTTCTCCCTCCCTTAGCCACAGTTTTCTGATAAAACGTATATATGGTTCAAATGTCAACGAGACATTTATAAGTATATAAAAGTGTGGGTTGACACTGATCTAATACAAGACATCGATCAGATGATCACACTAACTGCAACATGTTAAGAACAACTACACAAATTTCTAAACTGCAAAATTAAAATCTTCCCTTGCCAAGTAATATGAGATTTGGAAGTGTTATTGGATAAACAGGTATTACTGAGCTGCAAAGACAGAAGAGAAATGGATTTGAAACTGAATTACTAAACTCTGTAACTATTTCAGACCACATAGTTAGAAGACAACCTAAGGCAAAATGTGCAAAAAGAACAAGTATCTAGCATTTTAACCTTCTGAGAATTAGGAAGACTCTAGAAGAGGGGTAGTGCCAAGAGGGAATTGAGAATAAATGCAAATGCTGAATTCCCTGAAGATTTATTTACTAAGTATTAATGGTAGGTGTCAGGGTCTCTAGGGCTGCTACTCTGGGGATAGAAAGCTCTAATCTGGCACTTAAAACTAAAAATACTCTCTTCAATTTTCTGATTTCCCCTTGTCAAGTGTGGAGAGACGTCGCAACTCCTAGATAGGACATGTTTGGGACCAGATGGACAGTGGTGGATCAAACATCATAATGCACTGAGTTACATGGATTTCTCCAGCACGCAGAGAAGAGTTTCCTGAAGCTCTAATATTCACGCCTTAAATGCCATCACAAATAAACACATTGGATAAGGAACGTGCCTTTATCGACTCTTCTTGAACAACTAGTCTTTTAGTATATTATTGTTTTTAGAGATGTTCTAAGTACCTACTTTGATTTTTAAATTGGATAAGACATTAATATTTACCTCAAAGGAAAAAAATTTTAAACTTATTTTTATTTATATGACCCTGAAATGATTTTTTTCCCTCATGTTCCTCACAAAAAACCAAAATATTTTTCCATCCTTTCCTGTTTGAAAATTTTGCAACCTACAAAAATACGTTATACAACATTCTTATACATTTTAAATAAAATGAATTTTATTTTTATTATTTTATTTAATTTTAATTTTTTTAAAGATTTATCATTGAGAGACAGAGACACACAGAGCGTGAGCAGGGGAGGAGCAGAGAGACGGGGAGACACAGAATCAGAAGCAGGCTCCAGGCTCTGAGCTGTCAGCACAGAGCCTGATGTGGGGTTCGAACACATGAAGTGTGAAATCATGACCTGAGCTAAAAGTTGGATGCTTAACCGACTGAGCCACCCAGGCGCCCCAATAAAATGAATTTAAAAAAATGATCCTTTTCAAGGCAACTTAAGACATTTACAAGAGTGCTTCAAAACGTAGGCTGGAAATATATTACCTCTTCCCAGCACTTTCCTGTAAAAAAATGTGCTGGACATCCAAAATGCTAACCATTCCAAGAATAATGTAATGTCCACCCCAGTTCATGACGCACATTTTATTTACCTTCTCAGTAACATTAACTCTTAAGGTTGAGCTGTAAGTTTTGTTTCCCCCAATATTTAGTAATAATGACAAAAATGTGTAAGGATTTAAAAAAAAAAAAAAAAAACAAGCATGTTTAAAAAAAAATTTTATTACAGGCCCTCAGCAACACAGGGAGGGCCGCTCCACCCCAGACAGTTTGCTTTCCCCCACATGAAACCTTGCTTCTTACCCCGTGACTGCAAGAGGCGAGGCTTCCGAGATGAATGCTTGAAATGGGACTGGGTGGCCTCGTGATGAAGGTCAAAGCTCGAGGACTCCTGTACTGGATCCAGGGGCACCATCCCCCTGGCAAGCATCTCAGGCCCATGAACTTGACCTGGGACCTGAGGACAAACAGTGGACTTGTGGGTAAATAACTTTTTAAACAGGAGTTTCAACAAACAAAAGGATGGTACGTATAGCAAGTGAGTGCAGGGGAAGGAAGCCAGAGCACCTCTTAGCATCTGAGCGGAGCAGAAAGAATAACTGCCAACAAGACCACCAGTGCCAGCTTCAAATTGCAACTCTCTCTTTGCTCCAGGTTTACAGCCCAAGTGCTGCTTACACAGAATAGGTTTCACCCTCTTCTTACCTGCTGTCCTGACAAATCAAGCTCCAAATCTTCCAGAAGGGTCACTGCCTCCTCCCCACTATCAGGACGGTACTCCTGCAGCCAGACTTGGAGCTCCTTGGGCAGGATGGAGAGGAACTGCTCCAGTACCAGCAGCTCCAGGATCTGCTCCTTGGTGTTTATCTCTGGTCGTAGCCACTGATGACAAAGTTCCTTCAGTCGACTCAGAGCCTCTCGAGGACCAAAAGTGTTCTGGTAACAGAAGTGCCTGAAACGTTGGCGGAAAATCTCTGGGTCGGGAGGAGGCGTCTCCTGCAGGCTGGAATCCTGCCCCCACATTTGGTCTTCTTCATCTTCCTCTTCTACCTTCACTATTACGATACCATCCTTCTCCTGGGCAGCCTGTGGGGACAGACCTGTGGCTTCCCTCGATTCTGCAGTCATCATTCAGGCTCAGGGAGCTGACTTGATCCAAATAGGGTCTGTGCTCTCTCCTTTCTGTTCTAGATGTTTTGATATGTTTCGTTATTGTTCCTGACATAGTAAACAAAATTATTAGTACCTTTATGAAAAGTGACCTGTGTCAACACATCATACAAGGCTGCACATCAAAGCACTGAAAATGCCTCTGAATAGCAAAAGAAAAAACAAAGCCTCCAGAGTTGCACTATTTTCACTGTCACTTTATATGTTAAGGCTTGCAGAGAGAGTGGTGCCTGGTTGGCTCAGTCGGTAGAGCATGTGACACTCTTTATCTCGGGGTTATGAGTTTGAGCCCCGTGTTGGGTGTAGAGGATACTTAAAAATAAATTTTTTTAAATTTATTTATTTACATAGAGCAAGAGCGAGAGCGAGCAAGTGAGCGAGCGAGCAAGCGAGAAAATCCCAAGCAGACTCCACATTGTCAGTGCAGAGCCTGAGGTGGGGCTTGAACTCACGGACCATGAGATCAGACCCAAGCCGAAATCAAGTCAGGCATTTAACTGACTGAGCCACTTAGGCGACCCTTAAAAAAATAAAATCTTAAAAACAAAAAAAGTTCGCAGAGAGAAACCTCCAACAGGCCAATTCCACCCTTAGGGTGTATCCCTGAGTCTGAACACCTGTCCTCCAGGACAGCAGGTTACGACACTATGCTTGTACAGCGTGGGGCCCAGAGAGAGCTGCGTGCTGGCAGGGTGCCAGGTACCAGGCTTCAAGCAGTATGCACATCATCTTATTTCCGCACACAAGAGTCCTAGCAAGGAGACACAGCCGCCAGTGCCATTTTACAGATGGCATGTTGCAAACTAACATTAGCACCTTCCCTTGGTTAAATGCCAAACCGTCACATGTCACAGGGTGCGTCCCAAGGAAAAAGTGGGAGTCTCCCTCCTCCACACAGAGGGCTGCCAAAGTTCCCTCATTTCACTTGTTCACTTTTAGGTACTGTGATATTTCCCGGTTTATCTGAGACCAGTTATGTGGAATAATGGATTATTTTATCCAGCTTGAACTAATCTTGCCTTCATAAAAGAGACAAGTACAGGGGCAGGCAAACTGGGTTGACAGGGTTCAAACGATAGACTTCCTGGTCTTAAATAAATCATAGGAATATATGTACAACATGGGGACTACAGTGGATAACACTGTACTGCATATTTCAAAGTTGCTAAGTGATCTTAAAAACCGTCATCACAAGAAAAAAAATTGTAACTGTAGTGACAGATGTTAACTAGATTTATTGCGGTGATCATTGTACCCAAATATCAAACCATTATGTTGTACACCTGGAACTAATACGATCTTCTATGTCAATTACATCTGGAAAGAAAGAAAAGAAAGAACAAACAAACAAACAAGCACCTTAAGGACTCCGGCAGGAAAAGCACAATACAAAGAAATACAAATGGTGGAAACACACGTGCACAAGAAAATGGCACAGATGAAGCCTCTCTCTAGAACAAGGTTTTACTCACACAGATTAGTGGGTAAGGACCAACGTCAATCTAATCAAATATACCATTAAGTGACATGGCAGCTGCTTAAAAAAAAAAAGTGTATTCGGAGGCGGAGGGGGGGGGACACTTATGTAATTGTAACTGCCAGACAGGATACTAAGTATCCTGGACAAACCTTCTCATCTGTAACATTTAAAAAACTTGTAAATACTTTCTATACTGCATAAAATCTTCCAAATGAAGAATTTTAGGGTCTCGAAAGTCTGTTTTTGTGTTTTTAAAGAAGATTTTTCTTTTTTTTAATGTTTATTTTGAGGACAGAGAGAGCACAAGTGAGTGCACAAGCAGGAGAGGGGCAGAGAGGGAGAGAATACGAAGCAGGCTCCATGCTGTTGAGTACGGGGCTCGACTCCACCGTGATATCATGACCTAAGCCGAAATCAAGAGTCCGAGGCTTAACCGACTGAGCCACCCCGGCGCCCCAAAAGTCTGTTTTTTAAAAACCCAAAACAGGGGTGCCGGGGTGGCTCAGTCAGTTAAGCTTCAGACTCTTGATTTTGGCTCAGGTCATGATCCCACAGTTCATGGGATTGAGCCCTGAGTCGGGGTCTGCACCACTGTCAGTGTGGAGGCTGCTTGGGATTCTCTCTCCCTCCCTCTCTGTCTGTGCCATTCTTTCCCTGCTTTCATGTGCGTGCACTTGCTTTCTCTCAAAATAAACTTCAAAAAAACTTAAAAAAAACCTAAAACACCTTTGATTCTTTTTTAAAGTTTATTTATTTATTTTGAAAAAGACAGAGGCAGTGTGAGAGGGAGAGAGAGAATCCCAAGGAGGCTCCATACCGACACTGGTGCAAAGCCTGACACAGGGCTCAATCCCACGAACCGTGAAATCATGACCTGAGCTGAAATCAAGAGTCTGATGCTTAACTGAATGATCCAACCAGGCAACCCTTGACTTTTTTAAAAAGTAGATTCTATGCCCAACACGCAGCTTGAACTCACAACCCCCAAGATCATGCTCTACTGACTGAGCCAGCCAGGCATGCCACCTTTTGATTATAAGGACAGATGATTTAAGGGTATGAAAAATGGAAATACACTAGCTGAATTTCAACAACAAAAATTTTGCATGGTGGACAGGACCAATCATGAGTTACTAAGCAGAACTGACAATGTATTTCTTCCATCTGAATTGACAAATCTTTGTGAGGTATCTTTTTCATCTCAACAGCATCATATTCAAGTTTTAGAGACAGAGAGCATTCAAATGCTGTATCATCCAAAGCCAGGAACTTTAAGCTAGAAAGCATTTTTAATTACATAGCTCTCATTTAAGACAATTTTGGGGAATTCTGGTAGAAAAGGGATCACATACAATTAAAACAATATTTTTCAATAGCACAATTAAACGTATTCTTGTTTTATTATACAAATTGCTGGCATAATAATATATGTATACAATTTTTATAAATAATTTTTAAAGATAGGAATGTGTCCAAAAAAAGTTGGGAGGTGACTTTTTTAAAATCGAATGCTTCACCATTTTGCCTGTGATCCCTGTGCAGGGGCCATGCTGATCTCAGCATCGTTCCAATTTGACCACATGTGCTGCTGAAGTGAGCACTGGCGACAAGTGTTTTAGTCTCAGATTTCTCACAGGGTTGGTTTTTCTACTTACTTTTTTTGTCCTTAGAAAAATCAAAATCCTTATTAAAGTAGCAGACTCTAAGAACAATAAACAATGTTACATTCAAAAAGGATTTCTACAGACATAGAAGTAAAAAGCAATGTGGGAATTCAGTCATTTTTTTCCAATGATTTTAAGCTGGTCAAGTCCAGTGCAAACCATCCCCCAGCCCTTCTGCTGATTTCCTTCAGACTGGTTTTGCACCTCACCCTCCTTGCTGCAGTAAATATGGTTTTCAATTTCAGAGAAGCCTTAGTAAAATCCTTAGGGCTAATTTCCTAAACATCTCTCTCTCCAAGGCTACAATATGCCAAGTGTCCTCCTAGACAGAGGGGCATACAAAGAGGAGAAGCAGGGTTCCTATTTTTACACAAAGAATTAGAGTACAAAGGTGCCAACTGTTCTAAGGAGGTTTCAACATCAGCGCTAGAGGAGCCAGGGAAGTAACCGATGTGTCAACAAGGCCACGTCTGGGAAGAGGCAGGCCTGCAGCCAAGCCATGGGAAAAGCCAAGACCCCCATAGGAAAGCTGCCCCCACAGGAAGAGGCAGTTGAGACAGGCAGTCCAACAGATCACTCTTTTGCCTAGTGTCTTCCCAACCGGAGGCCAAATAATTCCCATAAGCTTTAGTTTCTTCAATTTCATTCTGAAAAGTCAGAAGAAAGACCATCTTGTCCTGCTGCACTCCCCACAATTATTTTCCACCACCCTAAGGCAGGCTCCCTATCTGTGACTAATGCCACAGCTACCTTTGATCTCTCCCAGGTCCAGTAGGAACCAAGCAAGGTCAGTGCCGTATTGCCAAAGTACGCTTCCGGGCATTTCTTTCTCCTCAATTAGGGTCAGTGAATCCTTGGTATCTACCAGACCCTATTCTACTTTTCCAGTCTTCTCTCCCCCTCCTCTTCTTGGTAGTGATCCCCTACATTTCAGCCTATCTGGCCATTCATATCTCCCAAGCACAGGATGTGATATTCCATCGTCACACTTTCGCTGTGAACAGATTCCCACCATGTCAACTTTGTTGGTCAAATTTTTACTCACTCATCAAGATGTAAAATGTCTGCCATTCCAGATTAAACAAACTACCTTCCTCTTTTGAACACCCTCAATACGTTCTGTTCCTACTTATGCCATATATATTCTCCTTGTATTATTGTTATTTGGGTTGCAGTTCTGATCACCTCCCAACTAAAATTTAAGCCCCTCAAAGACAGAGACTCTTGTCTTCTTTGTACTTATGTTCTAGAGAACCTGGCAGTTTATTTCTGTTAAAGTGAGTAGAAGAAAGAGGAGCTACTCAAAATATTACTGTTTCCCCTGCCACTTCGTGTTTCTTTGTACCACTTTAGTGGCAATTAATGATCAGATATTCAACTAATAGCTCATTCACTAAAGCTCAGAACCTCACATCCCAGGACTCCTTTCCTGACACCCATTCAGTCTCCAAGCACCAGGGAGAAGTAATTACCTAGTTCTGTGAGGTCTGGCTTCCTTTCTTTGGTTTCCTGCTTCACTACCCTCCCTCTACTTCATCTCCTACCTTACTAAACCTCTATAGCTTTCTTTCTTCTGTCTTTTCTTTCTCTTTAAAAAATGTTTATTTTTGAGAGAGAGTGAGAGAGTGAGAGGAGGCAGAGAGAGAGGGAGACAAAAGTTCCAAAGTGGGTTCTGCGCTGTCAGTACAGAGCCAGATGAGGGGCAAGCGGGGGAGGGGCAGGGAGTGAAAGGGAGGCACAGAATGCGAAGCATGCTCCAGGCTATAAGCACAGAGCCCGACACGGGGCTCGAACCCACAGACTGTGAGATCATAGCCTGAGCTGAAGTCGGATGCTTAACCAACTGAGCCACCCAGGTGCCCCTAAACTTCTACAGCTTTCCAGTCACCACCCTCCAGTACCTGGTCCCAGTTTCCTCTCAGGTTCACTGTCGGCATCAATTTCTTCCCCTCTCCTGCGTGAACCTTTTCCATCCACAAAAGGAGGAGCTCCTAAATATGACTTGGATTCTGATCGCCATCCTTTTCTCACATACGGCCAATGTCTGGGACTTCCTCTCCCAGTCTTCTTGGCCTTTTCTAATCCTACGAATCCTTTAGAGCTTAGCTAAAATGCCACTTGTCTCTCATCACTGTTCAAGAACATCCATTCGGGGGCAGAACAGTAAGAACTGATATTCGTTGAGTGTTTCCACGTACAGATATCAAGTACTTCACAGAACCTTCTTAGCAGGGAGCTAGATGGTCATCTCACTTTACAATGACAAAACTAAGGCTTACTGATGTTAAATAACGTACCCAAGGTCATACAGCAATTAAAGAGGCAGGATTTGGTATTATGACCCCTCAGTTCAAGCTCTAGCCATCATGCCAAACTCTTTCTGTCCCAACATGTGGGGTAAGGAAGAAAGAGCTGTGCACACACAGATTCTTTCCCAGAGGAAAGGCCTCTGAAGGCGCCTGTGAAGGATCACCTCCCAGGAATGAGTCTCATCTGCCATCTGTTTTCACCAGGGAGCTGTGTGGCTAAGGAGACACAGCAGGAGACAGACGCCAAGTAGGAATTGTCTCAAATCTAACCAGGGGCAACTGAGCATCACTGGTGCAGAAATTAGCCTAGCACCAGAAAATTTTCATGTTTTTATGAAAATTTTATCCTGTCTCAGCTATATGAAGGAGACTAAAGGAAAGCAATCTGTGCCCACACCTAGGCCAGAATTTTAAAGACTGAGATACTTCTTGGGGCACCTGACTGGCTCAGATGGTGGAGCACGTGACTCCTGATCTCGGGGTTGTGAGTTCAAGCCCCACATTGGGCATAGGGCTTGCTTGGGGAAAAGAAAAAAAGTGGGACATTTCTTGGGTCTGTGGGACTCAATAGGAAGAAACTTTGAGGAGGAAGTGAGACCCAAAGGGGTAGAGATGAGGGCATGGGCACATTCCCAATTACGACAGGCCCTCTTCCTTATTCCTCAACATTTCTGCTCCTACTCAGGGAAAGAGAAAAGTCACAACAGCACAAGAGTGGGAAGGGCTGGGTTTACTTTGGGTTTCTCAGATGATCTGAGCAAACAATCTTTTCTCCTCTCTCTAAACTTCTAGCCCAAATGCTCTCTGCCAAGCATCTGCCATGGAAGTTATATTTCTTTCTCTGTAATTTAATTGTTCATGCCTTCCTCCTCAACTGGACTAATTACTAAAGTAGGTTTCTTCATTTTTTTAATTGTTATTTTTTAAAGTAAGCCCTATGCCCAATGTGGGGCTCGAACCCACCACTTAGAGATCAAGAGTCACAGGCTCCACCAACTGAGCCAGCCAAGTGCCCCAGCGTACGCTTCTTTGTACCTCTTAGACCACTTGGTAGGTTTCCTTGCAAACATCAGTTTTAAAGAAATACTTGATTGAATTTACAATGTGATATTTTTTTGCTCACTCATACAGCACTCAGTAGGGGCCTCGAATTAGCCCCAGGGGCTACTTGGAAAAGCTTCAATAAGCTACCCTACCACTTATCAGTTGATCGTTTTAGGTAAGTTAGTATCTCTCTGCATTTGTGCAATGGGGCTAAAAAAAATTATTTTCCTCACAGAGTTGCTGTGATGATTACACGAGTTAACATATATAAAGCACTTTAACAGTATCTGGCATTCAGTAGGCAGACGTATCTTAATTGTTTTCCAAAAACTTAAGAGCTATGACTGTACTTTTCAAATTTGAGCCTGCTTAAAACATTAAGCAACAGGATAATTCCTGTAACAGTTAAAGTGGCACAGGTTGGAATACCTAACTTCTAGTCTCCCACAAATAAGTTACACATCCCTGAGTGAGTTATTCAACCTGACACTCGGTATCCTTATCTGTCAAATGGGGGAGGGGAGCAGAAAACTACCTCTGGGGTCCCTCTGAGCTGAAAAACATTCTGACACCCTATCCGATTTAGATAAGATTACCCCCAGCCACTGGTTCTCACCAAGGATAAATACCAACGATTTTCTTACAAAAAGGGCTTGGAGTTACAAGCTCGGTTTATTCCAAAGGCTGTTTTCTAAGCAGGCCAGTTATCTCTTTCAGGGCATAGTCTTGAAAGTTTAAACAAACAGTACCTTCCCTTCCCCTTTTTGAACAGAGTTTTAATTATTTGTTTTTTTTTAATGTTTATTTCTGAGAGAGAGAGAGAAAGCGTGCGTGGGCAGAGGAGGGACAGATAGGGAGGGAGACAGAGGATCTGAAGCAGGGCTCCGTGCTGACAGCAAAGAGCCCAACGCGGGGCTTGAGCTCAGGAACCCTAAGATCATGACCTGTGCCAAAATCAGATGCTTAACCAACTGAGCCACACAGGCACCCCGTATTTTTTTCTTTTTCTTTTTTTTTTTTTGTGAGAGAGGGTGAGAGTGGGCGCCTGCACAGGGAAGAGGGGCAGAGGGAGACAGAATCTTAAGCAGGCTCCATGCTCAGTCTGGAGCCCAATATGGGGCTCCTTGCAGGGATTGGTCCCACAACCCTCGGATCATGATCTGAACTGAAATCAAGAGTCAACCGATCAACCGAATGGGCCACCCGGGTGCCCTAAACTTTTTTTTAATATGAAAAAGCTCCCTTTAAAAGACAGCCAGCTACCCAAAAAATACAAATACTACCTCTGAATGAAAACGAAAATTTAACATAGCACTCACCTGTATTTAAATGCAATATACAGTTAGAAAAAAATTTAATGTTTAGATCGAGTAGAAAATCAGCAAAAGACTACGTGTATTAAGTAGCTAGCTTCCTTGCTGGTACTTTAAGACTGGGGAAAACTGCCTGAAATAATGAATGGGTATCTTGCACAGTAATTCAGAGACAATATAAACTTGGAGACACATTCTGGGGCAAATATCTTTATGGTTCCCTTTGTAATAAAGCTATTTCTCCACATATGCCCAGCATATATACTAACAGTACCTTGTTGATCTGGTTACAATGAATTCTCCACAATTCAATTCAATGAGCATTTACTGACCACCTCAAATCCGCCTAGCACTGGCCTGTACAATAAATGCTTTCTTTGGTCCCAGGCCATGTCACAGCCACTCTCTATAATCAAAGTATCTTATTGTGTCCTGCAGGCACTGCAGGAAAGGGAGGGGAGGGGCGCAGTGTCAAGCTAAACTGTAGCTGAATTTTTTTTTTTATTGCATTGAGCAAATCAATAATTTGAAAGTAGGAAGTCCCTTTGAGAAAATCGAGTTAATTTTATTGATGACAAAACTGAGAGCTGGAGAAGAGTCCTGCTTTATCCAAGGTCACTCGGGCAATCAGTCTCCTAACAGCCTGGTGCAATTTCCACAAATTCTCTTCACTCTTCTTCACCCACTTTAAGACAAGCAGAGTTAACTACCCAGAACGGAGGGAGGAGGGTGAAGCCCACGTAATCTTCCAGACATACCATTTCTAAAATCCTCAAAAGACTTTTAAAGAGAAAGTGGGATGTACAAAATCTCTACCAGATCCGAACCACTTCCTTACCCACTTTAAGCTTCCAATACTCTTTAATCACCTCTCGCTGGTGGGGGCGGGGGTGGAATGAGAAGCAGGTGATCTGGAAACACGTAAGCGGCACCTCAAAATGTGTTCATTACTCAGCCTTCCGCATTTTTCACCTCGAGGTCCTGAAGGACCCCGGGGGGGGGGGGGGAATCTCTCCCTGGAATCAAAGCAAATGGCGACGAAGGACGGGCAGTAAAATCAGATAGGGGTCGGCTCGCTCGCGACCCGGTTCTCAGAAACGTCAAAGGACGATGACGACACTGCGGACGAGGGGCCTGGAAAGGGCCCGCAGACGGCTTCTCCCCAGGGCTCCGGGTAACCCCGGCCACTAGACCCTCGCCCCCTCCCCGCCTGGACCCGGGGCAGGGCTGGACGTCTCCCAGGGGACCTTCCAACCGCCGCGCAAGGGGAGGACAAGGGCTTGGACTCTCTCCACACTCCGCCCGGGCCGCCTGGAGGGGACCAGGGGGCCGCAACTGCAGAGCCCACCCTCACGCACACACCCTGCGGCCCCGCCCGCCCTCCCCAGAGGCCGGCCCCAAGTCTCACCGTGAGCCCCGGGAGCGGCCTGGGGGCGCTGGGCGAGAATGGGGAGCTGACTCTGGGGCTCAGGCCGGCCGAAGGGCGCTGCACACGGACCTAGGCCCTCCCGACGCCTCGACACAGACACAATGAGTCACAAAGGCCGGAAGTGTGTCAGCATCTCGCCTTCCGGGACTGCGCTGCGCTTCCGGGTCCCCTCTAGGAGCGCAGGAAGAATTTGCATCTCGATTCCCGAATCGTTGGACCACTCACCTGCCCTCTGTGCTCAAGCCTCCAGTCTCAAGGTTATGGTGCTCGGCTTGTGCGCTGGGAGTTAATGTGCAGAACGGACCCGGGGAGCGGTTCAGGCACGAGACACAGACTGCCCAGCTCAGACACCAATCCATATGATAATTCGATTCCTCTCCTGTCCTTTCCATTTCGGACAGTCATTGTAGTAATTATAGTTATTATCAAGCAATAATAATTCTGAGTAATTCTAAGTCTGTGGCCAAGGAACTGAAACAGGGGTGTGTAAACAGAGGAAGATCAAAGTGAAGCCAGGGATGATGGCTGGTTTCATAAAATTGCCATGGTAGCTTCTCTCTGACCCCGGAGACGTCAGTCAATTAAGTGCTTGGTGTTTTCCAATATCTGGCCTGTGGACAAAGGACGTATTTCCACAACCAAAGTAGTTACAAGATTCTGTGTTTTGCTCATGTGGCATGCATGTTATTACAGCAGTTGAAGAGGAGTTTTCAGAGTAATAACAGACATTTTTGCCTTCAGGGTGCTTTCACAACCTGCAGTAATTCTGGCCTTACCTTTACCTGAGTCAAGCTTGCTCCACCTTCCATGTAAGGGTGACCAAGGGCTTTAATGGTTGTAACTTTGCTCTATATTCCAAGTCAAGCTCATGAAAGAGACTGAACTTAGTAGTGGTTGCATGACTCCTATTACTTGGGAGAGATTACTTAAAAAAAAAAAAAAACTTGATGGGGTGCCTGGGTGGCTCAGTGGGTTAAAAATCTAACTCTTGATTTTGGCTCAGATCATGATTTCATGGTGGTGAGGTGAGATCCAGCCCCGTGTCAGCATGGTGTCTGCTTAGGATTCTCTCTCTCCTCTCTCTGCCCCTCCCCCACTTATTCTCTCTCCCCCCACCCCCAAAAAACCTGAAAACCAAGAGGCAATTACAGTATCATTAAATGAAAATTCCAAAGTGGAGGAAAATAGAATCACTTGTAATCCCTCCACCCTAACCAGACTGTGATGACTTTAATTTATCTCTTTCCTCTCTGCTTTCATATATATATTTTTTATTATTTTCTTAAAGTTTATTGATTTATGGTGAGAGCAAGAGAGAGAGAGTGCATAGGGGAGTGACAGAGAGAGAGAGAGAGAGAGAGAGAGAGAGAGAATCCTAAGTAGGCCCTGTGCTGTCAGCACACATCCTGACTTGGGGCTCCATCTCATGACTCTGGGATCATGACTTGAGCTGAAATCAAGAACTGGACGCTTAACCAACTTAGCCACCCAGGTGCCCCTTTTTTATTTATTATTTTAAACATTGTTCAAAACTACAGTTGTATTGGATAGGTGGCTGGGAGGCCTGAAGTACCCGCCACATTCATGCTGTATGACCACTTTTTGCACCAGAGTTGAATGGATCAGACTTGGGTATGTGATGGAAGCTGAATTGGGATATACTCTGGCCACTAGAACTATGGGAAGCAGCCCGGCCTGACAGTTCTGAGAGTTCTAACGGAACAGTAGGAAAGTAAACCATTAGATTCCTTTTCTTAGGGAGTTTAAATGGGAGATACATGTTTAAACAATTGGAAAGCAGGGCGGGTGTGGGGGGCCTGGCTGGCTCAGTCTGAAGAGCATGCGACTCTGGGTCATGAGTTCGAGTCCTATGTTAGATGTAGAGATTACTAAAGAAAATAAACAAACTTAAAAAAAATGCTGTGAGTGTAGCACAGGGTTCACTTAAAAAAAAAAAAACCATCAGGGCAAGAAGAAATCAGTAAGCCAAAGCCATTAGGTGATAGAAGCATGGAAGTCATGAACAAACAGAGGTTTGAGTAGAGAGAAAAACTGAGCCATGGAAACAAAGCCAATGAGGGGCTGGTGCACCACATGGCAGAGCTCACAGAGGGTAGCCATCTAGTACTGAGGGCCCACAGCAGAATGAGGTGACAATCTGTGTAACTTTCAGGCCCCAAACAACATTTTGTCCTTGAGATTGTTCGACTTTGCTGCAGATGTCAGTGCACCCGGTGGCCCTATCTCCCCATGTGTCCTTACAATAAATCCTTTGCCAACAAAAGAACGCAACTTTGTTTCTTGCCACCTGTAATAGCCCAGTCTGACTGATGTGAAATCATGTGTACTATCCATTTATTAAAATATTTTTTATTAAGGAAACTCTATGCCCAACATGGGGCTCAAACTCACAATCCCGAGATCAAGAGTCACCATGTTCTACTGACTGAGCCTAGTAGGTGCCCATCATGTGTACTATTTAAAAACACTTAATATTGGGGCACCTGGGTGGCTCAGTCGGTTAAGCATCTGACTTCAGCTCAGGTCATGATCTCACGATTCGTGAGTTCAAGCCCCGTGTCAGGCTCTTTGCTGACAGCTCAGAGCCTGTAGCCATATTCAGATTCTGCTCACACTCTGTCTCTCTCTCAAAAATAAATAAAGATTAAAAATTAAAAAAAACACTTAATATCATATCATTAACGTTTCACATTTTGCCTCACAGAATGGATAATTATCATTTTAATAGCTATATAGTATTCCCTTGAGCAACTGTACTATTAATTATTTAGAATTCTCTATTTCTAGGGGCACCTGACTGGCTTAGTCAGTAGAGCCTGTGACTCTTGATCTGGAGTGTAGAGCTTACTTTAAAAAAAATGAGGCACCTGGGTGGCTCTGTCTGTTAAGTGTCCAACTCTTGATTTTGGCTCAGGTCATGCTCTCATGGTTTGTGAGTTCGAGCCCCACATCGGGCTCTGCGCGGAGGGTGCAAAGCCTGCTTGGGATTCTGTCTCTCTCTCTCTCTCTCTCTGCCCCTCCCCAGCCTGCTCTCTCTCTCTTTCTCTCTCTCTCTCTCTCAAAATAAATAAAAATAAATTTTAAAAAATAATAAAAAATTTTTAAAAATTAAAAAAAGAATTTCTCTGTTTCTAGACATGTAGAATACTTCTAACATCTTGCTAGTTGAAGAATCATTTGAATGGAGATTTTTGTGCAAATGTCTTTTGGATTTTTTATTACGATGGATTCTTACAAGTGAGTTTACTGAGTTAATAGATATGAACTTTAAAAATATACTCATTACCATATTTTTCCCCAAAGAGGTTTAATTTTTATCTTTGTCCTGCAGCTAAGTTACTTACACCAGAAGGATGACAAATGCCCTTCTATTGATCATGCTTAATTTTTTGGGTCACATCACAGACTTATGGCAGAATTTATTTATTTATAGTTATTTATCAAGCCTATTATGTATCAAGAATTATGCTTGATTTTGGAGGATACAAAAGGGACATCGAGCTGGTCTTCAAGAATTTTTCAAGAAGTCCGGTAGGGGACACTAGACCAAGCCGTGGGTCACCAAAATACAAAGTGAAAAGGTGCATAAATCCAGAGGCACATAAACACACTTTTCTGACCTGGTTGCAGGTTTCTAAGGGCAGAAGGAAGGGATTTGTAGGGTCCCTCTTCTGCAGGTTACGCTCTCTGCTAGTAGAAGAGGGGGCTGTCTCAAACCTGCTCCGAAGTCAGCTCTGTTGCCACTTCCCTGTCCTGCCCCTAAGTGCCACTGCCTTCTGGGTCCGCTGGCCTGGAACAACCTCTTCTTCAGTTTCCAGACCTATGAATGGTCCATAACACATAAAATCGTTCTGTACAATAGATTTAACCCTCAGTTTCTGAATAAATGAGGGAGATTATAACAGTGCAACTGGAATCAACTCAAGGTGAATATTTACTGTTTTCAGCCATCTCAGCCATCAGAGATTTATCCCTGGCCGGCTCTCCAATGCTTACCCCTGCTTGAAGTTCTCTGCTTTGTCCAGAACCTTCTTTTCATCCCCTTTCTCCTAGGATCCTAACACTCTCTCAGAGTTTTTATTCCATTGAGTGTCAACTTCTCTTTAGGTATGTCAATCTACCCCACCCCATATCCACCCCTAAGTGCATCTGATAAATATTTGCTACTCAAATAATGGTTTTCACTGTAGGAATGCAGAATTCACTGAGAGAAACCTTCCAGAAGCACCTGCCAGGTGTGTATGATTATGGGAGTGATGCAGACAGGTCGGTGGATAAGAGAAAAACCTTTCTCCTTCCCAAAGACATGGAAAACATTTCCCAGAAACCACACAGAATTGACATGCCAAGGATGTAAAAAAGACCAGGCTGCCTTCTATCTTGTGTCAGAAACTCTCATAATTCTGCCCCTGGCCTTATCCCCACTGGTCTTTCACATCTCTTCAGCTAGAAAGAGAATCACATAGCCATGCCAAGAACCATCAGAGCATAGAGGATGGAATTAGCCAACCATGATTGGCTAAGATGTATGAAGATTCACTACCTGGGATATGGTATCCATGAGCTGAATGGAAGGTGAGAACCTGAGCAAAAGCAGCAACAGGGAGAAAAATAGGACAGCTGAGCTCCTTGGGGCAGAAGGGGCAGAGATTTGAGTACTGACGAACAGGTTCTGCCCCAATGGATAAGAACTTAAATATCTAGGATGCTCTCCTCTGAGATATTGATTATTCCATGGGATGACTGAAGAATCTGGTGAACTCCGGGGCACCTGGGTGGCTCAGTCTGTTGAGCATCCGACTTTGGCTCACGTCATGATCTCGCAGTTTGTGGGTTCGAGCCCTACGTCGGGCTCTGTGCTGACAGTTCGGAGCCTGGAGCTTGCTTTGGATTCTGTCTTCCTTTCTCTCTTTGTATTTCTCTCTCTCTCTCTCTCTCTCTCTCTCTCTCTCTGTTTCTCTGCCTCTCCCCTGCTGATGCTCTCTCTCTCTGTCTCAGAAATAAGCAAACATTAAAAAAAATAATCTAGTGAATTCCTCTTAAGCTTCACCAGATACCAGGCATAGTGTACTTATTCCAAGCGTACAAATTAGAGTCAAATGGAGCTGAGTTCAAGTCTCAACTCCGCCACCAACAAGTTATGTGTTTGGGGCTTTTTAATAACCCCTCTCTAAGCTTTCAGTTTCTTCATCTGTAAAATGATGACAGTTAATAATTGATAATTATTGATTGATAATAACTGGTAGCTGATAATGGTGATCCTAACCTCACAATGTCTCTGTGGGAGGTAAGTGTCTGATAGCAAATCATTTGGCACACAGTGAACACTGTGATAAAACAGTATCAAAAACAAATAGCAATCATTTGGCACACACTGTGATAAAACAGTATCAAAAACAATGATAAAAAAAATCATTTTTATTTTTATTTTTTGAGAGAGAGAGAGAGAGAGAGAGACAGAGCACGAGCGGGGGAGGGCAGAGAGAGAGAAGGAAACACAGAATCCAAAGCAGACTCCAGGCTCTGAGCTGTCAGTGCAGAGCGTGATGCAG
Organism: Cryptoprocta ferox; assembly: GCA_028646485.1. Taxonomy (NCBI): domain Eukaryota; kingdom Metazoa; phylum Chordata; class Mammalia; order Carnivora; family Eupleridae; genus Cryptoprocta; species Cryptoprocta ferox. Next base: position 31,392,586 of record CM053564.1, read on the forward strand.
GGTTCGAACCCACAAACCATGAGATCATGACCTGAGCTGAGGTCAGACGCTTAACCTACTGAGCCACCCAGGTGCCCCATATTGTTTTTTAATCATAATCTTTTTTTAAAAATTTTTATATAGTTTATTTTTGAGACAGAGACAGAGCACGAGTGGGGGAGGGGCAGAGAGAGAGGGAGACAGAATCTGAAACAGGCTCCAGGCTCTGAGCTGTCAGCACAGAACCTGATGCGGGGCTCGAACCCACGAACTGCAAGATCATGACCTGAGCCGAAGCCGGACACTTAACCGACTGAGCCACCCAGGCGCCCCGTTTTAATTATAATCTTAACTGGAAAAGGGAATAATGGCACTTACATCAGTATGGGGGAAAAGAGACAAGTAAATAATCTAAGAAGACACTTTTCCAGTGGCACTATGGGTAAAGCAAAACATCTTTGTACATGATCATTGAAGGTCTCTCTGATTATTTCCTAAGAACAGATTCTAAGAAATGAGGATTGCAGGGCCCACAGAGGGTCTACATTGAAATAGTGCTGGTGACCCCAAGGTTCGAGACCTGTGGGCAAACAAGCCCAGCTAATGAGTCAGGTGACATCTGCAGGAGAGTTTTGAAAGAACTCCAAGTACCACTAAATGTAATGATTTACTATTACAAAGCAACACCATACCTAAGGCCTGGAAGGCTGCCCCAAACAAATAAAAGTCTCTGAAGGGCTCTCCAGAAACTGTGGGCTCCCAAGGTTGACTTGTGTGTTGTGAAAGCTGGTGGAGTTAACACTAATGAGGTGAATCCCTGAACATGCTGCTGACACTAGGCACTAGGGCTCTGGGGGTGTTTCTTCAAGTGAAAGTCTAGTGACTTCCTGTTGTGAGCTCCTCAGGGTTCTCCCTGTGGGAGCCAGGTGTATCCTGGGTTTATAGTGAGAATCTGTTTGATGTAGTCTTATACCCAGGAACATTAATTAATACATTGGGGTCACTATAAACTAGATTTAGCTAGCAGGATGCCTGGCTGGCTCAGTTGGTGGAGCATGCACCCCTTGATCTTGGGGCTATGAGTTTGAGCCCCACTTTGGGTGTAGAGATTACTTAAAAATAAAATCTTTAAAAAAAGATTAAAAAAATTTTAGCTAGAGATCTTTTGGGTCACTCAGATAGTGTGATTTCAGGTACCAAACCTTTGTGGGGGTGGCCTTGTGCTGAGGAATTTTCCAAGGCCCAAATAGTCACATATCCCCATGGTTATCTTCTTTGGTGTGGGGTTTACTCTTTTTTTTTTAACATTTTATTTTATTAAAAATTTTTTAATGTTTCTTTTTGAGAGGGAGAGAGGGAGAGAGAGCAGGCAAGTAGGAGAGGGGCAGAGAAAGAGAGGCACAGAATCCGAAACAGGCTCCAGGCTCTGAGCTGTCAGCACAGAGCCCGACAGGGGGCTCAAATTTACAAACTGTAAGATCATGACCTGAGCTGAAATCGACACTTAACCTACTGAGCCATCCAGGCTCCCCTTTTTCATTTTATTTTTTGACAGACAGAGAGAGACAGAGCATGTGCAGGGAAGGGGCAGAGAGAGAGAGAGAGGGATACACAGAATCCAAAGCAGGCTCCAGGCTCTGAGCTGTCAGCACAGAGCCTGACACAGGGCTTGAACCCACGAACTGGAAGATCATGACCTGAGCCGAAGTCAGATGCTTAACCGACTGAGCCACCCAGGTGCCTCAGTGTGGGTTTTACTCTTATTCACTTTTCAGGGTGTTGTCCTTTGAGGTTCCTAACTTTGGGCAGAGGGCTCAGGTCCCTCCTATCCCCCTCATGTGTGTCCTGTTAAAACCCATGTTCTGGGCACCAGAGATGAGCAGACATTCCAGAGAAAAGTCACTCTAGAGTGTGCTTATCCCTCTGGATTACTGCTTTCTGTCATTTTTTTTTCTGGCCTCCAAGGGATTCCCTTACTTTCCCACCAGCTCATTCATGCGTTAGTAAAAGATACTTTTTGCATGGAACCCATCATTTGTCGGTGTGCTATATGGGAGGGGGTTTCTCTGCTCATCTTGGCTGCCATATGGCCAGAAGGGGAAGTCCAGGAGGACATATATTTAAGACTTGCAAGTCTGAAAAATTATAGATGCGTCTGGAGTAAAACAGGCTTGATGATTACATCTCAGAACACTAAAATGAGGAGGCTCGAGCAGGCTACAAAGGAAAAATACCTGGAGATTCTGCTTTTATAGAGAAGATAGTGTGTTTATGGATCTCATTCCAAGGGGACAAGCCCTTCATGAGGGCTTACAAAATGAATGGGAGGCAGATAAGGACAGAGTCGGATAGGTTTTTAGTTGGTTGAATAACCAGACCCAAGTTATATTGAAAAATTCATGGCAACTTAAAAAACCTTTTTAAATATTTTATCTATTTTTGAGAGATAGAGAGAGGCAGGGTACTAGCAGGGGAGGGGCAGAGAAAGGGGCAAACACAGAGTCAGAAGCAGGCTCCAGGCTCTGAGCTGTCAGCATGGAGACCGATATGGGGCTTGAACTCATGAACTGTGAGATCATGACCTGAGCCAAAGTCAGATGCTTAACTGACTGAGCCACCCAGGTGCCCCTTACAAATTCACACAGGGTGCAAATGCACCCTCCAGAGCAGCTACTACTGGGTTCTGCCCTGTTTCCTATTCAACAGGATCCTCTTATATACGCTTTATACTAACTGTTTCCTGTTTTACCAACGTTATGTATGGGAATGTTGGCAACAGAAAGTTAGATTTGTACATGACTGAGGCTAACAGTGTTAATGTGCATGTTGAAGGTGGAAAAGCAAGCCCTGTCTCTACACCCACACCCCAAACAGGGAACAGGTGAATTAAAATGTAACAGAACCAAACGTTCTGCATCCAGATGGAAAAGTCTACAACACATCCCTGTGGCCACCATCCAAGATGGAACATCAGCTTGGAAAAAATAAGTCAGAAAGGACTGGATGTGGAAGATGTGGCTTTTCGACAGTAACATTGGTGAACAAGGGTCGGGGCTCTCCATCGACTGTAAACTCCAAATGAGCCAAGAGTGTGGTTCAATAACAGTTGAGCAACTCTTGGGGTCTGTGAACAGCAGCACAGAGTCCAAACATGAAGTGAGAGGCATGCCTTCCTTCACAACTGTCAGGCCACCTGGGTGCAGGATCTTACCTTCTGGGCACCAGAACAAGCCAGAGTGCAGGGGGGAGGGTTAGCAAAATAGGAAAGGGACAATGGAAGCTTCTCCTCTAGGGTTCTCCCAGAAAAGCAAGGTCGGCTTAGGCTGAATGGAGAGGCTCAGAGGGAGACTGTGTTAGTCTGCTGGGGCTGCCATGATAAAGCACCATGGGTCGGGGGGGGGGGTGCCTGGGTCTCAGTTGGTCAAACGTCCAGCTTTGGCTCAGGTCATGATCTCATGGTTCTATGGGTTTAAGCCCCACATCGGGCTCTGTGCTGACAGTTCAGAGCCTGGAGCCTGCTTGGGATTCTGTGTCTCCCTCTCTCTCTGCCCCTCCCCGACTTGTGCTCTGTCTCTAACTCTCTTTCTCAAAAATAAATAAACATTAAAACACACACACACACACACACACACACACACACACACACACACCACAAAGTATCATGAACTGGGCAGCTTCAACAACAGACATGCATTGTGTAAGATCTGGAGGATAGAAATCCAAGATCGAGGTGTCAACAGGGTTCATTCCTTGGCTTGTAGATGCCTGTCTTCTGTCTCTTCTGTCCATCTGTCTTCACATGGCTTTCCCTCTGTGTGTCTGTGCCCTAATGTCCTCTTCTTTTAAGGAGCCCAGTCCTATTGGATTAGGCTCATCCAATCACCTCGTTTTTGTTGTTGTTTAGATTATATTTTTAAGTAATCTTTTTTTTTTTAAGTAATCTTTACACCCAGGGGCGCCTGGGTGGCTCAGTCGGTTAAGTGTCCAACTTCAGCTCAGGTCATGATCTCATGGCTCATGAGTTCAAGCCCTGCATCAGGCTCACTGCTTTCAGCACAGAGCCTGCTTCATGCTTCAGATCCTCTGTCCCTCTTTTTCTGCCCCTCCCCTGCTGGTTCTCTCTCTCTCTCTCAAAATACATAAATAAACTTAAAAAAAAGTAATCTCAAACTTACAACCCTGAGACCAAGAGTCACACACTCTACCAACTGAGCCAGCCCCTGTCCTTAAGTAATTTTTGAGATACAATTGACATATAACATTATATTAGTTTCAGGTATGCAACATAATGATTTGATTTGATATAGGTATATATTGCAACATGATCACACTAATAAGCCTGGCTAACATCTGTCACCAAAAATTTTTTTCTTGTGATGAGAACTTTTAAGATCTATTCTCTCAGCAACTTTGAAGTACTCAGTATAGTGCTACTGACTACAGTTGCCATGCTGTCCATCATGTCCCCATGACTTATTTATAACTCAAAGCTTGTACCATTGATCCCCTTCACCCATTTTGCCCAACCCCCTACTTCACTCCTCTATGGCAACCACCAATCTGTTCTCTGTATTTATGAGCTTTCCATCCCCTAGATTCCACACAAAAGTGATCATACATATGCTATTTGTCTTTCTCTGTCTGATTTATTTCATTTAGCATAATGCCCTCAAGTTTCATCCATGTTGTCTGAATAGTATTCCATTGTGTCTGTCTATCTCTAGCTATCATTACATTTTCTTTTTTTAATTTTTATTAAAAATTTTTTTAAATGTTTATTTATTTTTGACACAGAGAGAGAGAGAGACAGAGCATGAGCAAGGGAGGGACAGAGAGATAGGGAGACACAGAATCTGAAGTAGGCTCCAGGGTCCAGTTGTCAGCACAGAGCCCGACAAGGGGCTCAAACCCACAAACCATGAGATCATGACCCAGTCCGAAGTCAGACACTCAACTGACTGAGCCACCCAGGAGCCCCTATCATCACATTTTCTTTACCCATTCATCTGCCTGTGGACACTTAAGTTATTTTAGTGTCTTGGTTATTATACATAATGCTGAAATGAATATGGGGGTGCAGGTATCTTTTGGAGTTAGTTTTAAATTTTAAACATAGGGATTCTTGTCTTTATAATTAAAACAGTGGTTGGACTGTAGCAAGGTGGCCAGAGGGAGGAGGAAGTCAAGTTCAGCTCAGTTCTGCTCAGCTGGAACCATTGATGATCCTCCTGCAAGTGAACTGCCCCCTTGTTTACAGGCCTATTCATATCAGGGAAGGATATGACCACTGGGTCTCAGCAGAAGGTCACTCCGGAAGGTCACTATAGGATTCAGATGGCCTTGGTCCTAACCTTGTTTGTACTAGGTGCTCTTAGTCTAGTTATGTAACCTTTTGGGGCCTCAGTTTCTCTGTAAAACTGGGATTATAACAACATCTACCCCATCAGGCAGTCATGAGGCTCTAGTTGAGTTGACTCATGTAAAGCTTATTGGTATGGTTCCTGGCACGCCCTGAACTATTGTGGTTAGCTAGTAACGCCATTGTATCTTGATTATATTTTTGGACTCACTCACATGGGGCACAAGATGAGTTTAGGGCTCTGGGTGGTTGAATGACTCTTGGGCTTAGGCTGCATGTATAGACCCATCCACCAGCTCTCTCCAGACTGTATGTCAGTGACCGGGCACCTCTGTCTACATAAAGCACACAAAGGTGGCAGAGATATAGGAGAGCTTGGTACAACTCCAGTGGCTCTGACAGGCACTCAACTGGAACAGGGTGCCCTTCCTCATCCTTTAAGAACCAAAGAAAAGAAGACAGTGATACCACTGGGCTGTGTTCCCAGGTCTTGCTTTCATTTGCTCAAGTCATACACAAATTTTGCAGGACCCTCTTTGAAATTCTGGGACTCAACCTTACAACATGTTACTAAGGCTTCTCTGATCATTGCAGTGTCAATCACAGCCAAACTGAGAGCCATTTATAGCAGTGCCTCCCCCAGATTGCCTTTGGTAAAGGCCAAATGGCAGAGGAGAGAGATATGAGGCATGGAGATGCATCTCAGTGCTGGGCCAGAACCTGGGAAGCTGCTGAACTAACCCCAGAGCTTCCTCTAAACATCTGAGTAGTCTGTAGAGGAGGAGGATCCTCATCGCTCCAGGGAGCTTGCAGCATAAACAAGCACATTGTGGATGTACAGACACATCCAGGCAGCATGAGGTGGTTGGCCATGAAGTGAACTGTCATTCACGACCACATGATCCTTAAAGCTTCCAGTTCCAGGAGTCACAGTCTGATTTTAACAATCGATGACAGGTACTGAATGTTAAGAGAGAATAAGGAAGGATACAGGAATGGGCTAACTGGAAGTTTTGAAGGACTTTGCAGTAGGAAGAACACTTGATAAATAGCATTTTATCAGGAAAGTGAAGAAAGGCAGGTTGGGGGGCGCCTGATGGCTCAGTCGGTTAAGCGTCTGACTTCGGCTCAGGGCATGATCTCACAGTTTGTGGGTTCAAGCCCCGCATTGGGCTCTGTGCTGACAGCTCAGAGCCTGAAGCATACTTCAGATCTGTGTCTCCCTCTCTCTCTGCCCCTCCCCCACACATGCTCTGTTTGTCTCTGACTCAATAATAAATAAACATAAAAAAAAAGAAAGGCAGGTTGGTTGAAAGAATGATGGCAGGCAGACTTCATTCAGATGACTTGGACACGAAGACCAAAAGAAAACCCAAACAGATTACACAGTTTAGGCAGGAGATGAACAGAGATCTCATGGGCAGGAGGAGCTAGCTTCAGAACGGGGGCTCTGTGTGAATGTATGTCTGCATGTACATATATAAAAGTGCTTTGCAAGCTGCAAAACACAGGAACACGTTAGTCATTATAGAAGGGTGGTCGCTGAAGGATAGATCGGCAAGAAGAGAGAAGATCCAGGATTTGACCATGGCGGGAAAGAAAAGACCATGAGGGTGGTGGCCAGGTCAGGGGCAGGGGCTGGGCTAAGGGTGGTGGAAGCAGAGCTGAGAAATTTTAATCAGTCACACAGGTCACAGCAATTTGGATTGAGCTGGACTTAAGAGACTGAGATGAAGAGAGAAAGGGGGAAGCTGAGCATGACTCCCACTTGGGTGGTTTGTGTTTGGGTTATCAAAGGGAGGCTAAAGAGCTAGGAAGAAGTATCGAGGATGGCAGGTGGAACCCAGGCAGTGCCTTCCGGGAGACACATGGCCAATTTGGATGCAGGGAGCCACAGCCCAAGAGAACACAGGGGTGAGGGAGCTTGGAGGAAAGTTTCAGTGATTCCGTAACTCACTCCCTTGCCTCATGATTTTGCTGGTGGCAGTACAGTGTATATGTTATGCATGATTTTACACAGTTGGTCCCCAGGCTCTCCATTCATCTGGAGCCCAGGGAATGCCCCATCGGGGATACCCAGGGACAGATCCATGGTCCCTGCATAGCACCCTTGAGGCTCATCGCCATGGCTTCCACCACATCCCTGAGATGCAAGGCTGTCTCCCAGAAGCCACCTGTAGTGAGGTGGTTACATGTTGGAACAAGGCTCTCTGTGTATTTCTCTTTATAGCCAGTTGGGGAAGTACGGGGACTCCGTGAAAAAAGGGCATGTAAATGGTAGTCACTTGGCCTCTGCCTCTTACTGGGTGTCTGGTTTTGTGCAACCAACTTGACCTTTCAAACCATCTACTCCTTGTCTGTAAAATAGGGATGATTTTGGCCACTGCTACCCACTCTGCTGTCTTGAGGATCATGTAGACTGGTGGATAGACAAGCTTTATATATTATTTTTTTTAATTTAATTTTTAAGTGATGTCTATACCCAACGTGGGGCTCAAACTCACAACCCCAGGGTTAAGAGTTGCATGCTCTACCAACTGAGGTGCCTCTGGCAATGCTTCTTAAACCACAAAGTACCTAATAGGTGGCAAACCTTACCATTCTTTAAATGCTGAAAACTGCATTTCTCCCCACCTTGCAAAATATAGCTAGGGGAAGGATCTCACACAATTTATTCGGCGTGGGTCTGGATTAAAGGAAAAGAAACCAGTATTTTTTTAAACAGTTTTTTCCAAATCATCCACATTCACTCTGAAAGAAGAGACACTTGTTCCAGCAAGCCCACTGTCAAGGGGCTGCCTCCCCAGAGGCCCTGGAACACAGACGGTGTCTGACCTGCAAATGCTCCCCTGCTCAGCCAGAGAACAGCCAGATGGCCATTGCCACCTCCCTCCCTGTGCAAACACCTCTCACCCAGCAGAGTAAACAGGCCTCCCTGGGTAAAGAGGTGCGCCTCCATGCTGCTTCTGTGTGGTGTAGCCAAGAAAACAGGGAGGCTGATCTAGGGGCTTGGGCTGTGTTTTCAGTCAGGGCCCCAAAGCCACAGGGTCATCTGTCTTGGCTCCTTCTCTGTGTAAACAGGGTTGGCAGCCCATGTAGTTTGAGTACAGCCAGGGCCCTGCTCTCACTCCTCGGGTGCAAACAAATGACAAAGAATCTTTGTAACTGTCCAGAGGAGTGGCTCAGCCAAGGAGGGGAGCCTGTACTGGGAGGGGCCGAGGGTGGAGCCCAGGGGGTTAGGGGTTCTGGGGGAGGCCAAGGGGCGGTGTCCACAACATCCCCTGTGCCATATGATGGCACAGTTTTGCTGCGGCTAACCCCCAGAGGCATCAGCTTTGCTGTGGCTAACCCCCAGAGGACAGGGTCCATCACCTGCAGCAGAAACCAGGGGGCTGAAAGTAAGGGAGGGAACAGAGCTAATACCCGCTGCCCCAACACTTTCCCTACCATAGCATTTCAGGTGTGGTTAAAAAAAGTAGTGAGCCTGGGTGGTTCAGTCAGTGAAGCATATGACCCTTGATTTCAGTTCAGGTCATGATCTCACAGTTGGAGAGTTCAAGCTCCTCACTGAGCTCCACACTGACAGTGCGGGGCCTGCTTGGGATTTTCTCTCTTTCTCTCTCTGCCCCTCCTGTGCTCGTGCTCTCTCTCTCTCTCTCTCTCTCTCTCAAAAATAAATAAATAAATAAATAAATAAATAAATAAATAAATAAAATAAAAAAGGACTAAGCCCGCCTCTTAAAGCAGTGCTGGATGGGGACGCTTGGGTGGCTCAGTTGATTGAGCTTCTGATTCTTGATTTCAGCTCAGGTCATGATCTCATGGTTCCTGAGTTTGAACTCTGCATTGGGATTCTCTCTCCCACCCACTCTGTCCCTCTCCCACCCCCACTCTCTCTCTTTCTCAGAATAAATAAACTTTAAAGAAAAAAGCAGTGCAGGATAAAAGAAAGAATACTAGTTGGAGAATTGAGGAAACCAACTGTATTCCTGCCTCCACCCCTAAAGAGCTGTGTGCCCTTTGGATGGTACCTTATCCTCTCTTGAGTTTCCTTGCCTGGATAAATTAGAATTATACTCTGCCATTTGTTGAGCCCCCATGGTGTGACAGAGACTTTAGATCTATTAATTTATTAATCCACCCATCTACCCAAGGAGGTGGGTACGACTGTCCCCACTTCAGAGATAAAGAAAGTGAGATCCGGCTGGCAGAGCTGACTTGCGCCAAGAGGCAACTGACGCTGCGGAAGCAGCTCTTCTCTCTGCTGAACCCCCGTTCTGGCCTGCAACTAAGAAAGGCGGGACTTCTTTCCTTGATGTGAAAGCTGAGACTAGGCAGGTACTGGGCTACTTAGAACAGCCTTTATTGCTGGAAACAGAGGTTCGGAAGCAGGTAAGCACAGGGCTCTGGCTCCACCCCCTCTCCCCCAGATCTCCTCCTCAGGGACTCATTTATCACCTTGGTTAAAATCCAGGGAAAGAGAACAATCAAGAACTTGTTCCACACCCTGAGGGGGAGGGGGGAGCACTCAGCAGCAAGTCTTGGAGTCACTGTTACCACCGCTTCTGTTCCAAGGCAATTCATAAATGTCTAAATTTCCACGGCGCATTTGGGAGGCTGCAGAAGGGAGGGAGAGGACCTGTAACCCTTATACCTACAGGCAAAAATGAGTGCTGGGAGGCTTTGCTAAGGGGAAGAAGACAGGTTCAGAGGATTTTGACAGTCATCTCTTGACCATCATATTCCAGGAAGGGGAACCATATGCTTCTGCCCCTGGGTCAAATGCAGCTTGCCACTTGTTTTTGTACAGCCAGAGATCTAACAGTTTTATGTTTTTGCGTTGTTGAAAAAAAAATAAAAAGAATTGTTTGTGACATGTGAAAATTACGTTAAATTCAAATTTGAATGTCCATAAATAAAATGATTTTGGAATGCAGCCACACTCCTTCATTTACAGAGTCTGTTGCTTCTGCGCCACGGTGGCAGAGTTGAGTAGTTGTGACATCAACCACGTGGCCCAAAAAGCCTAAAATACTTACCATCTGGCTCTTTCCAAAAAAAAAAAAAAAAAAAAGTTTGCGATCTCCTGTTCTAAAATGCATGTGGCTTGGGGTGAGTGCATCACCATTATGGAGGTAGATACTTATTGAATCCCTTGTTATCTGCATGGAAGCCTCACTTCAGCTCTGCCTGATGGCCCTGGAGCCAGCTGGGTCTGGTTGGTAGCCTGAGGAGTGTGGGCTCTCAGACTGGAGGTCGGTTGGGTCGGTGAATGAGTAGTCAGACCTGCCCTCTCCCCTCCCCCTCAAAGGTCTAGTCCTTTCCTCCCCAGCATTCACAGTGCTGGGGGCCAGGCTTGGGCTCCTCAGGAGGGACAGTGGAGGCTTTTCTCCTGGAGACACTAATCAAGAGACAAGGTCCAGACACTGACAGTTGAGTCTAGTTCCCACCATACCCTCTAAGGGAAGCTCATAGTGGACAAAGCCTGGCTGCATGCAGAGCTTCCACGGAGCTTCCAAGAGTCCCTCGCTGATGTGTGAATGGAGAGCCAAGACGTTTGAGGAAAGCCCTTATAATTTTTTTTTTAATTTTATTTTTGGGTAACCTCCACACCCAACGTGGGGCTCAAAGTCACAACCCTGAGATCAAGAGTCATGTTCTCTTCCAACTGAGCCAGCCAGGCACCCCAGGAAAGCCCTTATCTTAAGGGTATGTGTGATGAGGTCCAGGTTTTGGGGCCGATCAAGGAAGATATGATCAAGACGTGTCAGTGTTGTACCACATGTTTTAGTAGGTGGAGCTTGCACAGGATTGTATGAAAGGCGCCTTATAGAGACAAGGGAAAGGACCACTCAGGAGAGAGGGGTCTAGGAGGGAGGACTTGCATGTCTAGGGGACATTGCTCAGCCCCACGGTAGGGAGATTCTGGGTCAGAATCCCCTAACAGCAGCATTGGCTTGGTGGCTTTTACAGCCCTGGGGTTTGTCTTATCCATGGCTAGCTGATGTTGGGTGCAGTTTTGCAAAGCAGGCAGGCCCTACATGGCTAAAAATATGTTTGTGTGGGCTATATTTAAAGCAATAGGATGTGTAAGAATTGAGGTTAGTGCTTGCTGGTGGGCTTTGAGCCTGCGGTGAAGTAAACAACACAGGGGCCATCTTTAGCTTATTTATGTAACAGCTGGCACAGCAAGAGAAAGACCAGGAAACCATGACAGTGAGGGAGCAGAAGGAAACATTTAATCAAACTTCTGTGGTTAATGTCTGCAGAGATAGGAGAAGAAATTGCAGAATGCTCTAAAAGAGGAAGAGTATCTTGGAAATAACATTAGCGCAAAAATGAAAAGTTCATTAGAAGAGAAGTTTAAGGGGAGCATGGGTGACTCAGTCAATGGAGTGTGGGGCTCTTGATCTTGGGGTTGTGAGTTTGAGCCCCACGTTGTGTGTAGAGATTACTTAAAAATAAAATCTTAAGGGGGCGCCTGAGTGGCTCAGTTGGTTAAACCTCCGACTTTGGCTCAGATTATGATCTCACAGTTGGTGAGTTCGAGCCCTGCGTCAGGCTCTGTGCTAACAGCTCAGAATCTGGAACCTGCTTCGGATTCTGTGTCTCCCTCTCTCTGCCCCTTTCCTGCTCATGCTCTGTCTCTTTGTCTCTCTCAAAAATAAATAAACATTAAAACATTTTAATAAAAAAATAAAATCTTAGAGAGGGAGAGACAGAGAGAGAGAGAGAGAAAGAAGGTTAAGGAAATGTGCCAACAAATAGAACAAAAAGACGAAGAGATTGAAAACATGAGTGAGTGGTCTCATTGGCAGCACATATACTGAGAATGTGAGGGGAAAACATATGGAAATTAGAGAGTCAACCCAGGAGTTTCCACTGCTGGAATTTCAGCAATCCTGATTTTCACAATCCTGAATTTCAGGATTTTTGGAGAGAGAATACAGAAAATGAAGTGGGGAGAAATTGTCAACAAAAGAGTGTAGGAAAATGTCACAGATATACAGAACATGTACAGCCCACTGAATGTTTAGCAAGAAGGAATTTGGGGAAGAAAGAAACAAAACCTCATTGATGTGAAACTTACTACCCCCAAAGTATCCAGAAACAAACAAAAGAGGTCTCATATAAAGGACTAAGAATCCCAAGTAGGAACCCATCACAGAGCCCCATGCAGAGCTTGATCTCACGACCTGAGCCAAAATCAAGAGTCAGATGCTTAACCGACTGAGCCACCCAGGTGCCCTGCTCCTGGATTTCTTTACTGCAACACTGAAAGTTAGAAGACAAAATTCCAAGGAAAAATAATATCAAAACTAGAACTTTATACCCCCACTAAGGAAAGAGTAATGAGGAGAGCAAAAGGGCATTTTCAGTTATGCAAAGTCTCAAAATATTTACTCTGCAGGCACACTGTCTCAGGAAGTTTACAGAAGGATGTGTGTCACCCAAAGAAGGTGTACTCAAGAGAGAAATTGGCGGGGGGCGGGCAACACGTGGGTGGCTCAGTTTCAGCTTGGGTCATGATCTCGCTGGTCCTGAGTTGGAGCCCTGCATCAGGCTCTGTGCTGACAGCTCGGACCCTGGAGCCTGCTTAGGATTCTGTGACCCCTCTTTCTCTGCCTCTCCCCCACTTGAGCTCTTTCTCTATTTCTCAAAAATAAATAAACATTAAAAAGAGAGAGAGGGAGGGGCGCCTGGGTGGCTCAGTCGCTTAAGCATCCCGCTTCAGATCAGGTCATGATCTCGCGGTTCGTGGGTTCGAAGCCCGCGTCAGGCTCTGTGCTGACAGCTAGCTCAGAGCCTGGAGACTGTCATTGGATTCTGTGTCTCCTTCTTTCTCTGACCCTCCCCTGCTCATGCTGTCTCTCTCTCTCTCTGTCTCTCAAAAATAAATAATAAAAAAATATTTAAAAAAATAAAAAGAGAGAGAGAGAGAGAGTGACAGAGAGAGAGAGAGATCTGGCAGCAGCAGGAGACCCAGGATGGGGTGGAGCTGGGCCTGGGTCCAGGGCTCCCCGGGGTGCTGCTGACAGGAGACAGGTGTCCTGAGGTGACAGGTGTGTGGCAGCTGGGAGAACAACAACTAGGTCATTTTGGAACAAGAAAAAAGAGCTAGGGATTTTTTAATAAAGATTTTATGGGGCACCTGGTGACTCAGTCAGACTTTTGATTTCACCTTGGGTCATGATCTCACAATTCATGGGTTCCAGCCCCGCATAGGGCTCTATGCTGACAGTGCAAAGCCTGCTTGGGATTCTCTCTCCACCCCATCCCCCCATCCCTGCCCCACTTGTGCTCTTTCTCCCTCAAAATAAATAAACTTAAAAAAAGAAAACTTAAAAAAATATTTATTTTTGGGGTGCCTGGGTGGCTCAATCAGTTAAGTGTCCAACTTAGTTTCAGGTCATGATCCAACGGTTTGTGAGTTTGAGCCCTGTGTTGGGCTCTCTTGCTCTCAGCACAGAGCCCACTTCAGATCTGCCCCTCCCTCCTCTCAAAAAAAAAAAATAAACATCAAAAAAATAGGTAATCTTTATTTTATTTTAGGTAAGCCCCAGCATGAGGCTTGAACTTACAACTCCCAGATCAAGAGTCGCACGCTCTGCTGACTGAGCCAGCCAGATGGCCCAAAAGAGCTCTAGGATTTTTCTAAAGAGCAACATATATGGCTGTATTCAAGTTACAGATCAAACTGTTCCCAAAACCTAAAAAAGAGATTTTAGCTCCTATGGAAAACAACTTTTTGCATTTCTTAAACCATTCCCATCCTCCTCCTTTTTTTGTTTTGTTATTGTTTGGCAGTTTTGTTTATTTTTTTTAAAACAAGACAAAAAGCAAATTTAATAGGTATACTTATGGGGTATCCACACGGATAGGAAATTCTGAAGACAGGGAGGCAACATGAAGCTTATATGAGCTCAGAAGAAAGGTAGGATCCTGAGGACACAAAGAGTAGAAAAGTTAACAGCAAGAAGGTGAAAGGAGATGTTTGGAAAAACTAGATTGTTCTATTGAGCACATGAGTTCCATTGGTAAAGAGAGGGGACTGTTAATACTCTGCCTGGTGCAGGCTCCCCTTTCCAGTGTGAATTTACACAGTTATGGGGGAGGCAGAGTCCCTTTCCTGCATCTGCTGGGTTTTTATTACTTTTAACTTGGAATAACCTTTATGCCAAAGTGACACATTCTGGGGTGTCTCATCTTGCACCCCTTTTACTCCCCCATCTGGAACTTTCCTGGAACTTCCACATGTTACAAGATGAGCTGGTAAACAGTTGGTCTCATTGAGCAAGTCTTGGTCCTGATGATAGGCCAGTTTAGTTAAATTCATTTGAAGAGGTGGTGATTGAAGAGGCTGTTTTGCAGAAGCAATCAAGTCCTGATGGTTTCCCACGTCATTTGTCTTTCGTGCATCTACTCTGTAATAGAAGGAAGACAGAACTTCCTGTAAAGAATATTCTGTCATCTCTGGCTATCTCTGAATGCCAGATTACACTACCCTTTGTCTTAAACTCTTTATTTTCCCTCTTTTACACTATGTAGCAAAACTCCCCCAAATGCACAGAGCTCCTGGGCTTTCCAGTCAGGCTTGGGCCTGTTCTTAAATGCAAACTGAAGGTTCGAGAGAATTGGGGTGCTTCTAGCCAGCCGCGCTGAAGTTTGATTAGTCCTGTCATCCTATCCACTGGTGGTTAAGAACTTGAAACATGGCTGTTGTCTTCATTCTGGGCAGAAAGGAAAAGAAGAGTCTCTATCTGGAGAAGAATTTTAGTGAAAAGAGCTGGAGCTTTGAACCTGAGTGGCCTTGACTATGCCATTCTGTAGGTGCTGACTGTTGGCAACTCTCTGCACCTCTGTTTCTTCCTTAAGGTTCCAGGCATGGCAAATCCAACTTTGTGGGGCTGTTCTGAGTTTTAAAACTGATCATATCATGGATACAAAGTATCTAGTAGTATTCCTGGTTGTAGCAGGTGCTTGACAATTTGTGGCTGTTGCACATGTTACTGTCCCATAGTTTCTGCTGGGCTTTCCTCTGTCCTGTCTCCTTGACCCTTCAAGTTATTATATCCATTTAAAAACATACAGGGATGTCTGGATGGCTCAGTCAGTTAAGCATCTGACTTTGGCTCAGGTCATGATCTCATGGTTCATGAGTCTGAGCCCCTCATTGGGCTCCACACTGTCACTTGGGATCCTCTGTCCCTCTCTCTCTGCACCTTCCCTGCTCATGTTCTCTGCCTCTAAAAATAAATAAACATTAATAATAATAATAATAATAATAACAGACAAACCAAAGCTCAGCAACAGGCTAGTATTATGGGATGTCTCATTTGGGGCATAGCATTACTGGGCAATGCTCTAATACAGACAGAGCCCTTGGGAAGTGAACTTCCTTGAAAGAGCAATCATTCGCCAGTGGTTTTACCTCCAGTTCCATCTTTACAACAGCAAAACCAGGTGGTTGAGAACAGACTGTGATTATAGACCTACCTCCTCCCGGAAGTAGGGCATTTTAATGTTCCAGGTAGGACCAGAGGTATAAGTGATGACAGGGGACAGAGTGGATCCATGAAATAATGTTTTTATAACCACTGCCCAAAAAGAAATTGGAAAACAAATGTGTGTGCATCATTTCACTCTTGTAAATTACTACATAAATGGGGTAAGAAATGTCAGGGCAGTCTGCAATAAGGTTTGAGAAATAAGGACTTAGTCCAAGCAAAGGACAGATTTTGTTTGTTTTTATTTTTAAAGAGGCTTAGAGTTCCTCTTTAAACATTACAAAGTAAATATTTGTGTCAAACCATGTTTTTAAAATGGCGTATGGAATGGGTTGTGCCAAGGATGGACTTTTAAACAAATTCAGACTTCTTGAGTCAGTTAGAAATAACATTAAAAATCTCAGAGACTATTATAATAACTGACATGAAAGCAGGATTCATGTCAAAATTGAGCAAATTATCAGTGTCTATGAAGCTTCTGTTTACTTTTTCTTTGAAAAGAAATGCACAGGAAACCTAAGAGAGTTGTGTAGGTAGGATCATTTCATTGTGTAAAGTATGTTCATTATGTTGACCTTGTCAGGAAAAATGAGTTAAATCATATCCCCATAGGAAAGTGTTATACATTTTATTTTATTTTTTAAAACATTTTTAAAGCTTGTTTATTTATATTGAGAGAGAGAGAGAGAGAGAGAGAGAGAGAGAGAATCCCAAGCAGGCTCTGCACTGTCAGTGCAGCCCCAAGGTGGGGCTCGATCCCAACTGAGCCACCCTGGCACCCCAAGTGTCATACATTTTAGAAAGATTTCCATGCATGGTGATTAGAAGTGTAATTTCTCAGGGGTGCCTGGGTGGCTCAGTCAGTTAAGCATCTGACTCTTGATCTCAGCTCAAGTCATGATCTCACAGTTTGTGAGTTGCAGTCCTGCATTGGGCTCTGTGGTGATGGCATGGAGCCTGCTTGGGATTCTCTCTCTCCTTCTCTCTGCCCCTCCATCGCTCTCTCTCGCTGTCTCATGTGTGGTTCTCTCTCTCAAAATAAATTGATAAACATTAAAAAAATAAGTATTATTTCTCAAAAACATTAGCAAGAAGCCAATAAATGAGGGTTGGAAGCAGAAAAATTATTTATAACTGTAAAATATTACAAGAGTAAAATTCTAACATATAAATGGTTATCTCTAATAAACAACACAAATACATTCCAATAGTCCATTTATAGATTGGCTCTTGGGAGTTTGGAGCTTATTTTTCCAATTAAACAGTGCTGTAGGCATCAGTATGCTCTCATAAAAGCTTAGCTAAAACAGAATGTGGTCAAGGGGCACCTGGGTGGCTCAGTCGGTTAAGTGTCTGACTTTGGCTCAGGTCATGATCTCGCGGTTCATGGGTTCAAGCCCCACATCAGGTTCTGTGCTGACAGTTCAGAGCCTGGAGCCTGTTTCAGATTCTGTGTCTCCCTCTCTCTCTGTGCCTCTCCCACTCATGCTCTGTCTCTCTCTGTCTCAAAAATAAATAAACTATAAAAAAAACAGAATGTGGTCAAAATGCTATATACATGCAGTAAAAAATAGCAGAAAATGTTATTGCAGTTCTGGCATCTAAGTACAAAGGGAAAATAATACAGCTGGGTCAGAAACACTATTCATTTTCGGTCTAGTATTGGAGGATTTGAGCAAGACAACTGGGGAGATTCTGAGTGAGGTATGTGGGCTTTTAATTAATTGACTGTGTCATTTAACTTGGGATTTATATGGTCTCTTCTTTTTTTTAAATTTTTAGTGTTTATTCATTTTGGGTCTAGTATTGGAGGATTCGAGCAAGACAACTGGGGAGGTTCTGAGTGAAGTATGTGGGCTTTTACATGATTGACTGTGTCATTTCACTTGAGATTTATATGGTCTCTTTTTTTTAATTTTTAGTGTTTATTTTTGAGACAGAAAGAGAGAGAGAGAGAGAGAGAGAGAGAGAGAGAGAGAGAGAGAGAGAGAGATACAGAGCATGAGTGGGGGAGAGGCAGAGAGAGAGGGAGACACAGAATCCGAAGCAGGCTGGCTTCAAGCTGTCAGCACAGAACCTGATGCAGGGCTTGAACCCATGAACCTTGAGATAATAACCTCTGCTGAAGTCGGACACTTAACAGACTGAGGCACCCATTCACCTCTTGTCTCTTCTTTTCTTAATACGCTTGTATCTCTGGTTAATTGTGGGTCAAATCAGCCATGATCAGTGTTGTTCTTAAGTTCATAAGTGGAATAAAAAGGGTGAGATGGAAAAGGACAGTACCTTTCCTAAGGTAAAGAAAGGTGATGAAAAATGTCCCTATTGCAGGGACACAAAGAAGGAGCTGTGTGCCTGTGTGCAAGCCTGCCTGATGTGGCATCCCTGAATGGCGAGCAGTGATGCGTAGAAAAGGGTGGCGCTAAATGCATGGTTTCCCTTGGGTGGTGAGGAAGAGTTGCCAGATCAGACGTGACCTGCTTAACTCCTGCTTCCTGGTTAAAGCCTTCAGGGGTTGTGGATGGGAAGGGGTGAGGATAGGAGGGTGTGGGGGTGGAGTGGGGGGATGGTAGAGGAGGTGGCAGGTGCATCTGGCTTACACAACATTTGTAAATTAGGCCGTCGTAACTTGAGGATTACCCTGTATTGCATACACTTCAACCTCATCCACCCACCCTGCTCTCCCCCACTTTTCCCCAATTTCTGACAACCGTGGATCTCTGCTTTAGAAGCAAAATTATTATCCATCATATCCTCTCCAGAGAACTTAAGAAAAATATAGCTTGAGAGGTTATAAAAGGACCAGAAGAAAGTGGTGACCAGACAGTCTGCTTCAGCTAGAATACATTCCTGGGGTGCGAATGGCACACACACACTTGCTAGACGGGGGAATGGTATTAGTGGAACGTGAAGTCACGTTTCATATACAAGTTTTCTTTCTGGCAGCTCAGGTGGCTACAGGCTTTATTTTGGAAAGGCTGTTGTGTGGTTGGCCTGAATCTTTGTGCATTTGCCCATATTTACCTAATTCAAAGGCCTCTTTCTTTCATCTCAGCCCTTCCATCAAGCTACCTGCTCTTTTTATCTTATACCTAAAAATTGTTTTTTTAAGTAGGCTCCATGCCCATTGTGGGCTTGAGCTCACGACCCCAAGATCAAGAGTAGCATGGCCTGCCAATTGAGCCATTCAGGAGCTATCTGCTCCTTTTATTTTAAATGACCTTCCCGGTTTTATTGGTATATAATTGACATATTGTATTAGTTTAAGGTGTACAACATAATGATTTGATATATGTATATGTTGCAAAATAGTCACCACATAAGTTGACATCCATCACCATACATAGTAACAAGTTTTTTCTTTTCTTTTTAAAAAATTTTAATTTTATTTTGAGAGAGAGAGAGAGAGAGAGAACACGAGCCAAGGAGGGGCAGAGAAAGAGGGAGAGAGAGAGAACCCCAAGCAGTCTTTGCACTGCCAGGGCAGAGATCTGAACTGAACCCACAAATAGTGAGATCATGACCTGAGCCAAAACCAATAGTCAGACACTTAACCAACTGAGACACCCAGGTGCCCCCACCCCCATTTTTTTTCTTGTGATGAGAACTTTTAAGATGGACTCTCTTAGTAACTTTCAAGTATACAATACAGTATGGCTAACTACAGGCGCTGTACTATACATCACATTCCCAGGAATTACCTTATAACTGGAAGTTTGTACTGTTTGACCCATTTACCCCAAACTCAAGCCTCTGGCAACCACCAATTTGTTCTCTGTTTCTATGAGATCTTTTTTTGGGTTTTACATATAAGTGAGATCACATGGTCTTTGTCTTTCTGTGTGTGACTTATTTAGCATAATGCCTAAAGGTCCATCTATATTGTTGCCAATGGCAGGATTTCCTTCTTCTTCTTCTTCTTCTTCTTCTTCTTCTTCTTCTTCTTCTTCTTCTTCTTTTATGGCTGATTGTTATTCCAATTTAAATATATATATATATATATATATCTCACATTTTCTTCATCCATTCATCTACAGATGGACACTAGGTTGTTTCCATGTTTTGGCTATTGTAAATAACGCTATGATGGACATATGAGTGTAGGTATCTTTTCAAGATAGTGATTCATTGCCTTCAGATAAATATCCAGAAGTGGAATTGCTGGATCATATAATAAAAGTAGGTAGCCATTTTAGGTGTTTTGAGAAACCACCATACTTCTCTGTTCTTCATAGTGGCTGCACCAATTTACACTCCCACCAACACTGCACAAGGGCTCCCTTTTCTCCACATCTTCACCAGCATCTATTATTGCTTATGTTTCTAAGGATAGCCGTTCAACAGGTGTGAGGTGAGAACTCAGTGTGGTTTTGATTTGCATTTCCCATTGATTAGTGCTGTTGAGCATTGTTTCACGTACCTGTTGGCCATTAGTATGTCTATCCTTTTATTTATTTATAGTTTTTTTTAAGTAATCTCTGTGCCCAAGGTGCGGCTTGAACTCATGACCCTGATATCACAAGTCACATGCTCCAACAACTGAGCCGGCCACGGGCCCTCTATCATTTTATTTTATTTTTTAAAGATTTTATTTTTAAGTAATCTCTACACCAAACATGGGGCTGAACTTACACGCCTGAGATCAAAAGTTGCGTGCTCCATCGACTGAGCCAACCAGGTGCTCCAGGAACAAAAATCTTAAAAAGCAGAATAGAAACAAATCTAAGCTGAAGAAACTGAGGACAAGTGAAAAAAACAAGAAAAGTGCCAGACGCCTGGCCGATACAAGAAAAAAAGTAACGAGTGACACCACCTCAAATCAAGTGCAGAAAGATATACTATCCCACAGTTTACTATCCTATACCCTCACATCCTAACCTATCCTACACCTATCCTATCCTAGGAGGACTAACTTAGTGGGACCTGCCACATATACTGAGGTGGATGCTTTTACCTTTTTCATTTGCCCCTATTAAATATTACTATTATCCCTCCTTTAGAAACAGAGAATCTGAAGGTCAGAAAGGTTAAGAAAATTGCCCAAGGTTACAGCTGGTAACCGCATTCGGATATCATTTTGCTGTTATCTCTAGAAAACAAATCTAGGTTTTTCTGTACTTTTTTTTAAAGGGGCTTGGCTATTTCTTGCAGAAGGGGTTAAACAATCTCCAGGGCAGGGATCTGTGGTCACACACATTCTTTAATCTCCACCGCCCCAGCACAGAATAAACATTTATCAGGATGGTGTTGAAATATTTACCACTCTCCCGGCACCTTTTCACCTTTGTGTTTTTGCTCCAGCACTGTCTGGAACGTTCCAGGCTGGTAGGCATTTCCCCAGGTCCAGATCCTACCCCTCCTTGCAATAGCAGCCTCCGTGCAAAGTCTTGCCGGTTCGGATCCCTGCCAAGGGGGGCGGAGGGCTCTTCACCTGTGTCTCACATTGTGCCAGGAGCACACCCCTCGACTCCCTTGCTAGAGTGTCCCCTTGTGGGACAGGCAAGAATCTGGCCTGAACCCTCGCTTCCCCTACTGCTAGCCCAGCGCTCGGGTTACTCAGTGTGCGCTGAAGAAGAAAATGCAAAGCTGAAGGATCCAGGGCGCATTTCGCAATTCAACCACTTCATTTTCTTTTTTTAAATGTTTATTTATTATTGACAGAAAGAGAAACAGAGCATGAGTGGGGGAGGGGCAGAGAGCGGAGACACAGAAGCAAACGCAGGCTCCAGGCGCTGAGCTGTCAGCACAGAGCCGGACGCGGGGCTTGAACCCACGAACCATGAGATCATGACCTGAGCCCAAGTCGGATGCTAAACCGACTGAGCCACCCCGGTGCCCGGATCACCACTTCATTTTCAAAAGGACTTTCCCTGTACAGAAGCACGGATTTGGGAGGGAACGGGGTGGGCCTGAATTCTGTAGCCGGGCAGAATGGGGAGGGGGAGCAGGACGTGGGGGAAGGGGAGGGGGGGAAGGGTGTCAAATCGTGGACAGCCCCCGCCAAACCCCCAGTCTTTGTCAAGTTCCTCGCCCGCCCGGGGTACAAAGGGAAGACCAGAATGCGCTGACAAATGGAGATGCGGCGCCCGCAGGGGGCTGCCGGCCCTTCTAGGGACCCCACAGGCCAGTGGGGCGCTGCGCGTCTGGGGTACCCCAGCCTTCGCCCGGGGGTGGAGAGCTCCGAGCCCTGTAAAAAGCGGCAACCTCCGGGGGCCGACGCGCGGAGCACTGACGCCTCCGCTCCGGGCAGCCGTCACCCGCAGTCAGTCACACAAAGGCCGGAAGTGCGCCGGAGCCGGCCGGTGGAGGCGACCTCTCTAGGACTGGGGAGGCCCCAGCTCTCGGTGATTCCCTAGGCCGGCCGGACGCGGGACCCGTAGCGCCAGACCCCCAACCCCAGACCCGGAATCCCAGGGCGTGTACCCCACTCCAGCGGCAGCAAAATGACTCAAAAGAAAAAAACAAAAACAAAGAAAACAAAACTGGAGATCGAATCCAGCAACTCACTTGTGAGAGAGAATGTCCCCTTAAAATGTATCCAGGCCTAAGTTTCAACTGCGGGTTGGAGCACAGTGTATTCTTTATCATGGTGGCTGACCCCGGAGGAGGAGGAGGAAATGAGGTCTGGAGAAAGTTCTCTCCTGCTCAGGGTCTCCAGGTGACAGATTGGAGTCAGAACCCAGGGCTTGTGCCCCGTGGCCTGTGCACTTGCCATTGCCTGGGGCTCCCTCTCATCTGAAATGAACATTGAAAATTAAAATCTATGAATTCAAGATGGCAGGAAACATCAAACAGTGTCAAAAGCTGATCAAATGAAGTGTACAAGAGTTAGAGAAGACCATCTCATACCCATTAAAATGGCTACTAACAAAACAAAAAACAAAAGAAAACAAATAGCAAATGATGGAAAGGATGTGGAGAAATTGGAACCTTTGTGCATGGCTGGTGGGGATGTAAAACCGGTGCAGCCATTGTGGAAAATAGTATGGCAGCTTCTCAAAAAAATTAAAGCAAAATTACCATGTGATCCAGCAATTCCACTACTGGGTATTGACCCCAGAGAATTTAAAGCAGGGGCTTGAAGACACATTGTACAGCCATGTTCATAGCAACATTATTCACGATAGCCCCAAAGTAAAAGCAAATCAAGTGTCTGTTGACGAATGGATGAACAAAGCACAGTACATACATACTATAGAATATTATTCAACCCTAAAAAGGAAGGGAAGTCGGACACTGATCCTACTGTGGTAATCAGTTGCAATATATAATTGTATCAAATGGTCACACTGTACACCTTAAACTTACATTGTATTTTATGTCAATTATACCTCAATGAAGGAGGGGAATCTATTCTGTTAAAAAACAATCACACGGAAGGGATGTCTGTCTGGCTCAGTTGGTGAAGCCTGGGATTCTTGATCTCAGAGTCATGAGTTCAAGCCCTGTGTTGGGTGTGGAGCCTATTAAAAAAATCACATTGGAAAAAAAAAGATCATGTTAGAGGAAAACCCTAAGACAGGAATTACTTTGGGAAAAATTTTAGGCAATGCCCAAATCTTGTTTAGTCTCATAAGAGCCACTCAAATCAGGATCCTCTGGAAAGTAATACGTGTGGCCAAACTCCAAGGCATTTATTAGGATTTCTTATACATCTGAGAATTTACGTTGGTCAGAAATCCTAGCAAAGGTGGAGATGCTTCCAGTTTAACTCAAGCCAAAGGAAACATTAGAAAAGCTGCTCTGGACGGGTGCCTGGGTGGCTCAGGAGGTTAAGCATTCAACTCTTGATTTCAGCTCAGGTCATGATCTCATGGTCTGTGGGTTTGAGCCCCAGGTCAGGCTCTGTGCTGACAGCTAAGGGCCTGCTTGGGATTCTCTCTCCCTTGCTCTCTGCCTTTCCCCCACTCATTCTCTCTCTCTCTCTCTTTCAAAATAAATAAATAAACTTTAAAAAATGGAATTTAGAGACTGAAGAAATAACTGATTTAAAGGTTTACTTCATATGTTAGAAGTAGATCCCTCTGTCATACCATTTGCCATGTGTTGGGATTTTGTCTCAAAAGCCAGGCCTATTGATGCAAGTATCTGGGTCCAACAGTCAGTTCTGGATGAGTCCAAGCCCTCCTGTCCCTTAGCATAATAACCTTAAGCTTCATTTGTGTTGTAGCATGTGTCAGAATTTCCTAATTTTTGGGGTGCCTGGTTGGAGCCTACTTAAAAAAAAGAATTTTCCGGGGTGCCTGGGTGGCTCAGTCGGTTAAGCGTCTGCCTTCAGTTCAGGTCATGATCTCATGGTTCGTGGGTTCGAGCCCCATGTTGGGCTCTGTGCTGACAGCTCAGAGCCTGGAGCCTGTTTCAGATTCTGTGTCTCCCTCTCTCTCTGCCCCTCCCTTGTTTGCACTCTGTCTCTCTCTGTCTCAAAAATAAATAAACATTAAAAAAAAGAATTTTCCTACTTTTTAAGGTTGAATAATATTCCATTGTGTGGATAGACCACACTTTGTTTATTCACACTTCAATGGACACTTGGATTGTTTCCACTTTTCTTGACCTTTAAAGAAGGAAATGGCATGATCTCACCTGTGTTGTCAGAGCATCAAGGATGATTGGAAAGGCAGGAGGTAAGGCAGGAGGTCGGGGAGGACTGTGCACTACTGGATGGAGGCACAGGAGCAATCTGGGTGGGGAAAAGGACCAGAGTGAGAGCATAATTTGGCTTTAGTGATATCTAGGCTGTCTGGGATGAAAGGGAGGGAACAGGAACCACAGGTCTTAGTTTGGGTGGTTGGGAGGTAAAACAGAAATCTGAAGGAGGGAGAGAAGGTAGAGGTGGAGGAGGAGGGGTTGTTTTGGTTTTCTTTGGGGATAGAGTGGTGGGGGAAGGTCAAGCTGGAATTTGAACTCTTGATTCTGAGGGGTCTTCAGGACATTCAGGTGGAAATTCTGGGGGACAGGTGTGAAAACGGTATGAGATGACACAATAATTATAAGAGGGATCAGCAAACACAGTTGAAAAGAAATGCCACCCAGGGTTCTTGGCAGCCCGACAGTTTTTTAAGTTTATTTATTTTGAGAGAGAGAGAGAGAGAGAGAGAGAGAGCGCGTGCACACTTGCAGGGAAGGGGTAGAGAAAGAATTCCAAGCTGGCTTTGAACTCACGAACTCGCAAACTGTGAGATCATGACTTGAACACCAAGAGTTGAGAGGCTTAACTGACTGAGCCACCCAGGCACCCCCAGCCCCTACAGCTTTCTAAAGCTACTGGGATAACCTCTCCAAATCCGTTAGCACGGTACATAGTGATCTCTTGTGGCAACAAGGTGCAACTGCAGCTGAGCCTACAAGCTAGGGAGGAAATGTTTTTTCAGTTCTGTCCCTTAGCCTGAGAAGGAAATCTGACACTGACCCACACACTGTGTTTTAAGATCCTCATGTAAGCACTGGGTGCTCAAGGTGCCAGGGAAGCTGACTGCTCCCTCAGCAAGTGCTGTGAGCCTAGGAGGCACCTGCGGGACAGCACAGTCGGAATGGTAGTGGATGAGAAAGGCAAGGTTAAAGGGGTGTAGTTAACGTAGTTAAATAAGAACAGTATGAGAAATTATTTTGGGGTCACCCTCATGTTTCCACATTTCCTTTCAAGTATTTAAAAAAATTTTTTTAATGTTTATTTTTGAAGGAGACAGACAGAGCATAAGTGGGAGAGGGGCAGAGAGAGAGGGAGATACAGAATCTGAAGCAGGCTCCAGGCTCTGAGCTGTCAGAACAGAGCTGATGCAGGGCTTGAACTTAGGAGCTTCAAGATCATGACCTGAGGGGAAGTCGGACGCCCAACTGACTGAGCCACCCAGGTGCCCCTCCCTTTCAACTATTAATATACAATTATCAATACTTAATTTTCCAGCCAGGCAGCTTTCATTTAAATACATTGTCTGCCTGGGTGGTCCCTAAGAAACAGAACTACTTGGGAAACAATTTGCTTTGGGCTTCTTTCTTTTTTTAATCTTTTGTGTGTTTGTTTTGTTTTGTTTTGTAGGCTCCACACCCAATGTGAGGCTAAAACTCACAACTCTGAGAGCAAGCACCCTTCCAGCTGTGTGCTCCACCTACGGAGGCAGCCTGGAACCCTTTGCTTTGGGGTTCTTATCTCCTTCTAATTGGCCCTGTCTCAGTTTAGGGAAAGGTCTTTCAGAAGTCTGCACATTTATTTCAGTACTACACCCAGAATGTCTCAAATGGCAGAAGCTTCCTGGTAGCAGGCTGTATCAGGATGTAGGTTTAACTATTGTGAATGAGACTCCAAGTGAGAGTGGCTTAAGCAAGACAGGATTCTTTTTCTCACATCTGTAAGACGTGGATTTTGGCAGTTCAGGGCTGGACTGGTGGCTCCACCGGCACCTGGTACGCTGGTCCCTTCCAGCTTTCTGCTCCACTATCCCCAGGGTGTGGTTGTCAGTGTCATAGTCCAAGAGGGAACTCCGGGCACCACATCCATTCCCAAGGAGCAGGATGAGAAAGACCAAAGGGGGAAGGAAGGCTCACCCCTTCCCTGTAAGGGCCTGACCTGGGAGTTGCAGCGAACACTTCTGTTGTCTTGAGGAGTGAAAAAATTAATAGAGTTTTGAACAGCACTTGGCTTAAGAATGCCTTTCTTTCAATAACAACAAGCATGATAGTAATATTTAATATAGCTAATAATGTTAGAATGCTTACTATGTACCCGTCACTAAAGAATGTTACCTGTGTTAGTCCACTTGACCCTCATCACATTCTGGGATATGTACCACGCTGTTGCTATTTCACAGACAACCAAACTGAGGTAGAGAGATCATACAGTTATAACTGCCAGTTATAAATTCCAGTCAAAACCATTCAATCTTATTCCAGAGTATGCTTGCTTAACCAGTAACCCATATTAACTCAGTGTACTCTGCTTTATCTATATATATTTTTGGAGGGGTATTTAGTATTATATTAGTAACTTATTCCCATATCTAAAGACACATTGTTCTCAGGCCACTGCAGCCTGGCCTGTGTTTGGTTCTCCAGACCTCTTACACAGCCTGGGTAGAGAGGAAGTGTTGATGGGAGATGGGATATGCTTGAAAGCTGGAGACAGAAGGGCTGGGAGAGTTTCTAAAGAGGAGTGGCAAATATCAGATTCAAGGTCAAAATTGGGAAACTCCGCTGCAAACAATAATCTGTGTAAATTGGGACATCCTGAACAACCCCAAGGAAAACGTCCATTCATTCCTGGCTATTTTATTTTTATTCTCTTTACAGCTATTGTAGCTGGCTTTCTTTTTTATTTCCCACTATTTGTTGTTGGTATATAGGAAATCTATTAATCTTGTATATATGCTTGTCACCCACATTTCTGAACTCTATTCTAGTGAAGTGGCCATTGATTTTCTTGAGTTTTCTAGGTATGAAGACATAGCATCTGCTAGTAAGTGTCATTCATTTCCTGACTGTTAATATTTGAACTTCTCACTTTCTCTTGTCTTAAGGAATTAACTTGGAAGTTTCTAGAAAAATATTGAATAATTGTGGAAATTGGCATTCGTGATATTATTCCTGACACGAATGGGAATGTGCTAATGTTTCTTACAAGTATGGGAGATGCTTTTTTTTTAACATTATATATATTTTTCCAGGGTAACAGAAACTATTGGCGCTTACCTCCAAATAATCTTCCTCCTTCTCTGCTAAAAATGCCCTCTGATTTTGACAAGAATTGACAGAAAACTCTTAATTTCATGAAAAGAGCTCAGCCTGTGGCATGAAACTGACTTTGGTCAGTGAGATGTAAAGGGAGGTCGCCTCGGGGTGAGTGGGTCTGTCTTCCCAAGAAGGTTTTCCTCAGTGATAAAAGGCAGGAACTGTGGGAGGAAGAGTTTAAGCCATTATCTCAAGGCCCTGCATCCAGGCTTTGAGCTAAAATAGGGTTCTGTCCTATTTCCTAACGTCTAACACCTGTTGCAGTTATTATTATTATTATTTTATGTTTTTTTTAATTTATTTTTGAGAGACAGAGAGAGACAGTGCGAGCAGGGGAGGGTCAGAGAGAGAGGGAGACACAGAATCTGAAGACAGGCTCCAGGCTCTGAGCTAGCTATCACCACAGAGCCTGACGTGGGGCTGGAACCCACTAACCGCGAGATCATGACCTGAGCCTAAGTCGGATGCTTAACCGACTGAGCCACCCAGGTGTCCCTATTATTATTATTTTTTAATGTTTATTTATTCTTGAGAGAGAGAGAGAGAGACAGACAGACAGAGCGTGAGTGGGTGAGGGGCAGAGAGAGAGAGAGAGGGAGACCCAGAATCTGAAGGAGGCTCCAGGCTCCGTGCTGTCAGCACAGAGCCTGATGCGGGGCTCAAACCCACTCACCACGAGATCATGACCTGAGCCAAAGTCAGATGCTTGACCAACTGAGCCACCCAGGTGCCCCCTGTTGCAGTTATTATTGTGACCAGTTGGGGGCGACCAAAAACCCATAGAGAAGCTGGGCTGTTGTGCCCTGAGAAAATTCCCTCCTTTGAGCCATCTGCAGTCAAATATGCTGTTCCTTGCAGCTGAGGGGCATTCCTAAATGACACATTGTGCAGGAAGCCTCCTTCTGTCACTAGTTTACTCTGAGTTTTTGCCTGAAGTAGGCACTGGGAGTTGAAGTTCAAAGCCAAACACAAGCCCTTGAGCCAGAGCAGATAGGTGAGAGCTAGGAGTCAGCACTGAAGAAGGGAGCAAATAAATTCTGGGGCAGCCACCGGCAGGAGCAGCAGATCCGACAGGGCTTCAGGGAAGCATTCAGTCGGGTCTTTTCAGTTTGGGCCACCCAGGGTTCCTTCTTCTCTCTGCCAGCTCTTAGTTTAGGAATAATCAATAGCAATTATAGATCTCCAAGGTAGAAAGCATTTCCACTTCCTGGAGCTCTCCTGCTGTCGGGGATATACATCCAGACACCTTGGCTTCCTAGGTTTCAAGGGAGCTAACGCATTTCCAGGCACTTAGGCAGGATGAGACCCTGCCCAGGTGCGCGCTGTCAGCCTGCACCTTTGCCTTTGAACCACCAGGGAGCACTCGGGCCATGCTGAAGCTGGGACTGGAGAGCTTGGGAGGAGGGTCTGGGAGGAGGATCTGCACCCAGGGTATGCAGGTAGGGTGGGGCCACGTAAGGGAGCTGGAGGGAGAGACGAATCAGGTCAGAGCTGTAAGAGTGAGGAAAGACGCAGAAAGGAATAGCACGGATTGGTTTGGAGGCTGGTTTCAGGAGCAGCTACCCTGGGAGTGCAGGCAATACTATTGGGGGTGGGTCATCTTGAAAATTCTTCCTCGGGTGAAAAGCAGGAAGCTCCAGCAGCAGGGATCAGGTGGAGTGAGCTGTCAAGGGGGCTGAGGCAGGAGGCCTGTGTGAGACATGACAGCCTAGGGAGAAGCGCTGCCAGAGATGACTCAGATCAGACTTTACCCCACAACTCATAGCCAACCCCTCAGCAAACTCCGTGCTCATTGGGTCCATCCTCAACTCCCCGTAGGCTTGATCCCCAGAATATATCCTGACTCTGGCTGCCTACTATCTTGACAGCTGCTACTACTGTGATCCAAGTCTGTCCCTGGGACTTGTATCTGGTCTCCCTGTTTCCACTCTCCTGTTGCCGTGGTCTGTTCTTCACATAACAGCCAAAGGGATATTTTATTTTTAAAGTTCATTTATTTATTTTGAGGTGGGGGGAGGGGAAGAGAAAATTCCAAGCAGGTTCCACAACATCAGTGTGGAGCCAGACGCGGGGCTCCAACCCATGATTGCGAGATCATGACCTGAGCTGAAATCAAGAGTCCTACGTTCAACCAACTGAGCCACCCAGGCACCCCAAAGGGATATTTTAAAAACCTAAATCAAATCATATTGCCATCTTTGTTAAAACCTACCAGGCAGTGCCATTTGCAGTTGAAACTCCTTCCCAAGGCTGACAAACCTCTTACATGATCTGGCTACCACCTGCCTTTTCAACATCTTCTCTTTATGACTTTCGTTTTGTTCATGATGCTGGAGTCCAATGGTCTTTATTATGCCTTTCAAGCACTATGATTGTTCCTGCCCTGGGAACTTGGCCTTTGCTGTGCCTTCTGCCTCAAATGCTTTCCCCCTCTTTATTCCTATCTTTGATTCCTTTCCTTTCAGTTGGAAAGGGACAAAAAAAGAGAGGAGGTGATGGGGTGGTGTGGGAAGCTTAGTGTGGAAATTAGCTTCCCTCAGTGTCTGTCTGGAAATCTTCCCTGATATTTCTACCTGAGAGATATCTCAGCATGGAAGGAGTATGTGTTGGAATTAGTGATCATGCTAGTGGTCACAGGAGGAGGTAAGCTTTGGGTTGAAACTTGATAGAGGGTATTGTTTCAATTAACAGAATTTGGGTAAACTCCATGCAGGAAAGGGCAGTACCTACTTGTTCTGCTTGGTCTCCAATGCTTAGTAGAGTACCAAGCAGAAAATAGATACTCAATATAGAATTCTTGAGTGAATGCACCAATAAATGTACAAAAGAAACAAGAGAAAACACTAAACATATCTGACCATCAGGTCTACTTGGCTGGCACGGCAAGATCTAGTGGCAAGCTAGGCTGAAAAAGCAGCGTGCAGCCAAACTGAAGAGGACCTTAACAGAGATTAGGGTGAAGTCTTGTATCCCCTAGGCATCTCCTGCCTAATTCAGAGCCTTCCCTCCCTGCAGTCTAGCTGGTGAACTATCCCCAGAGGAATCTGCCAAAGAGACAAGGTAGTACTAAGGGACTCAGGAACTGCCAAGAAGGAGACAGTTTGTGGCAGTGAGGCCCTCCTGGGGTGGGGGTGGGGGTGGGGTCTTCAAAGTACACTTGAACTTGGTTCTGCCAGCAGGAGGATCTGTTGCTGGTTCTCTGTTGGGCCGGTGGGAGGTGCTCATGGAAGGACACACATTTGGTCCTCTGGGCCCCTTATCCTCCCTGGTGGGCCTGGGGATGCCCACGGCCCAGCCCCACTCTCAGCCACATCCCCTGTCAGGTACCTGTGGCCCTCTGCTTAGCCGTTTCATGCCTGACTGGTCAGGAACAACC
>CM053564.1:31424028-31461609 GCA_028646485.1 Cryptoprocta ferox
TCTCTGGGTGTCTGAGTGGCTCTGTATCCCTCTTCTTTTCCCCCACAGCTGGCCAGGCCTGGGGTCTTCTGAGGTTCCCTTCCCTGGCCCACCCCCAAGCCACTTCTCCTGTCCTGGGTGGGGTATGGTCTCACATTCCAGTCTGCCTTAGCCCTGGTCTGTTCCTGTGGACTTTGGGTTTCCTTGTTGATCTGAAATTTTTCTTTTGTCATGTGTTCTTTCAAATTTGTTCAAAGGGTCCGAAGTTGCTTTGAAATATCACTAGTTATTTCCTTCTGAGTTATTTGAGTTTTCTTCCAAGACTAAATATCAAAGACAGTATTTTTGCATATTGCCCACCCAATTTGGTGTAAGAGAAAGTACTGTTGGGCAAGAGATCTAAAGGAGCTGGCTCATCCAGGCCAGTTTCTCCCTAGGGATCTCAGGACAAGAACAGAATCTGAACTTAGACACCTTTCTTGAGTCTCATAAGTGGGCTGGCTGGCAATGTCTTTCCCCGTCCCCATTCTCGTCCTGAACTCAGAGCTTTTGAGACTACTTGTAGTGGCTAAAGTAGGATTCTGAGGAACATCATTCCATACTTCTAAGCCCTCTTTCTATTCTGCGGGGTCTTCTGCCTGCTATGTCCTCTCTTCTCAAGGTTTCTTGGTCCTGCTCATGCTCATTGCTGGTGAGTAGAACATAAGAAGCAGTGAACGTTTGCTTAGTCCAGGTAGTAGGTGATCCCTCTGAGCAGGTGGGATACTCTGCCTCCAGTAGACCTCAGTCACTTCACTGGGATGTTCTCTGATTCCCATTTTTGACTGCTGTCCAGGGCTACAGGGTCCAAGGGTGCTCAAGCTGGGATTTACTCTAGAGCTTTCAACCCAACATTCCCTGGAAGGTGTGAGACTCTGAAGGTAGGGCCTCATGCACAACCAGCTAGTCTGGCCACATATTTTTATTTTATTTTATTTTATTTTATTTTATTTTATTTTATTTTTTATTATTGATTTTATCCTATAAAGCTATAAAAGCAGTTGAGGATTGAGTCAAATTTTTTGTTTAAAATAAATTTCCAGGGGTGCCTGGCTGGCTCGGTTTGTGGAGGGCTCAACTCTTGAGCTTGGGGTTGTTAAGTTCAAGCTCCACATTGGGTACAGAGATTACTTAGAAATGAAATTTCCACATTGTTACTTCCAATTACATGATCTTTCTGCAGTTCCTCTGTTTTCTGTCAACCATTTCCTAGTGAAAATTCTTTACTTAAAACAGTAAGTATTTTTCCAATGCCTGGTTTACGCAAAGTAAAATGATTTCTAAGATGTTTTTCCTTTATTTTTCATTCAATGATTTTCATATCTTTTTAGTTGGTTATTTTGGAGATGTTTACCTCCATGTCTCTGAATAAAATGCTTTCTTGATATTTCAGTGTTAGGCATTATATAGATATCCTAGATATCCTGGAAGAGATGATTTACTTTCTTTCCTTTGCCAGCCTCCACCACACACACCCACTTCCCATCATCTATCCCCCTAATATAAATATTATATATGAGAACTTAGGTTAGATCTATATTCATTGTTTTCATTATTCTGACTATGTAATACTTTTATAGCTCTGCTATGCAATCAACTATAATTATTTTACTTTTCCACACAAACTTTGTTTTCAATGGAGCTGTTAAGTCATTACCTTTCCATGTTCTTATTCAACTGCAAACTCCTCACCAATCATATTAATCTCATTGCAACACACACGCGCAGAGTCACCAAAGATCAGTATGTCAGTACCTTTGGGATTCAATCCTGCCTTACCAGTAGGAGCAATCATCTTGTGAGTTGCAGAGCTCATGGGGACAACTGGTCAACCCAGTGCTGAGGTGGAGGGGGGAGGCTGTAAGGGGTATCTGCTGGGGAGGGCAATCTGCCATGGGCCTTGAGCTTGAGCTTCTTGCATGTTCTTACTGGCATGTCAAGAATGCCAAGCCCTGTGTGATCATTACCTGGCCATTTCTCAGGGTAGTGTTTCCAGTGAGCAACCTCAAGAGATGCCCTTTGAAAAAAGATCAGGCTCATCACAGCTCATGAGAAAAGCATGCATTTCCCAAGTTCAGTGTTCCTTGACTGTACCATACATAAGCCTACTGCTTATATAGGATCCACTTGGGGCTTTCAGAGATATTGTCGGGGATTTAGGGGCACAGGGTAACCCTGGCCAACGTGATGTTCATACTGCTTGATGTGCCATGACCAACAGTCCTTTGTCTATATCCCAAGGCTCTCCTGTCTTCTGCCAGCATCCATGAAATAGTAACAGGTTAATTTATGGGCTTGCAAGTAGGGCTAAATTCCAGACTCTGACAAGCACCTGCCTCAGGGGATGGTCCCACACCCCTCCTGTCTGCATTTGGATCCCCACTGGCAGAGGGGATTTTGTGTGTTAAGGTGATCAACCTGCCTGTGTGCTCTAGTTTTGGCAGAGGGGGGTTGAGAAGGGAAGGCTCCTTTTGTGTAGCTATGATGGTGCAATTTTGGGAAAGCCAGTCTATCAGGGCAGGGCAAACAGGATGATCCAGCCCTCACTCCTGGCCTCCTGGAACTGCAGTGGACCTGTAAACCTAATATCTTCACATCAGTAAGGTCCAAGCCAGACATTTCCTCTTGGGTTGGTGTTTCTTGAGTCTTAAAGATAATCTCCCATTTGCCACAAGAGGGAGCTTATCAGTGGGCTGGGGGAGGAAAATCAGATCTGAGGACACTCCTGAGTCCGTTGAACAGAATTTATTTCTTTGGGTATCTTGTGACTTCTGAGGGCATCAGACACAACAACATTTGTAGGTATTCCAGAACCAAATAAAAATTATTTTTAGTCTTTAGATTATTTACAATTTTTCTCTCCATTCAACTTAAGAGTTCAACTGTTCAGTTGTGTGGTTGTGCAGTGATTACATCTGCTCCTTTATTCTTTTACTATCCCCATCCCAAATTCCTGATGTCCCTGTCTCCCCCACCCATTTTCAATAATGCTCCTTTGTTTTATCCTTTTTGAGCAGTCAGTCTCTGGGATCAGTATAATCCCTACCTAGGGCTTCCTCCTCCCTCCTTCTGATTATTCAAAACAGTAACCCCTAATATGGTGAGAGTTTTAGTTAATGATCCAGGTTTTACAGACAGCATGTGTGGGTTTGATCCCCAGTACCACCATCACCTGCTACATTTGTGACCCTGAGCAAATTACTTAATTCCTCTATGCTTCAACTTCCTCATTGCTAAAATGGATATTAATAGCAATAGCTTTATCTCTGATGTGTTTTTTGGTGAGAATCAAAGAAGATCGCAGGTACTTGGTACATAGCACTTGTTCAGTAAATGCCATCTATTAAAATTACCTTGTGTCCCCCTCTTCCTCTCTTTATCTATCATTCATTACTCATGGCTTCTGACCACAACTTTTCTGTTCCAGGTAATGTCCTTCCCAGTCCTCTGTTCACTAATCACTCCTACTTATGATCCAGGCTCTTTTCATGATTCATCCTCCTGGAAATTCCAGATTCTCTGCAGGTTTTTGGGCATTTGGTCTCTACTCCCACTCTTTGTCTCTAATTCTGTGCTTTGTATCAATAGTTTACCAGGTCTGAGGAACTGGCCTCTTGCTCTGCATCTTGCAGTTTGTATGACCCATAGAAATTATTTATTCT
Organism: Cryptoprocta ferox; assembly: GCA_028646485.1. Classification (NCBI taxonomy): domain Eukaryota; kingdom Metazoa; phylum Chordata; class Mammalia; order Carnivora; family Eupleridae; genus Cryptoprocta; species Cryptoprocta ferox. Next base: position 31,427,709 of record CM053564.1, read on the forward strand.
GGGTCTGTTTCCTCTTATGTAAAATGGCCTGGAGGTGTTCCATGTGGTTGTAACAGTCAATGGAAAGGAAAACATTCAGGAAAAACCCCAAATGGACTATGAACTATGGACCATATTTAGTGAGCAAGTTATAAATGCTGAGCAATGTCCTTGGCAGTGGGGGAACAGGGCAGATCAAGAGACATTATCCCTTGTCTCCATGTAGCTTACATAGGCTAGTTTTTAAAAATGGAATTCTCACAATAATCATGAGAGGAGTTGTTGATACAAAGCAGCCCAGATGATTAAGTCACTTGATGAAGCCACTATGAAATATCTAGTGACTAGCAGAGCCACCATGTGAACCTTCACCCCAAAGCTGGCTTATTTTCTACCCAAGAACCCTGGGCAGGGGTGAGTCTGATGCTTTCTAAAGTGAAATCAGCCTCAGATGGGTAGGGGTGTAGTCAGATGTGTCTGGATAAGAGTTGGTTCTGACACCACTTTTTATGTGAGAGCTAAGGCCTGGGGGTAAGGATGGGAATGCAATGGGGAAGGAGGAAAGTAGGTGAGTTGTGTCTGTGTATTTCTACTATGACTTTTGTTGATCTTTGGGGCTCTGATATTTCCTTTCTGCTAACTTCCCTCTTCATGCCTACTAGGGATTTCCCCTTGAGCTTGTGAAAGCAGCATAACATTCAGTCTACTGGCCTTGGAATAGTCCATGATGTCTTTCAAAGATATCCTTTCTGGTCTTCTGAACTTGGTCTTCCTCTCATTCTCCATCCCTACCACTTGGCGATAGAGTCCCAGGGACTCTCTGCTTTTATAATCATGGAGAAAGAAGACCTGATTGTTGGAGCAGGCAGTGACCTAAAACCTGAGGAAGACTTCACTAGGCCTGGAAAATCTGGCATAGAGAAAGTCACAAACTAAGGAGCTACCAAGGTGGAGAGGATTTTGAGGTATGGGTCAACTGTGAGTCCCACTGTGAGGTGGCAGAAGATCAAGAAGGAAAAAACATGGTCATTGGGATCAACAGCTGACCATGGCCTCTGGTCTCCAGGCTTTCTTTCCTGTCCGTCTCTCAGCATTGCATTCTTGCATGAGCAAGAGCTTGCCTTTATGTAGTACAAAGTGCAGGGAGGAGAATTTTCTAGAAATTCTAGAAATGAGCCAGATGGGATCAGCATGGAATAAAACCAGGATGCTGCCATCATATCAACAGTTCTTTGAGCTAAACTTGTTGCTGAGTTCTTGCCATAATGGTGAAAAATACATTTGTTGACTATTTGTACATGTTACAGATTTTAAACCTGCACAATCTTAAGAAATTACTAGTTTATATTTTTGTTTCCTGTAGATTTTCATTGTGATTATGGGCCCAGGACTAGCTTAGCTTTCTTCTCTCCAGATCTCTTAGGTCCAGTGCTGCCGTATTCAATTCTCTGGGGCAGATGTTTTCCTTCTTGTTCTGACACTTTCCTTCTGCTGACCCCTCCTCAACCCTTGTTCCTGGTGACCTCTCACTCTCCTCGAAACCAGATAGATACATCCAACTGTGGAAATGAAGGAGGGAGGGAGAGAAGAAAGGTTTCTCCTCCCATGGTGGTGGGTACAGGGATGCCAGGCCTTCACAATTCTTTCTACTCCCTACCCTTGGGTGATCCCTGCACCCTACTGCTCCAGGTCATGGCACATGTCATCAATATATGGCTGTGGGAGGAGGCTGGTCTCATTTGGTGGGAAGAGGAGAGATAAAGAGGGCATTGTTTAGTGGAATAAAGAAGTGGGAGGAGAGCTCTCTTGACCCTCAGGGGCTTCTTTCCTGGCACCAATCCTCAGAAACTTATTGTGAAAGAGAAGTTTGTCTTGGTGCTTTAGGGTCTTGTCAGAAGTTTAGAAATAACTAGGCAAAAAACCCCTTCTCCAACTCCCGGCACCAAACTTAGCCTCCTCCCTTGATACCCACACTGACCCAGGCACTGGGGACATTTATAAATGGAGCCATTGAAGAATCTGGAGAAATTCATGCAACTTTGAAAAGTGTCCCTATTCCCTGGGCTCTGTGCATCTCCCCACTTTCCACCCCCACTTCAGACATTTAGACAAGGACTTTGGTCACTCTGGTAGACCATCTGCATAACCCTGAATGTGGGGTCACAGCTCTTGGTTTCCAAGGAGATGATTACAAGCCATATGCAAAGATGTGCAAAAGGCACCTGACTCAGTGGCTCCTCTTTGAGAAGTGGTTTGGCAGAGGGCTAAGAGTCTGACCCTAGCGCCACTCTTAGTTCCCATCCTGCCTCTTCCAGAGTAGAAATAAATAAAACAGAGACCAGAAACACAATAGAAAGGATCAATGAAACTAAGAGTCTTTTTAAAAAAAAAATAAACAAAATTAACACCTTTAGCTAGTCTTACCAAGAAAAAAAGAGAGAGAACTCAAATAAAATTACAAATGAAAGTGGGGATACTACAGCTGGTACCACTAAAATACACAGGAGTATACATGACTAGAATGAACAATTACGCATCAACAAATTGGACAGCCTAGAAGAAATGGATAAATTTGTAGAAACAAACTACCAAGTCTGAATCATGAATAGAAAATCTGAACAGACTAATGATAAGTAAGGAGATTAAATCAGTGATCAGAAACCCTACCTCCCACAATAAAAAGCCCAGGTTGGGGCACCTGAGTGGCTGAGTCCAATGAGTGTCTGACTTCAGCTCAGGTCATGATCTTGTGGGTCGTGAGTTTGAGCCCCGCACCAAGCCCTGTGCTGACAGCTTAGAGCCTGGAGCCTGCTTTGGATTCTGCGTCTCTTCTCTGTCCCTCCTCTGCTCATACTCTCTGTCTCTCTCTCAAAATAAATAAACATTAAAAAAAAAAAAACAAAAACCCAGGACCAGATGACCTAATGGGTGAATTCTACCAAAAATTAAAAAAAAAAATGTTAGTCCTTCTCAAACTCTTCCAAAAAATAGAAAAGGAGGAAATACTTTCAAACTCATTTTATAAGGTCAGCATTACCCGGATACCAAAACCAGGTAAGGGTATTACAAGAAAAAACTATAGACCAATATCCCTGATGAAAATAGGTGCAAAAATTCTCAACAAAATACCAGCAATCTGAATTCAACAGCAAATTAAAAGGATTACACACCAAGACCAAGTGGGATTTATCCCTGGGATGCAAGGTTGGTGTACCATATGCAAATCAATAAATGTGATACAACCACACTAATAGAATGAAAGACAAAAATCATACGATCATCTCAATAGACACAGAAGAAAACATTTGGCAAACTTCAATGTCCTTTCATGATAAAAACTCTCAACAAATTGGGTAGAGAAGGAACACATCTCAACATAATAAAGGCCATATATGATAAACCCATAGCTAACATAATACTCAACAGTGATAGGGTTGAGTGCTTTTCCCCTAACACTGGGAACAACAACAACAACAAAAATGTCATCTCACTGCTCCTATTAAACACAGTAGTGGAAATCCTAGTCAGATCAATTAGGCAAGAAAAAGAAATAAAAGGCATCCAAATTGGAAAGGCAGAAGTAAAACTGTTTCTGTTTGCTGCTGACATGATCTTATATATAGAAAAATCCTAAAGACTCCACCAAAACACTGTTAGAATTAATCAATAAGTTCAGTAAAGTTGCAGGATACAAAATCAACACAAAAAGTCAGTGTGTTTCCATATACTAACAATGAGCTAGATGAGAAGGAAATAAAGAAACAATTTCATTTACAATAACACACACAAAAATAAGGTACTTATGAATAACTTTAACCAAGGAAGTGAAAGATCTATATATCAAAAACTATAAACTTTGATAAATGAGACTGAAGACACAAATAATTGGAGATATACCCCATGTTCATGGATTGGAAGAGTTAATATCATTAGAATGTCCATACTACCGAAATCTGTCTATACAGTCAATACAATCCCTTTCAAAATTCTAATGGCATTTTTATAGAAATAGAAAAAACAAAGCTACATTTTATAATGGAACCACAAGAGACCCCAAATAGCCAAAGCAATCTTGAGACAGAACAAAGCTTGAGGTCTCCCACTTCCTGATTTCAACCTATATTACAAGGCTATAGTAATGAAAAGCATAATACTGATATTAAAAATGGAACAGAATCAAGAGCCCAGACATAAACCCATGCATCTATGGCCAACTAATATTTGACAAGAGAGTCAAGCATTATCAATGAGGAAAGGATAGTCTCTTTAATAAATAGGGTTGGAAAAACTGAATACTCACTTGCAAAAGAATGAGACTAGACCCTTACTTTAATACATCACTCACAAAAATTAACTGAAAATGAATTAAGGACTTAAACATAAGACCTGAAACTATAGAACTGTGAAAAACTGTGAGAAAACATAGAGCACCATCTTCTTGATGTTTATCTTGGCAATGACTTTTTGGATGTAACACCAAAAGCACAAGGAACAAAAGTAAAATAAATAAGTGGGACTACATCAAATGTAAAGGTTTCTGCACAACAAAAGAAACAATCAACAAAATGAAAAGGTAGCCTATGGAATGGAAAGAAATATTTGCAAACCCTATCTATCTGATAATGGGTTAATATCCAAAATATACAAGGAACCCATATAACTTAGAGCAAAAACACCCCCCAAACAGTCCAATTTAATAATGTGTGGGGAGTGAGGGGGTGCCTGCCTGACTCAGTCGGAAAAGCATGCAACTCTTGATCTCGGGTTTGTGAGTTCAAACCCCACGTTGGGTGCAGAGATTACTAAAAAAAATAATAAATATAATAAATTTTAAAAAGTTCAGAGGACTTGAATAGACTTTTTTCTTCTCAGAGAAAATATACAAATGGCCACAAAATATATCGAAGGGTGCTCAGGGCGCCTGAGTGGCTCAGTTGGTTCAACGTCCGACTCTTGGTTTCAGCTCAGGTCATGATCTCACAGTTCCTGAGTTCAAGTCCCACGATGGGCTCCGTGCTGGTAGTGTGGAGCCTGCTTGGGATTCTTTCTCTCCCTCTTTCTCTGCCCCTTCCCTGCTCATGATCTCTCTCTCTCTCTCTCTCTCTCTCTTTGTCTCTCTCTCTCTCTCTCACTTTCTCTCTCTCTCTCTCGAAAATAAATAAGTAAACATTAAAAAAAAAGGTGCTCAACATTACTAATCATCAGGGAAATGCAAATAAAAACCACAGTCAGATATCATCTCACACCTGTCAGAATGGCTATTATGAAAAAGACAAGAGACAATAAATGTTGGTTTGGATGTGGAGAAAACAGAACCCTGGTGCACTGTTGGTGGGAATTTAAACTGGTACAGCTACTATGGAAAACAGTATGGCAGTTTCTCAAAAAAATTAAAAGTAGAAGTATAGTATTATCTTGCAATTCCACATCTAGGTATATATCCAAAGAAAATGAAATCAGGATCTCAGAGTGATAACTGCACTCCCATGTTCACTGCAGCATTATTTACAATAGCCATTGTAAATGTGGAGACAACTTAACTGTCCATCTTAATGAATTAATAAAGAATGATACATACAGAGAGACAGACAGACAGACACACACACACACCACACAATGAAATATTATTCAGCTATAAAATGGAAGGAAACCATTGAAACCCATGTTGTTTGGGTTTAAATTGTGCGAGTTCACTCATATGCGGCTTTTTTTCAATAAATATATTGGAAAAATTTTTTGGAGATTTGCAACAATTTGAAAAAAGTCACAGACAAACCATGTAGCCTAGAAATATTGAAAAAATTAAATAAAAAGTTATGTCATGAATGCATAAAATATGTATAGATATGAATCTACTTTATCATTTACTATCATAAAAATACACAAATCTATTTTATTTTTTATTTATTATTTTAAAATTTTTATTTTAATTTTTTAAAAGAAATCTCTATGCCCAATGTGGGGCTTGAACCCATGACCCTGAATTAAGAATCCCATGCTCTACAGACTGAGCCAGCTAGGTGCCCCTATTTTATTATTTTTTTAAAAGATTTTATTTTTAAGTAATCTCTATCCCCAACATGGGGCTCAAACTCACAACCCCAAGATCATGAGTCACATGCTTTACTGAATGAACCAGCAAGATGTCCCCACAAATTTTATTTTAAAAAGTTAAAATTTATCAAAACGTATGCACACACTTACAGACTGTAAATGGCACTATTTGCCATTGAGAGAAATGTAAATAAATGTAAGGTGCAATATTAAATCCTAACTGCATAAAATTAACTGTAGTACATATTGTTCTATAGTGATTTCATAGCCACTTCCTGTTGCTACTGTAGTGACCTCAAGTGTGAGTATCTGCTTAAAACGTGGAATGCTAATCATCTCCCAATGGACAGTTCATATCTCCAGGACATTGTATATTGCAAATAAAAAATGACCTCTTGCAGTTCTAGTAGTAGTTAAGCTTTTGGAAAGTCAAAAGTTATACATGGATTTTCGACTGCACAGGGGTCAGTGTCCCTAACCACTGTGTTGTTCAAGGGTCAAATGTGTGTAGCACAGGCCAAATGGATCCTCCTCCCCACAAATACACACTAGGCCAAGATAGTAAGTAGAAAACAATATTGGGACACCTGGGTGGCTCAGTAGGTTAAGCATCTGACTCTTGATTTAGGCTCAGGTAATAATCTGATAGTTTGTGAGTTTGAGCTCCACATCAGGCTCTGTGCAGACAATGTGGACCCTGCTTGGAATTCTCTGTCTCCCTTTCTCTCTGCACCCTCCCTGCTTGTGCTCTCTTTTTCTCCCTCACAAAAATAGATAACCATTAAAAACAAAATAAAACAATATTGTATCCTAGGAGAAATGGCGGAAATCAGTTGCATCTTCAATTAATTAAGGAATGCGTGGGGGTGGTCTCCATCAAATTTCCATGGAATTCACTAGTCTGGGCCCTAGATAATGGATGACAGAATGGATAATGGCAGATGATGGTGCACCACTGAAGTATTCACCAAGTAGGAGTCCCAGATTTTTTTAAAATTTATCAGGTATTTTTATTATTTTTTTTCTTCTATAGTTTATTGTCAAGTCGGTTTCCATGTAACACCCAGTGCTCATCCCCACAAGTGCCCTCCTCGGTGCCCATCGCCTCCCTTCTCTCTCCCCCTCCCCCATCAGCCCTCAGTTTGTTCTCAGTATTCAAGAGTCTCTCATGGTTTGCCTCCCTCCCTCTCCCCAACTATTTTCCCCCTTCCCCTCCCCCATGTTCCTCTGCTAAGTTTTTCCTGTTACACTTATGAGTGAAAACATATGGTATCTGTCCTTCTCTGCCTGACTTATGGAGTTCCAGATTTTAGCCATTGGGCCAAATGTAGTATACTTAGTAGAGCAAAATAACATAGCTTCTGTTATGTGGTAAATAGCTATTAATCTGATTAGTGTCCATACTGATTCAATGTTAGAAAAATGTGTAAACTACTAATCACAATGAGCACTTAGTAATGTATAGACTTGTCAAATCACTTTATTGTACACTTGAAACTAATATTAACACTGTTATTAGTGGAATAATCATATATTATTAAATATTGGAATAAAAATTATATATTATATGTACTATATATGATGTATAAAATCATTATTATTGATTTGTATTTCAAAAAGTTTAAATTTTGACATAAATTCTCATATCTTTTTGGCTATTTCACAAATATGTTTTTCTTTTATTTGGAACTTCAAAATTTGTTCATCTGTGGTATGATATCAGTGGGGAAACATGAATCACATTGCCATTATTTTGGTCTTTGATTACTGAATATTTGGCAAGCTTTCTTTTGTTTCAAAAAAACATTACATTAGCATTATCAATATGGTAAATCATGCAAAACTCTTTCATGGCTCAATCAATAAGCATTAGCAAAGAGCACAAATCATTAAATTCATTTCCTCTATTTATTACTGTTCCACAAACCAGTGATTACTTATAGTATTTGCACATTATACTCAGTGAATTTATCAACCATATTCATGATGATTTTCTTAGAGTCTGCTTCAGAAAACTGAATACAAATATTTTCAATATTTATCACACGGTGAAACAAAACATGAGGGAAACATCTAATAGAGAACTGTCCATCGTGATAGTAAATATTTTTTAAAATTTCTAGCTGAAATTCTTCTTTGATAATTGTAAAAGACTACAAAATATCTATGCTGAAAGTTTTATTTTTTTTTAGGCCATGATTTGACAACATTTTTTCATGAATTTGGAAGTATACTGAGACAAAATGTACCCAAAACATTAATTGGGCAGTGTCTCTTTTTATCACATGATTCATCTGATTTATTTTGAGAGAGAAAGAGAGAGAGAGCGAGAGCCCATGGGTGTGTGTGCAGGGGAGGGGCAGAGAAAGAGAGGGAGAGAGAATCCCAAGCAGGCTCCACACTGTTAATGCAGAGCCCAGTGGAGGGCTCGATCTCACAAACTGTGAGATCATGTCAAGCCAAAATCAAGAGTCAGGTATCATCAGATTGTTCTCTATAATTAAGTACAATGCTAAGTTCTTTATCTCTACTTGATTCTGTATCAGTAGTGTGCCTTCATTTTAAATTTATGCTTATTTTTATTGATTGATTTTATTTATTTTTATTTTTTAAATGGCTATTTTTGACAGAGAGTGAGTGGGGGAGGGGCAGAGAGAGAGGGAAACAGAAAATCCTGAGCAGGCTCCATGCTGCCAGCACGGAGTCTGATGTGGGGTTCGAACTCAAGAACCTTTGAGATCATGGCCTGAGCCAAAATCAAGAGTCAGGCGCTCAACTGACTAAGCCACCCAGGTGTCCCTTGATTGATTTTATTTTTAAATAAAATACACCCAGTATGTATTTAAAGCCTGTACACCCAGTATGGTGCTTGAACTCACAACCTCGAGATCAAGAGTTGCATTCTGAGCCAGGCAGGCGCCCCTCATTTAGTTTTTTTTAATTAGTAAAATAACTTAATTATATTATAATTAAAATTAAAAAGTATTTCAATTTAACTACCACTATAATTTACATAGGTGTAACTGTAACTCATGCTGTCTGCACAAAATATTTAATAAAGACATTGTAATGTTACATTGGTAAGTAGAAAATTAAATTAAATCATTGAACTGAATCAATCTATTGGCATATTAGTAATATGTTTATGTGAATTACTAGAAACAATGCATATGCCTGTTATTTGCACAACAATGTGACAATAATATCTTATGCAATGCATGGTTAAGGCAATGTTGTCCTACTAAAAGAACAAAGTTGTATTTAACAGAAAAATATTTTATGGGATTTTGGTTTTTAAATTTAAATAAATTAATTATACTTAGATGAATTTAAAAATCCATTTCTAGGGGTGCTTGGGTGGCTCTGTCGGTTAAGCATCTGATTCTTGATTTCGGCTCAGGTCATGATCTCACAGTTTGTGGGTTCAAGCTGTACATCCGGCTCTCTGCTGATAGCATGGAGCCTGCTTGGGATTCTCTCTCTCTCCCTCTCTCTGCCCCTCCCCTGCTCTCTCTCTCTCTCTCTCTCTTTCAAAATAAATAAACATTTTAAAAAATATAATGAAAATCCATTTCTTCAGGAGCCCTCAGTCAGTAGAGCATCTGACTCTTGATCTTGGGGTTGTGAGTTCAAGGCCCACATTGGGTGCAGAGATCACTTAAATAAAGAAAACTTAAAAAAATTCATTTCTTCAGTTGTCCCTGCTATATTTCAGATGCTCAAGAGCCACATGTGGCTTATGGTTGCCATATTGGATACTATAGACATAGAGCAAAATACAACACTAATCTGGTGATCTTATAGGGAACACCGTACTCAGTTATCAGAAGAAAACTATTTTTTAAGCATATATATGGAATATTTAAGAAAACCGAGCACATGTTAGGTCACAGAGTAAATCTGAAGAAAATTAAAGGGCTGGTACTACAGAAATTATATTCTTTCAAACCACAATGCATTAACATAAAGAAGATAAGCAGAAAACTCCCATACCTTTAGGAATTTAAAATCATACTTCTAAACATTCCATCCATGCAATTGAGAAGAAATAATGATGGAAAATTTAAAAAATTATTTTAAGCTGGATGATAAAAATTCTCCAAATCAAAAGTATCATATCTGGATAGGGAAGAATATCTTAAGACAAGAAGTACACACTATTGAAGAAAATAATTGGAAGATTGGACTGTGTGAAGAACATTTGTTATCAAAAGCCTCCATGACAAGAGTGAAATGAAATCACTAACTGGGAGAAGATATTTGCAAAATATATAACTGACCAAAAAATAACACATAACAAAAGCCTCCTACAAATCCCTAAGGAAAAGAAAAACAACGCAATAAAAATTTGGGCAAAGTCAAGAACAGGCATTGTACTGTTTTCCAATTGCTGCTGTAACAACTTGCCACAGATTTAGTGGCTTAAAACAACACATATATATTCTCTTATGGTTCTGGAGGTCAGAAGTCTAAAATCAAGGTTTTGGCTGCATTCCTTGCAAAAACTTCAGGGACAATCAGTTTCTTTGCCTTTCCCAGTCATTTGTGTTCTTTGGCTCATGGCCTCTTCCACAGACAGTCTTGCCCCTGTCATCACATCTTTTATTGTACCCTTTGACCTCCTCTCTCCTTCTTATAAGGAACCCTATGATGTCATCAGGCCCACTTAGACAGTTCATAAGTGTCCCCATCTCAAGATCCTTAACTTAATCACATTTGTAAAGTCCCATTTCTGATATAAGGCAACATTCACAGGTTCCAGGGATGATGATGTGGATATCTTGGGGGGCATTATGCAATCCACTATAGGCATTTTACAGAAAAGACTTAAAGACCCACTAGATAGTAGAAGGCAATTAAATAATACCTTTAAAGTTCTGGAAGAAAATAATCATCAACCAAGAATTCGCTAGCCAACCAAATAACAGTTCAAGATTGAGGATAAAATGAAAGCACTTTAAGACCAAAGAGGATCAAAATAGTTTACCCGCAACAGTTCCCCAGTAGAAAAACTACTGAAGGTTGTGTTTCAAGAAGAAAATTTGGCACACTGTGTTCACAACAGCACTATTCATGATTGCCAAGAGGTGGAAACAATCCAAGTATCTATCAGTGGACGAATGAATGAACAAAATTTCATATACACATATATATATACAAGAAGTATTATTTGACCTTAAAAGGGAATACATTTCTGATGGATAACTATAAAATGGATGAACCCTGAAGACATTAAGCTAAGCCAGTCACAAAAAGACAAATGCTGTGGGGCCCCTGGGTGGCTCAGTTGGTTAAGCATCTGACTCTTGATTTTGGCTCAGGTCATGATATCGCAGTTCATGAATTTGAGCCCCACATTGGGCTGTCAGTGTGGTGCCTGCTTGGCATTCTCTCTCTGTCTCTCTCTGCCCCTCTCCTGCTCTCTCTGTCTCTGTCTCTGTCTCTCTCAGGATAAACTATTAAACTTAAAAAAAAAAAAGACAAATGCCATATGATTCCATTGAATCCAATGAAATTGTCCAATTCGTGGTAACAGAAGGTAGAATGGTGTCGCCAGGGGCTGAAGGGAGGAAGAAATGGGTATGAGGTTTCAGTTTTGCAAGATGAAAGACTTCCCGGAGATGTGCTGCACAACATGAGTACACTTAACACTACTGAACTGCACACTTAAAATGACTAAGACTTTTAAAAAGAAGAAGAAGAAGAAAATTTAACCCAGAAGGAAGGCATGGGATTCAAAAAGCAACACAGAGCCAAGAAACTGGGAAACGTGTTTTTTGTTAAATCTAAATAAGAATGGAGTTAAACATTCTGTTTGCAATTAGAGGTGGAACACATCTAGGAGCAGGGCCATGAGAATGGTGTTTTGGTCATTCACTCTTGAACTAAAATGCCATCTTAATTCAAGGGACAGAATCTGTGCCACTGGTCAGCTGGGAAGACGAGGTCAGTGAAGGAGGGGTTGTCCGTGAGGACACCCAAGGTTTCGGTTGGGATTCAGGGTGGATAATGAAGTTAGTCATTAAGAAGTGGAACATGTGAGCAGAGGATTTTTATTTTCTTTCGGGTATGAAATTACAATGGGTTTACAATCAAAAGCTCTTTAAAGGTTGGTAATCTGAATAATGGAGAAGCTAGCGACGTTGTGGAATTTCCAGGTTTGCCATCTGCCACGATGTGTATTCAAATTCCAACTTCTCCACTCATTAGCTGCTTAACCCCCGAATAAGTTACTTAACCTCCCTATTCTTCATCTCTCTCCTCTGTAACAGAGGATGATAATAATAAACTTACATCATGAGGTTGCTATGGGGGATAAGCAAGTTAGTAGTAGCCTTCTAGCGCTTAGAATATTTGTCACTTATTAAGTACTGAATAAATGCTAGTGTAACAGGATATTAAATTGGAAAATTTGACTGGGATTTCAATACATCATGTTTCAGAAAATAAAACACATATGACATTCTAAAGTGATTTGCTAATCTGAGATGAAATATTTCAAAGGAAAAAAAAGCCCCAAATAAATAAATAACGGGCATATCATTCTTAAATTCTATGCCCACATCAGAGTTGTATACAATTGGCAGAGTTGGAAATTAGAGGGAGAGAGGATTTCTTCGGAAAGAGATATGCTATTAGTACTCCTCAAGGGCAAGAGGTGAGGGTGCTGCCTCCCTCATCTCAAGCCTAGAGAGAGAGACTCAAACATGTCAATTGACTCCTGACTGAAAAATTAAAAAGGCCAGAGATGGGCTAGCCAGCAGATGAATGGATGGGCATGTGGCTGCTTTGGAACTGGCCTGTGGATCAGATGTGAATGTGGCCAGGAGAGAGGCAGTGCCAGCTTATTTAATGCCTTGCTTGATGGAATCCCCTGTAGGAGTGAACAGGCTCCAAGGATTAAAAAAAAAAAAATCCAGTTGGCAACTGTCAAGAAGATCGAAGAAGATCACTTAAACTGTGAAGACTATCAAGCGGGACTTAAACTTCTAAGAATGCTACTTGCTAGGAGACAGTGGAACTATGCCGCCAAGACCCACAGGAGCAGCATCTGGAACCGAGGGTCCCTCCAGCTCTCCTCCGTGAGGAGTGCAGGGTTGACTCTGGCCAAGACTCTCACCCACTACCTGCTCGCTCAGCCTCACCCCTTCCTTCCTCTGGAGGGAACCTCGGCTCGAGCCATGGGGACAGGAGTCAGGGTTCTCACTGGACCCGGTGGAGAGGGGCTGGGCTCCCTGAGATGCTGAGGGACAGGGAGGAGATTCCCACCTTCCTGAGGGGAAGCCTGTGCTATTTCGCCCAGCCAAGTGTGTGTGTGTGTGTGCGCGCGCGCACACACACACACACACACACACACTACACTCTTGTGGGTAAACTTGTGCTTTGGATACTTTGGCCAGGAGAGTGGGGGGCTTAATAGAGATGTAAACTTACAGAAATTCTATGTGAATTGAATTGCCTGTGAGTGCTGCCTTCCCCCGGGCACCTGGAAACATGCAGAGGCCATTGCTCTCCTTTCAGTTGATTTCAAAATCTCTGTTTCAGTTCACTTAGAAGAGGCACCCACCCCTAGCCCTCAACAACAGAGGGTTATTCTCCAGACCTCATTCTTTAATAGCAGGGCTGCCGGCTCCTCCAGCTGCCACTCTCTCACCCTTCACTAAGGCTGCTAGGAATGAAGAGGGGAGGGGAGAAGACGTGGGTGGTGGCGGGAGGCAGGGCCTGGGGGAAGCTGGGACCCTGCTGGCTGCAGCCTGAGGACTCTTCCCTGCCTCTTTCCTCTGTTGTTGGTGCTTCTGATAGGCGCTGCCAGGTGAGTGCAGGGGAGGAGAGCAGCTGGGCTGGCAAGGGGGGGGGGGAGGTGGGCGTGGGGGTTGCCAAGGCGCCAGACTGGGTTTCTCTAACTCAAATGCATATACCAGTGACCTGGGGGGCATTATTACAATTCAGCTTTGATGTGCTAAGCCTGGGATGCAGCCTGAGGTTCTGCCTTCCTGGTGATGCCAGTGCATCCAGGGATCACACTTTAGGTAAAAGAATCTAGAAGGTATTCCAGGCCGGGTGGGCTGAGACGGGAGCAGAGAACCAGGTCCAGCACTGCCCTAAGTGGAAATCCCTCCCTCGTGCCTTCACTGGCTGAGATGATTTCTGCCACCAATGGAATCCTGAAAATTTTCTCCCATAGAATAGAGATGCTTAGAAAAATTCTTACTAAAATCATGATGGAATTAAAAAAAATCTATTACATATTTGAAAATCCCCTCACATGCTGGGCTTTCCTCCCTCCCCCAAATCCTGAGCTCACAGGTATTGCTTCACCATTGAAAATCTTGACAGGGCTCAGATTCTGCCAACTCCTTCCCAAAAGATATATTTGCAAATGATTTCTCCACTCCTGGGAACAGAGTGGTGTCCCTGGAGCTTGAACTTTGAAAACAATGCTGAGCTCTCAGCTCCCCTGGTGGGACTCTAGCTTGGGGCCTCTGGTGCCTCTGGGCAAAGCTGCAGATGTTTGTGGGATGCTGGTCTCAGAGAGTGAGCCTGGAGGGCTGGCGATGGCTGGAAGAGATGGGGGAGAGACCACAGGTTCCCAGGAAAGCAGGGGAGGAGGTAGGAGGAAGGTCTGCCTGTGTTGAGGCCCCACTTGTATAAGAAATTGCCTTTGGTCTGCAGACTTTGGGAGATGGAGTATGATTTTGTGTGAATATTTCAGGAAGTCCCGGAATTAGTGTTGTTTTGGTCATAACAGCCACAGGGCAGAGGACACAGAAGGGTGCTCAGATTTTGATATGGGCGCTCCAAACCAAGAATTTCTTGGACAAGTCCTTTTGTCCTGCTTTTTCCATGCTCTCTCTCTCCCAAATCTCCAAAGCTCTGTGGTGAGGTCTGGAGACCCCAGTTCAGTTCCTAGAGCCTCTCAGAGAGGACATTGGGTATCTGGCTACAGTCTGGGGTGGGCACAGAAGACAGAGAAGAACCAGTAATAGAGCCTCTCAGAATTCCTCAAATTCCCAACACTGGAATATGCCAAGCCTGCTCTGGGTTAAATTCCAGGTCTGCTGGGAATGTGCTGGAAATGTGTTTAGAGTGTGCTGGGCCTGCACTCTGAAACAAGATGAGGCTGAGAGCCAGACTTGTGAATTTACCAAATCAGTCTTTAGTCTGGCAATGCTCCAGGAGAATCAGGGCAGACCACGACGCCCAGGCCCCGCCCCCAGTACCTCTCACTGAGCCTGGGGCTGCCTCCCCTAAGTGCAAGGACCCCATAGGGTTTGCAGGCTTCCTCACAGACCTGGCTTGTTGAGGGGAGGATGTGCAAGCAGCCTGGAAATGGGCTGATTATCACGTCCCACCAAATTAAAACCATTTGAGATGCTCCAGCACAGAGGTCTTGCTTTACAGAGCTGGTGACTGAAGCCATTGGTAGAGAGGTGATTGGGCAGGTGTGACCCTCAGGCGGTGGTTCTCAACCAGGGCTGAATCTGACCCCAGGGGACATTCAGCAGTGTCTGGAGGCTTGGGGGAGGGGGCAGGGGGAGAAGTGTGCTACTGGCATGCAGTGGACCAAGGCCAGGAATACCGCCAAACATCTCATAACGCACAGGACAGCCTTCCCTACCCCCAAACCAAATGATCAGTCCCCAAATATCAATGGTGCCTGAGAAACCCAGGGCCAGCATTGGAAGCTGACCTTCCTTTTGGTCCTCTGTGGAACTCAGTATCTTTCCAAACAAAACTTGGTTAAACATTTATGGAGAAACTGCTCTTTTTCCCAGGCACTTCACTAAGTGTTCTCATCCGGTAACAGTATAGGGATTTTGCTTTATTGTGGCCTTTGCCTTTCAGATGAGGATATAGATTTCCCTTATCTAGTCACCTTTTATTATTTTCAAGGATTCATCTTCTTTCTCTGAATTCTGGAAGAATTACCCAGTGTGCTTGCCAGCACTGTGATCTGAATTTCCTCAGTCTGTCCTGTTGCCTTCCAAGTGGATTTTTAGTTGTGCTACCAGTGATCTTTCTCCTCCATCTGTAGTGGGTTTATGGACTTAAAGATCCATTTACTCTCATTTTGGAGGGTCTCTGGAATGAGAGGGGGTAAATCTCCATCTTCAATTTGCCATCTTTTAATCATGAGGCCAATTTTGCATCTTTCTAAGGACTGAGAATGAATTTCTTCTAAAAATTTTAACCCAATTTTATGGATAAGAGAAGAATTTTTAGCAGCCCGACAGACTTTGGAGTCTTCACAGTCTATGAGGGAGGTAGAAAGATAGGGATGGACAGACAAGTAGAGGTTCACATTCTGATTGTTAGCAGCTCAAAACATGGTCTTTCACAGTTGGTGGATGGTGACATGGTTCTCTGGTCAATTAAGTCCTTTATAACCGTCCCTTGGAAGCATCTCAATCCATCTGTTCCAACTGCACAGAGTGACCATTCCACCTCAGCTTTGGCACCATGGCCTGTTCTTATCTGTATAGGTGACCCTTGAACAACACAGATTTGAACCCTGCTGGTCCACTCATATGTGAATTTTTATTTATTTTTTTCATATTTTTTAATGTTTATTTATTTTTGAGAGAATCAGAATCTTTGAGAGAATCAGAATCACAAGCAGGCTCCAGGCTCTGAGCTATCACCACAGAGCCCAATGTGGGGCTTGATCTCATGACCCTGAGATCAAGAGTGGCATACTCCATGGACCTAGCCAGCCAGGTGCCCTAGTGGATTTTTTTTTAAATGTTTATTTACTTTTGAGAGAGAGACAGAGAAAGAGAGAGAGAGCATGAGCAGGGGAGGGGCAGAGAGAGAGGGGGACAGGATCTGAAGCAGGCTCTGTGCTGACAGCAGAGAGCCCGAAACGGGGCTAGAACCCATGAGTTGTGAGATCATGACCTGAGCTGAAGTCAGATGCTTAACTGACTGAGCCACCCAGACGCCCCTCCAGCAGATTTTTTTTAAGGGAGTTGACAGCAAAGGTCACAAGGCATTTTACAGCTGTGTACCCCGTCTCCATGGGACTGAATGGAAGGCTACCCGGGCAGTTGAGCCTGCTGACCCGAGCACCTGGGGAGGCCTGCCAAGGACGTCCACATCCCCCAAGGGGCCCTGGTACTGTCTAGGCTGCAGGTCATCCTGCGGGGTTGGGGGTGATCAGGTGTGTGTTGGGGGTGAACAGGTGTGCTGTTGGGGTGATCAGGTGGAACACCCGGGTCTTGTGGCTGTGCCAGGGCAGCCATGGGCCTTGGGTTCCTCCCTGCCAGGCACCAATCCCTCCTCAAGGCAGCTTCCTGGAGGCCAGCACATTCATGAGCAGCTGCAGCTGCCTCTGTCCCTGCTGTCTGGCCTATACATGGGTTTCTTTTTTAATATACATGCAGTACTGTGAATGTATTTTCTCTCCCTTATGAATTTCTAGTAACATTTTCTTTTCTGTAGCTTACTTGTACTGTAAGAATACAGTATATAATACACAGAATCTACAAAGCGTGTGTTAATGGACTATGTTATTGGTAAGGCTTCTGCTCAACAGCAGTCTTAAATAGTTAAGTGTTTTTTTTTTTGGGGGGGGGAGCCAAAAGTTATATGGGGGTTTTTAACTGTGTAGGGGTCAGCACCCCTAACCCCCACATTGTTCAAGGGTGAAACAATTGTAGTTTATAGCACGAGTTCCCACTTAAATTGCTTTGTGCATCTTTCTGGGTATATATATAGCTTTTTTTTTTTAAAGCTTATTTATTTGTTTTTGGAGAGAGAGAAAAAGCATGAGTGAGGAAGGGGCAGAGAGAGAGAGAATCCTAAGCAGACTCCATGCTGTCAGTGGAGAGGCTGATGTGGGGCTCAAACTTATGAACCGTGACATCATGACCTGAGTGGAAACCAACAGTCAGATGCTTAACAGACTGAGGCACCCAGGTGCTCCTCTGGGTATTATAATTGGGAAGCCAATACGAGGCAAATTGGGCAGGTCTCATTTGCTGCCATGTCAAAGAGTTAGAAATTCAGGTTACTATTACTGGAGTTGAAAGGGAGAGACCTAAACAGGTTCAGGGAGGAAACAAGGGTGGTCAAGTCCTTGAAGCAGCTGGAGAGACCCAAGGACATGGGTTTGGGAGGGAGGTGGCCTTGGACAAGTGCAGGGCCACTTCTTTAAGATGCTATAGAAGGGAGGAGCATGAAGACAAGAGGGGGCTGTGCGGCTCCCCAGCCAAGAGTCTTTATTTTCCCTGCGGAGTAAAACATTTGCAATGTCAGAGTTTAGGCTGAACTGGGGCTGTGAGAAATAGTGGCTGGGCTATTGAGGAGCCTGCTAGTTGTGACAAAGATAAAGATGCCACATGAGCTTATAGCAGAATGCTACTCTGTCCAGAGAAGTCAGGAATTTTCTGAAGCCTGTCCCTGACCACGGTCAGCTCTCACTGTGTGGGAGAGATGAGCTCAAGGGCAACAATTACAAAGCAGAGTGGAATTTTGAATTTTTATCCAGTCATCTCTGGCTTTGGCCCCACACCCCATTACATTCAATCAATAGATTCTGCTGGGTTTTCTTTAAAATGTTCTCCTTTTCCCAAGCTGGTTAGGTCTAAAGTACACCAGACTGAGGCGAACCTTGACACTCACTGGTCACTTGACCCGAATCACGGCCGCTAGCCTAACTGCAGCTCAATCTTACCACTGCGATTGGAGCAGAGGCCAGGCTCACACACCTGTGAGCAGCCGAGGCCAGGCACCAGAGAGAAAAGCAGAAAGCAAGAGAATGTGCGTTCCCCTCTGGGGTCAGCACAGATTCTGTTCAGGTGCCAGTGACAGCAGGGCCAGGCCTGGTGGCCATCAACTGGGATGCAATAGTTTCAGAGGGCTCTGGACTCTCTGGCTGTTTAGCCTTTGGGAAAGGGACAGTGGGAGGGAGGGAAGGAAAGAGAGAGGCAAACACAAATCCTGGCTTTCCACCACCAGGTACAGAAGGGGGCAGAAGAGGCAGCCACACCCACACCCACTCACTATTTTCCATGGATGACTCTATTACCTATAAACAGGCACCACTGGGGGTGCCTGGGTGGTTCAGTAGGTTAAGCGTCCAACTTTGGCTCAGGTCATGATCTCACGGTTCGTGGGTTCGAGCCCCATATCGGGCTCTGTGCTCACAGCTAGCTCAGAGCCTGGAGCCTGTCTTCAGATTCTGTATCTCCCTCTCTCTGACCCTCCCCTGCTCACGCTGTCTCTCTCTCTCAAAAATAAATAAAACATTAAAAAATTTTAAAACAAAAACAAAAACAGGCACCATCAGAGTTTTGGTAACAAACAACTAGAACCTTGGAGAGGAGAGAAAAGGCTTGCCCTATCTATCCTTGGATTAGCAGTGAAGAGGTGGCCCAGAGCACCTCCTCAAGATCAGGGAGCAACACACCCACACTCATTATTGCCCTCTGCTCCCTAACAGGATGTGTGGCCGGTTCCTGAGGCACCTGGTGGCTGAGGAGAGCCGGCACTCCACCTCCGTGGGGCGCCTCCTGCTCCCTGTGCTCCTGGGGTTCCGCCTCGTGCTGCTGGCTGCCAGCGGGGCCGGGGTCTATGGCGATGAGCAGAGTGAATTCGTGTGTCACACCCAGGAGCCAGGCTGCAAGGCTGCCTGCTATGACGCCTTCCACCCCTTTTCCCCACTGCGCTTCTGGGCCTTCCAGGTCATCTTGGTGGCCATGCCCAGTGCCCTCTACGTGGGTCTCACTCTGTATCATGTCATCTGGCTTTGGGAAGAGTCAGGAAAGGGGGAGAAGGAGGAGACTCTGATCTGCCGAGGGGAGGAGAGCAGAGATGCCTCAGGCCCTGGAAGCCCCAGGCTGCTCTGGGCCTATGTGGCACAGCTGGGGGTGCGGCTGGTCCTTGAGGGGGCAGCCTTGGGGGTGCAGTACCATGTGTATGGGTTCAAGGTGCCCAGCTCCATTGCATGTCGACGAGAGCCTTGCCTTGGTAGTATAACCTGTTACCTGTCCCGCCCCTTTGAGAAGACCATCTTCCTAAAGACCATGTTTGGGGTCAGTGGGCTCTGTCTCTTGTTCACGCTTTTGGAACTTGTGCTCCTGGGCCTGGGGCAATGGTGGAGGGCCTGGAAGCACAAATCTCTCCCTTCTAACTACTCCCCAACTTCAGAGAGCACCAAAAGACACAAGGAACCGACTGAGAACTTCCCAGAGGTGGAGACCAAAGAGCCGTTCCGAGAAGCAGGTGAGAAGAGCACTGATGTCCCTTTTTCTTCCTGCTTCTGAGGTCTCTGTCCTGATGACCTCCCATGGCAGGTCCCTTGAACTATGGGAGGCACATTTCCTACGTTACAAAATAGAAAACCAGGTTCAAGGCAGACGTCTTCTGACCGCTGCTCCTGACCCTACTCCCAACCCTCATCCCCATCCTTTTGCCGATTCCTTCCAATGAGCCAGGACCAGGGCTCTTAGTCAGCTGTACTTCCTGCCCTTCCCTTTAGGTTTCTTCCCACTTAGGAAAAGCCTCAGCTCCTGCTTGATTCTCTACTTTGCAGAGTTATGAAGGCAACCGGTTTGCCTCTGAAGGGAACCCTGTGATTGGATCTTCTGAACATCCAGTGAGTGGGGACTTACTTCTGACAAATGAGAGGCTGTTGAAGCATTTCCTGGGACATCTCCCGCTTGTGACTTCCCACCAGAATCCTCCGCTGTCAGCTTTACAATGATCATGGGCTTGGTTCCAGAGTCAGCCAGCAGAAGCCTCTGTAAAGCTGTGCTTCTCCCCAGTCCTGTGCAATAAATACTGACTGCTGCTGTTGGCATTCCTGTGGCTGAATGCGACCTTTCTGTTATGGTGACACTACTTCCCTGTCCTCTGTTGTTCCACTTTCTCTGCTCAGCTCAACTTCCAAGTCCTCTAACCTAAGGATGCCCCCAGCCCTGTGGCATAGGTCGTATTCAGATTGGCCTTCTCTGCA
Source organism: Cryptoprocta ferox (assembly GCA_028646485.1). NCBI lineage: Eukaryota > Metazoa > Chordata > Mammalia > Carnivora > Eupleridae > Cryptoprocta > Cryptoprocta ferox. The sequence goes on from CM053564.1 coordinate 31,448,701, forward strand.
TATCTAACCCAGTGTCCTTTTTTATTTTTTTAATTTTTATTTCTTTATTTTGAGAGGGGGAGAGGGGCAGAAAGAGAGGGGGACAGAGAATCTGAGAAGTGGGCTCTGTGCTGACAGCAGGCAGCCTGATGCAGGGCTAGAACTCATGAATCCATGAGATCATGACCTGAGCTGAACTCAGACGCTTAACTGACTGAGCTACCCAGGTGCCCCATCAAATTGCTACTTTTTAAATTCATACCCCTCATTTCCACACAGAAAAGACAGGAGAGTTTTGCTGCTGACTCAGGGGTTGCAGAAAGGGAGGTTTACATCACAGTAGCAGATAACATAAAGCTAAATATCAAGCTACTCTTTTCTGGAGTCTCTCCATCAAGTCTGCCCAAGGGTTCTAGCCTCTCACCTTCCTGCAGAAACATCTTCCCCTCCCTTCTTCCTTGCCTTCAAATTCTCAACAAGAGCAGCTACCTAGTTTTGTTTTCTTCTTCTGAATCCCAAATTATACCTGGGTAAAGTAGGAAGGCTCATTCCTAAGGAAAGCTATTTGGTCCTCCAGGAGACATTTTGATAGCAACTAGAAAATTAATAATTTTTCTTTCTGCTATACAAGTGTTTTATATAGAATTCCTCATCTACTGTAACCAGAGTACAGCCAAATGACCAAGGATGGAAAAAAGTAAATGTCATTATTCATAAATCCTCTATGATAACCCTTTTAAAACAGTTTTATTGAGAAATAGTTCACATGCCATATAATTCACCCATTTAAAGCATACAATTTAATAGCTTTTAGTATTGTCACAGAATTCTGCATCCATTAATACAATTTTAGGACATTTTTCAACTGTAACCCTTAGCTTTTACCCCCAAATCTCCATGCCCCCCAGCAAACATAAACAACCACTAATATAATTTCTCTCTATAGATTTTCCTATTCTGGACTGTTCATATAAATAGAATCAATCATACAATATGTGGTCTTTGGGACTGGCTTCTTTCACTTAGCACTGTAGTTTTTTTTTTAAATAAATGTATGCAAATTTATTTTAAAAATGTTTATTTTTTAGAGAGAGAGAGAGAAAGAGTGTGAGCAGGGGAGGGACAGAGAGAGAGAGGGAGACAGAGTCCAAAGCAGGCTCTGTGCTGTCAGCGCAGAGCCTAATGTGTGGCTTGAACCCACAAACCGTGAGATCATGACCTGAGCTGAAGTCAACACTTTGACTGAGCCACAGTGCCCCAGCACCATGTTTTTGAAGTTTATCCATGTTATTGCACGAATCAGTACTTCATTGCTGTTTATGGTTTAGTATTATTTCACTGTATAGCTCACCACACTTTTTTTGTTCATTTTTTAGTTGATGGACTTTTGAATTGTTTCCACTTGTTGGCTATTAAGAATAATGGTGCTATGAATATTTGTATACCAGTTTTTGTGCGAATACATGCTTCAACTCTTTTGGGTAAATACCTAGGAGTGGAATTGCTAGGGCATATGGTAACTCTTTTTAAGGAACTACCACACTGTTTTCACAGCAAGCTGTACTGTTTACATTCTCAGCAGCAGTGTATAAATGGGTTCCAATTTACCCACTTCTTCGCCAGCACTTGGTATTTTCTTTCTTTTGGTCTTCTTCTTTCCTTTCTTTCTTATTTGATTTTTAAAATTGTAGTTATCCTAGTGGGGTGAAGTGGTATCCCACTGTGGTTTGATTTGCATTTCCCTAATGATGTTGAGCATCTTTCATGTGCTTATGGACTATTTGTATATTTTCTTTGGAGAAATGTCTACTTACATCCTTGGCCCATTTTTTAATTAGGTTGTATTTTTGTTGTTGAGTTCTTTATATATTCTGGCTCCTAGGTCCTTATCCAATATATGGTTTCCAAATATTTTCACCCATTCAGTGGATTGTCTTCCACTTCAGTGTTAGTGTCCTTTGATGAATAAGTTTTTAATTTGGATGAAATTCAATTTATCAATTTTTCTTTTGTTGCTTGTGATTTTGTGTCATATTTAAGAAACCGTTGCCTAATCCATGATCGTGAAGGTTTTACACCTGTATTTCCTTCTAAGAGTTTTATAGTTTTAGCTTTACATATAGGTCTGATTGATTCTGAATTAATTTTTATATATGGTATAAGGGTCAAACTTCTTTTGCACATGGATATCTAGTTGTCCCAGCACCATTTATGGAAAAGCCCATTTATCTTCCATATAATGGTTTTTGGCATCCCTTTTGAAAATCCATTGCTTGTTGACGTATGACATTATTTCTGGACTTTATTTATTCATTTATTTATTTTTTTATAGTTTATTGTCAAATTTGTTTCCATATAACACCCAGTGCTGTTCCCCACATGTCTGGACTTTTAATTCTATTCCACTGATCTATATGTTTATCCCTATCCTGGTATCACATGTTTTGATTGCTGTAGCACTGTAATAAGGTTTGAAGTTGGGAAGTGTGAATCCTTTTATTTTGTTCTTCTTTTCAAGGTTGTTTGGCTCCTTGAGGTCCCTTGAAATTCTGTATGAGTAAAACTGTGACTTAGTGGTCAGTATTTTCAGTAAAGAAGGAAGTTTATCTCAGGTGTATGGCAAGATAGAAGCCATAAGGATCTTAAGGTGTCATGGGATCTTATGTTTGTCATTCAGTACACAGGCAGACATATAGACACATACACACCTGTATCACACTCATGGCAAACATCGATAACTGATGAGAACACTTCTTCCTGGTTGGTCCAATTTAAGACTCAGATTCCTTCTCAATACAGTATTCTAATTTTCATAGAAAGTGCATTTATTAGTTGTGTAATTTAAACATTTAAAAAAGTAGATTTTTCTGTCTGGCTTTTGTCAAAAACCCCAAAACAGGGATCACAGGAATCCCCTTTCCAAGTATTTAATTGGACATTCAGTAACTACTGACTGAGCATATTATGGGAAAGGCAGTATCTGATATTGGGACACAAGAAGAATTTTAAACTTTCATTCATAAGAAAAGGAATAGAGAACAATAAATAAAAATAGACAATTCTCTGAATTAGGCAAGCATTCTGTTTGTTGAAAGCCTCAATGGATGTTTCTTGAGATAGAAAAATGGTTGCCGTACTTCAAGTTGGGTACCAAAAACGATGTAGCCATGCTTCTGAATCTTAACCACTCCCACTTAAAAAACTTGATCTCCTTTCCATCTACTCTCTGGTCCCAGCAGATACTTCATAATGTCCTCCTTATGACAGCTCCAGCTCCACTCTCCAGGCATTGTTCTGGCACCCTGGTCTTGACCTCCTAAACAGGAGGGTCAGGAACTGCTCCTGCAGCTGGGGATGAAGCTACAGGATCTGCTCCTTTCCAGCATCTTAGACAACAGCCACTAAGCAGATCACCCCGAGCTGGCTTGGAGCATCCCATACCCACAGACCTCCTAGGAGTTGAACCACCAGACACTGGTGGGAAGTCTCAAATGCGGGTAAGATCATCTAACCCGAGATTCTTTACCCTGACTTAACTGTTAGAACCCCCATCTGCACTGGGTGAGTGTGTCCCATGCTCTAAGAATGGGCTTCCTTTATCTGCTGTTTGTCTCAGGTGCTTGGGAAGAAAGAGAGGGAAATCAGGGTGGCAGGGTGACCAGCCATCATCCCACTAGTTCGTGGGCGGCTAAACACTCCCTATTCTGCTCCCCTCTTGGAATACTGGCCCTCCAATTCACCCAACACCAGGAGAGTAGGTGTCCTTCGCGGGGGCAGTAGGAAATCCTGCCTTTCCAAAAACTCGACTAGCCTCCGAAGGTGGAGGCCGAGAACGAAGCCTGAATGGAAAGGGCGGACTTTAGGGAGAACAAGCCTAATGGGCGCGGTGCCGCCTTTGCCCCCGCTCCAGGCCCAGCGGCAAACACCCCTCCAGGCCCCTGCAGCTCGCCAAGGACGCCAGAACTTAAGCACCTCACCTCTCCAACGTAAAAGGCCAAACTCCATAGCGCCGCCCCGCTTTGCTCCTCCAGCAGCGGCTCGCTAGGGCTCCTCCGGTCCTCTCTAGGCGTCCCGTAGCAAGTTCCGCATCTCTATTGTTGGCCCGAGGGGCAGCCCCCGTCCCGTCGTGCCCCGCGGCGCCCTTGAGTTGCCGAAGCCCCGCGGCTGCCGGGCTCGCGCTCGGGCCCCGCAGCGCGCGCGGTGAAGGGCCGCCGCTCCGCCAGCGCGTGCCGGGACTGGGTCCCGAGGCCCCAGAGAAGGGACGGCACTTCCCCCTCCCGCCCGCCCGCAGTCCCGCGCTTCGCGTCCGTCCCCGGGGCAGAGAAGCGGCATGGAAGCCGAGGACCTCCGGGAGGACCTGACCTGCTCCATCTGCCTGGACTATTTCGAGGACCCGGTGTCCATCGAGTGCGGTCATAACTTCTGCCGCGGTTGCCTACACCGCAGCTGGGCGCCGGGCGGCGGCGCGTTCCCCTGCCCCGAGTGTCGGCAGCCGTCGGCGCCCGCCGCGCTGCGGCCCAACTGGGCCCTGGCCCGGCTGACGGAGAAGACGCGGCGCCGGCGCCAGGGCCCCGTGCCCCCCGGCCTGTGTGGCCGCCACTGGGAAGCGCTGCGGCTCTTCTGCGAGGACGACCAGCGGCCCGTGTGCTTGGTGTGCAGGGTGTCGCAGGAGCACCAGGCGCACACCATGGCGCCCATCGACGAGGCCTTCGCCAGCTACCGGGTGAGCCGGCTGTAGCGGGGCTGCCAGTATTCCCGGAATACCATTGTCATGTCATGTCGTAGGTCATTGTCATGAGAGACCTGCGAGGTGGCTGCAATGCCCATTGGAAGAACGACCTCCTCCGCCCCCCACCTCGCGTGCGAAGAAATTAAGCGACACACAGATCTCGGAGTTGGGGGTAAAACTGAGATGGGGAGGATCTGTATAGATTTTTCAAAGTACTGGCCCCTGGGAGCTCCTGGTTTAAGACAGTCATACGAATGGGGTGTATACCAGTGCCGCCCAATAGAAACACGATGTGAACCACATATGTAATGAAACCTTCCTGGTGGTTAAAAGATATGGGTGATGCTAATTTTAATAATATATTTTATTTAACCCAATTTTCCAAACCATTATCATTTGACATTAATCGCTATGAAAAGTTATCAGTAAGACATTTTACTTTTGTTTTTCATAATAGGACTTTGAAATCTGTGTTTACGTTTACAGCACATATCAACTCTATCCACAGTTCGGGTGGTCACCTGGCTAATGGATGTATTGGATAGTGCAGGTTTATATCTACAGGGTTTATAGACAACTGGTGATTTGGGAAAATCCTGGCTTGGAGTGATGAGGCTGGGGTTTGATACTGGCTTCCTTCATCAGTTGGGAAAAATCACTTAATGCTTAATTTGGAGATTAATCTGTCCTCCCTATTTTATGGATTAAGGAGCTTCAGTTGAATAAAGCAGTTCACCTTAACTCTACTCCAGCCACTCTGCCTTCTTTTGTTTCAAGTCTGTTCTCTTTCTCTTCCCACACCTTCCATCCTTTACATCTTTTTAGCTTTTAGCTTGAAGACCTTCCTTGATCATCCTTTCCAGAGTAGCCCTACCCCCTTCTATTACTGATGGTGTAACTCCAGTGGTCTCCAGCAGAATTGGTATCTAGTAAGTACTGGTTGAATACACAAGTTTAATGATGCAAGTTAACATATTTTGTAAACTATAAAATGACATATGGTTTTATTAACTGATGACAAACAGGAAATATGCTAAGTGGCACTATAAACTATACATCCACCCCTTCACTCAGTAACCTTTATTTATGCTTTCTGTAGGCCAGGCATTGTTCTAGAAAATGGACATAAACAGATAAGGACATGAGCCTTGTCTTGTAGGGGACATAAGCATGTAGACCAGTAATTTCAGTGTGTAAGTGAGTTGTCCAAATTTGTATCAAGTACATGGAAGGTCTGAGGAGAAATGGCTTCACGGAGTTGAACATGAACTCACTCTTGAAGGGTGAGTACGGTAGGAAGGGGAGAGGATATTCAGGCCAATGGAACAGCATATTCAGCAGTGTGGCTGCTTGGAATGCCATGTGATCAATGTAAGAGTACTGGAAGTTGCTCAATATTTCTGGAGGGTAGAGGGAGGGAGGGTGGTGGCAATTAAGGCTGGAGAACTGCTTGTTGTTGCCCTCCTGTCACCTCCTGGCAGTTTCTGTTGTAGGGAAGGATTTTTCTAATTCCCTGGAATTAACCATTTTTATTCAGGGTTCCCTTTTCATATCTCAACTGTAGTAGGATTCAAAAAGACTTAGGTAGAGTCTTGGAATAGAACCAGTGATACAGGATAATTCACAAATACTGGAACTGTTAAGGGCTTTTAAAAAATTGAAAAATTCTATTTAAAATTTATATTTTTTCATTATTAAAAGTGAAAACTTAAAAAAAATCTTGATCACATTTACTTATCTGATTACAGGCCTCCCATATACATCAAATTTGACAGTGATTACAAAGTGGCAGTTTATAATTGATAAAGGAAAAAGTTACTTGAAATAGCTTTCCAAGGAGCAGGATTATATACCTATTTAACAACTAGAGGTAATAAGTAGATTATATAATGTTAGAAAACATAGTGTTAGAAAATAGCACAGGTGATTTTGTGATGTATAACAGAACTATATAAACCCCTTGGCAACCTAATCTCATCCCCCCCAACATTTCACCATGCAATTTCCAAGCAAACGTGAAAGTTGGAAGAATTTTATAATACCAGTATACCCATATCTAGGTTCTGCCATTAGTATTTTACTCTGTTTATCACCTATCTATTCATCTGTCTATTCTCTGCATCCATCAATTCTTGTTTCCTTTTGAGGCATTTAAAGTTAATTGCAGATAGTCCACTTCCTCCTATACTTTAGCATGCTTACCGTCAACCACATTTAACATTCGTTTGTGGCGGTTTTTGAAGTCACATTTAATACAATTAAATATGCACACCTTTAGTGTACATTTGCTGAGCTTTGACAAATGCATACACCTAGGCACCCTAAGCCCTTCTCAAGATAAAGAACATTACTGGGGCGCCCGGCTGGCTCAGTCAGTGGAGCATGTGACTCTTGATCTTGGGGTTGTAAATTCAAACTACACATTGGGTGTGGTGCTTACTTAAAAATAAATCTGATCTCGGGGCTGTAAGTTCAAACTACACATTGGGTGTGGTGCTTACTTAAAAATAAATCTTAAGACAAAAAAAAAAAAAAAAGAACATTAACGTCACCCCAGGAAGCTCCTCCATCCTCTCCCAGTTAATCTCTGCTCCCTCTTCCCCACCCAGCTACTGTTCTAATCTTTTTGCACTGAAGATTAGTTTTGTCTGTTGTGAAACTTCATAGGAATGGAATCCCTTTGTAACCTAATTTCATCTGCCCCCTCCAACATTTCACTGCAATTTCCAAGCAAACATGAAAGTTGGAAGAATACTCTGTACTCCTCTATATAGACTCCTTTTGCTCAGCATATTGATTTTGAGATTCACCCATTTTGTGCATATCAGTAGCCTGTTACTTTTTCCTGCTGAGTCATATTCCATTTTATAAACATACTTCAGTTTGCATCCATCTTTCCATCACTGCATACCTGGGCTGTTTCCAGTTTTTGGCTTTTATGAATAAAGCTGGTATGAGTATTCTCATAGAGGTCTTTTTGTGGATGCACGTTTTCATGTTTCCTGGGTCTAGGAGTTGTACTACTGGGCCTGGGATTGATGTATGCTTAGTTTGACACCGGCCCTTTTCCCAGAGTCACTCTTTTCAATGACCTCACTTTGCTGTAGCCATTGTCATTTGTAAGTGATGGGAAGAAAAGTGATACTGACTGGTTTTCATTATTCTCCTAGGTAAGAATAAAAAAAAAAAAACTTGCCATGCTTATTTCTAAGTTCTGTTCATTTCCTTTTTTTTTTTTTCTTTTAGCTCTTTATTTTGACACATGTTCACACTTCCAGAAAGCTGCTCTAGGCCACTCTTCAGCACTTGACGATATTCAACAGTTTTTATTTAAAATTTCTCTTCCTTTGGTGTATGAGAAACCATTTTCTCTTCGTTTTTCACTAGCCACCACTCAGCTTAGCTTTTTGTAGGGTTTTGGTCCTCTGCACACCCCTTAAGTGCAGTTGTTCTTCGTTCCAGCCTGGATCACCTTCTTGATAGACTCTTACTGGGGGATTTTACTCATACCCTGGCTGCACCTGCTGCCTGTGCTCTAACCATGTCCCCCTCTATCCCCCATCTGCTTCTGTAGCTCAGATCTCTTACTTGACCCTCAACTGCTAACTGTACTCATTGGGGACCACCCCCCCCAACTCAATTTAGTCAAGTCAAATTTAATTCCCACCTTCCATTTACATACCGCTCATTTCTCTGTATTTCCTTATTTGGTAAATAGCCCACAGTCCTTCTAGCTGTCAAGCCAGAACCCCGGGGCGAAATCTGGACTCCTTCCTCTCACAGCCATTTGGTCATCAGTTCTTGCTTGTTTTCCTCTTGTGTGTGTGTGTGTGTGTGTATCTAACCTGCGTGCTTCTGTCTGAGGTCATGTCTGACCTTCTGCTATCAGGTGCTGCCCCTCCACAGCCCTCTTTGTTAAGGCTGATTGACTCCTTTTATTTTTTAGTAGCTCATTCAGGTTTTTAAATTCTAAAATGATATATGCCTCTTGTAGAAAATCAAACAAAACAGAAATTCACAAAAGTTTTAGTCCCTCCCCAAACTTCCAAGCCATTTCTATTCCCCAGAAATAACCAGTGTTAATCTTTAGGTGTATGTTCTTCCAGATTTTTCTTCTATTTAAATACACACACCATGCACAGATACATGTATATTTATTCTTTGCAAAAACTTTGCAAATACTTTGCAAAAAGTATTATACAATACTACTGTTCTACAGCATAGTTTTTGTTTTTTTTTTTTTTACTTAGTAGAACACATCAATATATAGAGAGAGCTACCTGAGATTGGTACAGAGTATTAATATACCATTATTTATTTAATAATTCCCCACAAATGGATAATGAATACTGCTGCAGTGAATATTCCTATACATATTGATTATTTTTGCTAGTGACTTGTTGCACAGATTATTGGAAGTAGGTTTACACACATTTCAGATGGTTTTAAATCCTGCCAGTTGCCCTTCAAAAGGATGGCACCTTTTTATAAAGTCTCCTACTATTGCAGTGTCAGAGGCCTCCTTCACCAGTACGAGGTATTTACCAATCCTCTAACAGTTTTCATTTTTTGCCAACTTAATAGGCAGACTTTATAGAGTGTTACAAAGATTTCAGGTCAGAATACTTTCTATGCCAAATTCTGTAACTGTCGTCAACGTTTTCTCAATCTCATTGCCTGTTTAGCTCTTGAACAAGCAAGATCCTTGGGGAGATGCTTTCTCTCTGATATGTGTTTCTGCTGGCAGGAAAAACTTCTTGAGACTCAGTGTAGTCTGACGGCCAAGATGAAGAAAGCCATGCATTTGCAGGACATGGAAGTGAAAAATGCTACTGAGTGGAAGGTAATAGCAGAATCGGTTGGGCCTTTCTTGTCTCTGAGACCCTTTGGTGTCGTTGGGAAGAGCTTGCATGATGTTATGAGTGGTCAGTCCCCTTGCAGAGAAGATGATAGAACAGGAAGTGTGTTTCTCTACTGATCTGTGGCTTTGGGCGGTGGGAGTTCCACATACTTCATCCCCATCTCTCTAAGGTGTTACCCCTCTCCTTCCCACTTTTTCCTAAATATAGTCCCTAGGTTGTAGTTGGCCTGGGTCCATGGCATTGTGGAGAGTAAATGGACTTTGCTTTCAGAGATACTGGTCTAGTTGGGAGGCATGATGTGCAAGCACAGAAGCACATCTAAAGGCTTAATGAGACCAAACAGTGGGTGTTCGGGAGGCTAAAGTAAGTATTAGATGTGAAAGTGTATTTTAGTTTAAAAAGTACACAAACAAGGCATTGCCATCAGTAGTAGAGACTCAAGTGTTACAAAGAATGAACTAATACTATAAAGGCCAGTACGAAGATACCAAGTGAGTATAAATCAATTAGCGGGAATTTGTGGAGGGTGCGCAGGAGCTTTCTGGAGGAGGTGATTGGGATGGAGGGACCATGGACTGTTGGGGAGTCACATGCATGGCATTTAGGAGCAAGGGCAGGACAAGGACTCAGCTAGTGTCATGTGGCCATAGGAGAAGATGAAGAACCAGCGAATGAGATTTGGCACAGAGTTTGCAAAGTTGCACCACTTCCTGGCTGAAGAAGAGCAGCTGTTTCTTCAGAGACTGAGCAAGGAGGAAGAAGAGACGAAGAAGAAACAGAATGAGAACACGTTAAAGCTCCATCAGACGATCACTTCCTTGAAGCAGCTCATCTTAGAGGTCGGGAGGAAGAGCCAGAGCCCCACCCTGGAGTTGCTGCAGGTGAGACGGTCACTCACTGAATTCCCTCTTGTCTTTCCTAGTGAGTGGGTTTAATAGAAGAAATGTGTTCTTTCTGTTGATAATTGTGTTGCTACTGTCATTATACAATTAAAAAGTCAAAGATTCACCATTCAGAGGAACTTAACATGACATTTAGGTATGCTGAGCTCAGGTGCTGTGGAGATACCCAGGTTCACTTGGTTTGCCAAGGATCTGAAGCATATGTAAGACTTTTCCATTCATTTTACTTACACATTTATGATTCTTTGTTAAAATAAAGCAAACCTAAAAATCACCAAGGAGATAACTGTATCAGTAGTTTTTAAGATAAAATTGTCTTCCTTACTAATTTTTAATCATTATAATCATAGCTTGATAATAACTTTGCTCTTGGCTTCAGATTTTGATTGGTACATTCATTTAAATAATGTCTAATATCCAGCAACTGTTAAAAGGTTATACTTCTAATTCGGTAATACTTATGGGTACCTGGCTGGCTCAGTCAGTAGAGCATGCGACTCTTGATCTCAGAGCTGTGAGTTCAAGCCCCATTTGGGCATGGAATCTCCTTTAAAAAAAAAAAGTAATTCATCAGCACTTAGATTTGGGACTTTTAAGCCCGTTTATTATAATCTTTACCTTTATATCCTCAGCAAGTAAAGTGTCCTTATAGCTTCTTTCAGTTTTTGGATAGGATACAACATTTGTAACTGTCTTCTTTTTTTTTTCCCACTAATTCATCTTTGGTCTTAGATCCCTCAGAACCTATCTTTCCTCCACATCATGTGACTAAGGACGAAAGAACTGTTGAAGAGCCCTTTTTTTTTTTGCCCTTGATTACTTTTTTTTCCTCATCAGGAGACAACATTCTGCTCTAAGGAGGGGAGAGAGACACATGGACCCACTCACCAGTTATATTCAGCAAGAAATTGCTAGGGGAGGGGTATTATAGGCTATGTTAATGTAATGATTTCCCAGAATTGTCTACAACTTTTACAACTTGCTTGAGCCACAAAGTTCCAGTTACATATCCAAATGTATACTCTAGCAGAATCTTTGAAATAACACATTTGAACAATTTTTTAAATAGAGGTTTAATATCTACTCAGAATCTGAAACCTCAAAGATATGCAGGAACCAGCAGAATACTTAGAAAAAATATATCAGCCAATATAAGTGCAAGGGTAGGGGAATGATTAAAGAAGACAGAACTGGATTATAGAATCGCAGAGCCTAAGAGAACTGATTTTACTGATCTAGTCACATATCCATCTATTTTTTCCTTTATTTCTTCATTTTTAGCCTGTAACTCACTTCCATTCTTATTAGAACTGTATAGACACCTAGAAAACTATAGAAACATTGAAAAAAAATTCTGTTGTGCATAATTTTTATCTTTTTATTTGAATGTGTTCTTACACAATATACAGTATTGCTTTGGTTTATGTATTTTTAATTTATGCAATGATTTAATCTTGCTGCATTCCATCTCTTGCTTTTTTCCTTAGGCACTATGTTTTAAGATCCATTACTGTTGCTGTATATACAGTACATTGAACCCATGTGGGCATCTACCACATTTGGCCAGTTCCTTCTTCCACTGATGGAAACCCAGCTTGCCTCAACACCATTACCACTACAAATAATTCTGCAGTGAAATCGTTAATATCTGCTTTTATTGGTTTTGTTATTATTTTTTTTATTAGTTCTTGGGTTTGCTCTATAGTTCTTTCTCAGCCTCGAGCTAGCATGCCTAGCTCATCTACATCGACCTTTTCGTTTGTTGGTAAATTTATTTATTTATTTATTTATATTTTAAAGTTTATTTTTTTCTCTTTTGAGAGAGGGAGTGTGTGTGTGCGAGCAGGGGCACAGAGAGAGAGAGAGAATCCCAAGGAGGCTCCATGCTGTCAGTACAGAGCCCGACACAGGGCTTGATCTCACAAGTTGTGAGATCATGACCTGAGTCAAAATCAAGAATCGAACGCTTAACCGATTGAGCCCCCCAGGTGCCCATGCTGGTAAATGTTTTTTTGTTTTGTTTTGTATTTTTTATAGTTTATTGTCAAGTTGGTTTCCCTGTGCTTATTGCAACAAGTGCCCTCCTCCATGCCCATCACCCCTTTTCCCCTCTCCCCCACCCACATCAACCCTCAGTTTGTTCTCAGTATTTAAGAGTCTCTTATGGTTTGCCTCCTTCCCTCTCCTTAACTGTTTTTTTCCCCTTCCCCTACCCCATGGTCCTCTGTTAAGTTTCTCCTGTTCCACATATGAGTGAAAACATATGGTATGTGTCCTTCTCTGCCTGACTTATTTCACTTAGCATAACACTCTTGAATTCCATCCACGTTGCTACAAATGGCCAGATTTCATTCTTTCTCATTGCCATGTAGTATTCCATTGTATATATAAACCACATCTTCCTGATCCATTCGTCAGTTGATGGACATTTAGGCTC
>CM053564.1:31461709-31476736 GCA_028646485.1 Cryptoprocta ferox
ATTGGGGTACATGTGCCCCTATGCATCAGCCCTCCTGTATCCCTTGGGTAAATCCCTAGAAGTACTGTTGCTGGGTCATAGGGGAGTTCTATTAATTTTTTGAGGAACCTCCACACTGTTTTCCAGAGTGGCTGCACCAGTTTACATTCCCACCAACAGTGTAGGAGGGTGCCCGTTTCTCCCATCCTCGCTAGTATCTATAGTCTCCTGATTTGTTCATGTTAGGCACTCTGACCGGCATGAGGTGGTATCTCAGTGTGGTTTTGATTTGTGTTTCCCTGATGATGAGTGACGCTGAGCATCATTTCATGTGCCTGTTGGCCATCTTGATGTCCTCTTTGGAGAAGTGTCTATTCATGTCTTCTGCCCATTTCTTCCCTGGATTATTTGTTTTTTGGGTGTGGAGTGTGGTGAGTTCCTTGTAGATTTTGGATACTAGCCATTTATCCAATATGTCATTTGCAACTATCTTTTCCCATTCTGTCGGTTGCCTATTAGTTTTATTGATTGTTTCCTTTGCCGTGCAGAAGCCTTTTATCTTGATGAGGTCCCAGTAGTTCATTTTTGCTCTTGATTCCCTTGTCTTTGGAGATGTGTCAAGTAAGAAGTTGCTGTGGTTGAGGTCGAGGAGGCTGTTTCCTGCTTTCCCCTCTAGGGCTTTGATAGTTTCCTGTCTCACATTCAGGTCCTTCATCCATTTTGAGTTTATTTTTGTGTATGGTGTAAGAAAGTGCTCTAGTTTCATTCTTCTGTATATTGCTGTCCAGTTCTCCCAGCACCACCTGTTAAAGAGGCTGTCTTTTTTCCATTGGATACTCTTGTCAAAGATTAATTGGCCGTACATTTGTGGGTCCAGTTCTGGGTTCTCTATTCTGTTCCATTGGTCTATGTGTCTGTTTTTGTGCCAATGCCATACTATCTTGATGATGACAGCTTTGTAGTAGAGGCTGAAGTCTGGGATTGTGATGCCTCCTGTTTTGGTTTGCTTCTTCAATATTACTTTGGCTATTCGGGGTCTTTTGTGGTACCATACGAATTTTAGGATAGTTTGTTCTAGCTTTGAGAAGAATGATGGTGCAAGGTGCAATTTTGATTGGGATTGCATTGAATGTGTAGATTGCTTTGGGTAATAATGACATTTTAACAGTGTTTATTCTTCTGGTCCATGAGCATGGAATGTTTTTCCATTTCATTGTGTCTTCAATTTCTTTCATAAGCTTTCTGTAGTTTTCATCGTACAGGTCTTTTACATATTCGGTTAGGTTTATTCCTAGGTATTTTATGGTTTTTCATGCAATTGTGAATGGTATCAGTTTCTTGATTTCTCTTTCTGTTACTTCATTATTGGTGTATAAAAATGCAACCGATTTCTGTAGGTTGATTTTGTACCCTGCGACTTTGCTGAATTCATGGATCAGTTCTAGTAGGCTTCTGGTGGAGTCAGTTGGGTTTTCCATGTAGAGTATCATGTCATCTGGGAAAAGTGAAAATTTGATTTCTTCTTTGCCGATTCTGATGTATTTTATTTCCTTTTGTTGTCTGATTGCTGATACTAGGACTTCCAGCACTATGTTAAACAACGGTGGTGAGAGTGGACATCCTTGGCGTGTTCCTGATCTCAGGGGGAAAGCTCTCAGTTTTTCCCCATTGAGGATAATATTAGCTGTTGGCTTTTCATAAATGGCTTTTATAATGTGTAAGTAAGTTCCTTCTATCCCGACTTTCTCGAGGGTTTTTATTAAGAAACGATGCTATATTTTGTCAAATGCTTTTTCTGGATCTATCAACAGGATAATATGATTTTTATCTTTTCTTTTGTTAACGTGATGTATCACATTGATGGATTTGAGAATATTGAACCAGCCCTGTAACCCAGGAATGAATCCCACTTGATCATGGTGGATAATTCTTTTTATATGCTGTTGAATTCGATTTGCTAGTATCTTGTTGAGGATTTTTGTATCTGTATTCATTAAGGATATTGGCCTGTAGTTCTCTTTTTTTGTTGGGTCTCTGTCTGGTTTGGGCATCAGAGTGATGCTGTCTTCATAGAATGAGTTCTGTTTTCCTTCTATTTCTATTTTTTGGAATAGCTTGAGAAGGATGGGTATCAACTCTGTTTTAAATGTCTGCTAGAATTCCACTAGGAAGCCATCTGGCCCTGGGCTCTTATTCTTTTGGAGATTTTTGATAACTGATTGGATTTCTTCACTGGTTATGGGTCTTTTCAGATTTTCTATCTCTTGCTGTTTGAATTTTGGTAGTGCATTTGTGTTTAGGAATTTGTCCATTTCTTCTAGATTGTCGAGTTTGTTGGCATATAATTTTTCATAGTGATCTCTGATGATTGCTTGTATTTCTGAGGGATCAGTTGTAATAGATCCATTTTCATTCATGGTTTTGTCTATTTGGGTGTTTTGTCTTTTTTCTGAGGAGCCTGGCTAGAGGTTTATCGATTTTGTTTATTTTTTCACAAAACCAACTCTTGGTTTCATTGATCTGCTCAACTGTTTTTTGGGATTCGATATTGTTTATTTCTGCCCTGATCTTTATTATTTCTCTTCTTCTGCTGGGTTTGGGGTGCTCTTGCTGCTCCCCTTCTAGTTCCTTTAGGTGCTCTGTTAGATTTTGAATTTGCGCTTTTTCTACTTTGTTGAAATAGACCTAAATTGCAATATACTTTCCCCTTAGGACTGCCTTTGCTGCATCCCAGAGAGTTTGGATTGTTGTATATTCGTTTTCACTTGTTTGCATATATTTTTTAATTTCTTCTCTAATTGCCTGATTGGCCCAATCATTCTTTAGTAGGGTGGTTTTTAACCTTCACATTTTTGGAGGTTTTCCAGAGTTTTTCCTGGGATTGATTTCAAGTTTCATAGCATTGTGATCTGAATGTGTACATGGTATGATCTCAATTTGTTTGTATTTATGGAGGGCTGCTTTATGCCCCAGTATGTGATCTATCTTGGAGAAAGTGCCATGCTCACTCGAGAAGAAAGTGAATTCCCTAGCTTCAGGATGCAGAGTTCTAAATATATCTACCAATCCCATCTGTTCCAATGTGTCGTTCAGGTCCATTGTTTCTTTAGTGATTTTCTGTCAGTTGACTGTAAGTGGAGTATTAAAATCCCCTGTGATAAACCCATTCTTATCAATAAGATTGTTTCTGTTTCTGATTAATTGTTTTATGTGTTTGGGTGCTCCCAAATTCGGTGCATAGATATTTATAACTGTTAGCTCTTCCTGATGGAGAGACCCTGTAATTATTATATAATGTCCTTGTTCATCTTTTGTTACTGCCTTTACATTAAAGTCCAGTTTGTCCGATTTACGTATGGCTATTCCGGCTTTCTTTTGACTTCCAGTCGCATGATAGATAGTTCTCCATCCCCTTACTTTCAATCTGAAGGTGTCTTCAGGTCTAAAATCAGTCTCTTGTAGACAGCAAATAGATGGATTTTGTTTTTTTATCCATTCTGCTACCCTGTGTCATTTGATTGGAGCATTCAGTCCATTTACATTCAGTGTTATTATTGAAAAATTGGGTTTAGATTCATTGTGTTCTCTGTGGAGTTCATGTTTGTAGTGGTGTCTCTGATACCTTGTATTCCTTGCAACATTTTCCTCATAGAGTCGCTCTTAGGATTTCTTGTAGGGCTTGTTTGGTGTTGATGAATTCTCTCAATTTTTGTTTATTTGGGAACACCTTTATCTCTCCTTCTATTCTGAATGGTAGGCTTGCTGGATAAAGGATTCTTGGCTGCATGTTTTTTTCTGTTCATCACATTGAAGATTTCCTGCCATTCCTTTCTGGCCTGCCAAGTTTCCGTAGATAGGTCTGTAACCACTCTGATAGGTTTCCCTTTGTATGTTAGGGCCCTTTTATCCCTAGCTGCTTTCAGAATTCTGTCTTTATCTTTATATTTTGCCAGTTTCACTATGATATGTCATGCCAGTGGTTGATTCAACTTATGTCATAGGGGAGTTCTCTGCGCCTCTTGGATTTCTCTTTCTTCTTCTACAGGAACTCCTATGATATGGATATTGTTCTGTTCGATTGTATCACTCAAGCCTCGAATTCTTTCATGCTCCTGTATCACTTTCTCTCTCTTTTTCTTGGCTTCCTCTTTTGCTATAACTGTGTCTTCTAATTCACCTATTCTTCTCTCTGCCTCTTCAATCCATGCCGTGGCCACCTCCGTTTTATTATGCACCTCATTTATAGCCTTTTTAAACTCGTCACAGCTATTCTGAAGTCCCTAGTCTTTGCATCAATAGCTTCTCTGATGCTTTTTTCAAGCCCAGTGAATAATTTTATGACAATTGTTCTAAATTCTTGTCAGTTATGTTGCCTAAATCTGTTTTGAGTAGTTCTGTGGCTGTGATTTCTTCCTGGAATTTCTTTAGAGGAGAGTTCTTCTGTTTCATCATTTTGGCTAGCTTTCTGTCTCTTGTCAGTTTAAAACGTCGTTATGCACTGTGCACCTGTTAGTATTGCTCTATTAAAGGAGGCTCATTGACTGTCCAGGGCCTGTCGTTTCAGGAAGTGTTCTTTTAATGGTGTCTCTTGGTTTCTCTTGTTGTGCCTTTGGTTATTTTATTTCCCTCGTCAGTGATATTTGGGCCTTTCCACCAAGTGTACTTTGGCTTGTTTCTTGAGGTAGCCCTGAAAAGGAAAACAGACAGACAAACACACAGGGAACAAAAGCACGCAAACGCAGACAAATCAAATAATCAAGGAAACCAAAAGGGGAACAAAAAAAAGAACAGAAAAGAAACGAAAGGAAAGGAAAAGAAAAAAAGAAGGGGGGAGGGGACAGAAATAAAGGTGAAGGACAGTCTGAGAGCATAAAACCTGCAGAGGGTAGAGATAAGAATGAGATAAGGGACAATATATCTGGATGGGAAGAACTGATCTAATCATGGCAGTACATAAATGTTGGTTTTTCCCAGACTCCAGGGGGGAAAAGGAGAAAAGACGGAAAAAAGAAAATAGAAAAAAGGAGAAAAAAAGGGGGAAAAAAAAGCTCTCCAGCATGGATGGGTGTGGTTTGGTGTAGGTAGGTTGGGTCTCAGGGGCTGCTCTCCGAGGCCCCACCTTGGTGGTTGCGGGGAGAAGAATGGTGGCGCCCCAAGCCCTTCTCGTACCACACATTGCAAGCCACTCTTTTGAGTCCTATTTCCCTGTGCCACGGGTGGGCCAAGTTGCTTTTTTACAAGCCCCGCCTCGTTTCCAAATACTAGTCCATGCACTTTAATGCTACCGCCCCAGATGAGATGTCCTCCTGCAGGCAGGCGACTTTCTAGTCGGAATTGATTAGGGGGACTGGGGAGCCAGCTTTTCCCTGGTTCCGCCTGGAGTCGGTGAGCCGCTGAACCCAAGGAGGAACAAGCCTGCTGAGGGGGACGAATTTCTCTCCCCGTGCCCAGCAGCTATATATGGGATGGAGTATCTCTCTCCGTACCGGGCCGAGGTCTCTCCCGTCTCCAGGGACCACTCTATGAGCATTCTCAGTCTCTCTTTCTCTTCCCCTCGGCTCTCCGCCACTCTGCACGGTGGTTCCACGCGCTGCCCTCCACGGCCCTGTGCCGCCTCTCCACACATGGCCCTCCATGGCCCTGTGCCGCCGTTCTGGGCTGTCTTCCCCGGCTCCGCGTTGGGCTGGTGCTCCCTCCCCTCAGAGCCTCCGGCCCTGGCCCATTTTTATTTCGCACTCACTCAGGCATCTATGAGGCTATCATCTATAAGGATTCTGTGTGTACTCCTCCCACTCTTGCAGATCAGAGTATTGTGGCTTTAGTCCATCTCAGTTTGATAGTTGTGGGCGGGCAGGGATTATAGAGCTCCCTACTTCTCCGCCATCTTGACCCTCCTCTGTCTCCTCACTTTCAATCTGAAGGTGTCCTCAGGTCTAAAATGAGTCTCTTGTAGACAGCAAATAGATGGATTTTTTTAAAATCCATTTTGGTACCCTATGTCTTTTGATGGGAGTATTATTCCATTTACATTAGGTGTTATTGAAAAACATGGATAGGGTCATTGTGTTCTCTGTAGGATTCATGCTTGTAGTGGTGTCTCTGGTACTTTGTGTTCCTTGCAACAATTCCCTCATAGAGTCCCCCTTAAGATCTCTTGTAGGGCTGGTCTAGTAGTGATGAATTCCTTCAATTTTTGTTTGTTTGGGAAAACATTTATATCTCCTTCTATTCTGAATGATAGGCTTGCTGGTTAAAGAATTCTTGGCTGCATATTTTTCCTGTTCATCCCATTGAAGATTTCCTGCCATTCCTTTCTGGACTGCCACGTTTCTGGAGATAGGTCTGCAACCACCCTGATATGTCTCCCTTTGTATGTTAGGGCCCTTTTATCCCTTGCTGCTTTCAGAATTCTCTCTTTATCCTTATATTTTGCCAGTTTCACTATGATATGTCGTGCAGAAGATCAATTCAAGTTACGTCTGAGGCGAGTTCTCTGTGCCTCTTGGATTTCAATGTCTGTTTCCTTTCCCAGATTGGGGAAGTTCTCAGCTATAATTTATTCAAGTACCCCTTCAGCGCCTTTCTCTCTCTTCTCCTTCAGGAACTCCTATGATATGGATATTGTTCCGTTTGATTGCATCACTCAGTTCTCAAATTCTCCTTTCGTGCTCGTGGATCAATTTATCTCTCTTTTCCTCGGCTTCCTCTTTTTCTATCATTGTGTCTTCTAATTCACCTTTTCTCCTCTCTGCCTCTTCAATCCGTGCAGTGGCTGCCTCCATTTTATTATGCACCTCATTTATAACATTTTTTAATTCATTACAACTATTTTTAAGGTCCATAGTCTTTGTAGCAATAGCTTCTCTGATGTCTTCCATGCCTTTTTCAAGCCGAGCGATTAATTTTAATTGTCTATTGTTCTAAATTCTTTGTCAGTTATGTTGCTTATATCTGTTTTGACCAATTCTTTAGCTGTCACTTCTTTCTGGAATTTCTTTATAAGAGAGTTCTTCCGTTTTTTCATATTGGCTAGCTTTCTGTCTCTTGTCAGTTTTATAAGCTTGTTATGTGCTCTGCACCTGCAAGTACTGCTCTATTAAAGGAGGCTCATTGACTGTCCTGGGTCTGTTTGTTCAGGAATTTTTCTTTTTAATGGTGTCTCTTGGTCTCTCTTGTTGTGACTTTGGTCATTTTATTTCCCTACTCGTAGTGATATCTGGGACTCTCCACCATGTGTACTTTGACTTGTTGCTTGAGGTAGCCCTGGAAAGGAAAACAGACAGTCAAAGAAACAGGGAACTGAAGCATGCATCAAACAAACAAGCAAACTGAAAAAAACAAAAACAAAAAACAAAACCAAAACAACAAAAGACAATGGATGGTCTAAAAGCATAAAACCAGAAATCCCAGCTACAAATAAAGAGTAGAGTGAAGACAGTTCTGATTGTAGTGCATATACCAAGAGAGAAATGACAGGGGTGGGGAGAAAGAGAAATTGAACATTGACCAGGCAGAGAGACTAAAAGGCTTAATTCAGAGAGAGAAAATGGAGAATATGGTAGTAGGTGAGGAGAAAAAAAAAACAAAGAACAAAGATAATGTTACCCAGAGAAACTATATAGTCCAATTATTTCAGAGAGAGAGAAAGGAAGGTAATAATGGAGGTGTAGAACATGCATCAAGAGAATGGATTAAATATTCCTGTTTAAGCAAACCTATAACCTGTTTAAGCAAACCTATAACCAGAATACCCAGTCCAGAGGAGGGAAGAGATAAGAATGAGATCAGGGAGAATATATCTCAATAGGAAGAATTGATCTAGAGTTAATCATGGCAATGCATCAATGCTGGGCCTGGGGGAGGGGCTGTTTCTTTCCGTATCATCTATCCAGGCTCTGGTAAAAAAACAAACAAACAAACAAACAAACAAAAAACAGCTACCCAGTGCAGATGGGCATGGTTTGGTGTAGGCGGGTCTCACCGCTCCCTGAGGCCTCACCTTGGTGGTTGTTGGGAGAAAAATGGCGACCCCCCAGTCCCTTCTCGAGCCAGGCATTGCAAATCACTCTTTTGGGTCTGATCTTACTGTGCCTCGGGCGCAGCTGAGGTGGGCCATGTTCTATGTCCCACACCCAGCCTCATTTCCAGATCTTACTCCATGCACATTAGTGATACTGCCCGAAATGTAATTCCGCAAGCCAGGGCACTTCCTAGCAGGGGATTGTGTAGGGGACCAGTTCCTCATGAAGCCGACTGTGTCCCTTGCGTACTGTCTATCCTGGAGGGACTTTCTGGTTTCCAGGGTCTCAGCCCAAAGAAATCTCCGCTGTTAGTGATAGGATCTCTCTCCAAAAGCCCTGCAGTTAGAGATGGGATGATAGGATTCCTCTCTGTCCCGGGGCCAAGGCTTTTCTCTACGATTCCCCAGTCGCTCTTTCTCTTCCCTTTGTCTCTCCGCAGAGAGGGCTCCCCCCCCCCCCCGTGCCTCTGAGTCTCAGCTCATTTTTATCTTCCCCAGTTCGCAATCATGCACCTATGAGGGCTGTCTTCTTAGTGGACACCGTCTCTTTTCCTCCCAGTCTCTTGCAGTTCAGAGGCTGCTGGCTTCAGCCCTTCTTTGTTTGAGAGATGCAGGCGGGGCAGTACGGAACTCCCTATTTCTCCGCCATCTTGTCCCCTGCCTCTCTCTTTATCTTGTCTTGTATTTTTTAATAATTAAAAGGACAGGGGCGCCTGGGTGGCTCAAGAGTCCAACTCTTGATTTCAGCTCAGGTCATGAAATGTTTTTAAACTATACTTTCACCTTTAAGTATTGTTTGTGTCCACGGATTCAGGCAACATCATTTTTACTGTCATAACAAAATAAATATATTTAAAGACATTTTAGTGTAACATCCAGAAAGAAGAATGCATAAATCATACTTCTGACAGATTATCACTAAGTGACCCACCCATGGAATCAGCAGCCAAGTCAAGTAATAGAACATGAGTAGCCTGACAGGTGGCCTCTGTGTGCCCCAGTCAACACCTCTCCCCTTCTCCTCGAGGGTGTTGTCTCTCCAGACTTCTCACACTGTTCTGTTTTGTCTGTTTTTGAGTAAGAGTCTCAGTATGTGCTGCTTTTGCTTCACATCATGTTGTGAAATTAACCTATGTTGTTGTAGGTGGCAGCAGACGTTTGTTTGCATCACTGTACAGCTTCTCAACCAGGAGCGATTTTTCTCCCCCGGGGGGCAGTGTTGGAGACATTTTTGGTTGTCACAACCTAAGGGTGGCTATTACTCGCATCTGGCGTGTAGAGGCCACGGATGCTGCTAAACATCCTATAATGCACAGAACACGCCTCCCCCACAGCTTCCAGCAAAGACTTCTCCAGCCTTGAATGTTAATAGTGCCGAGGTTGAAGGCCCTGTTCTGTAATATTCCATGGTATTAATATCCCAAAAGTACCATTCACTCTAGCAAAATTTGGGTTGTTTCTAGTTTTTATTGTTACAAAAAAGCACTTATGAACATGTTTTTTTTTGATGCATGTGTGTCCACATTTCTGTCAGTTATGTACCTGTGAAAGCAATTCCGAGTTACAGGGTATACATTGGTTCAGCTTTAGTAGATGATTCCAAACTATTTTCCAAAGTGGTTGTATCGGTTTACACTGTTACTTGCAGTGTCAGAGAGATCAGTCACTCTGTGTGATCATCAGTGGTTAGAATTGTCAGCTCTCTACTTTTAGCCGAATGGTATAGAACGTTAGCTCAGGCCCTTAGTCAGCACCCCTTCCCTCCTTCCAAAGGGTAGATGCATTTCTCAAATTACTAATGTGGTTGAGCACTTTTTCATGTGGTAATTAACCATTTTGATACACTTCTGGGTTTTTTTTTTTAAACCTTTCTTGAGGTATAATGTACATATCTTATAATTTACCTGTTTTAAGTGTACTTTTTATCTTTAAATAAGTGATTTTTTATAATTTTACCAAGTTGTGGAAACTTTACCAAAGTCCAGTTTTAGAGCATTTCCATCACCCCAATAAGATCACTTTGTGCTTATTTATAATTAATCTCTGTTCTGCTTCCAGCCCCAGACAACCTACTTTCTGACTCTATAGCTTTCCCTTTTTGAAATATACCACATAAACTGTCCTATAATATATGGTCTTTTGTGTATGGAATCTTTCATTTATAATGTTTTTGAGGTTTATTCATGTTGTAGCATATATTAGTATTGTATTTATATTCCTTTTTTTTAAAATCCCAGAATAGTATTTCATTGTAGACTATACCACATTTTGTTTCTCTGTTCACTAATTGATTGACATTTGGGTTGTTTCCACCTTTTGGCTATTAAGAATGATGCTGCCATGAACATTTGCCTGCCATTCTTTGTTTGGACATACATTTTCATTTTGGGTAGACACTAGAAGCAGAATTGTTGGGCTGTGTCATATATTTATATTTAATTCTTTAGAAATTGTCAAACTGTTTTCCAAAGTGGGTGAACCATTTTATGTTACTATCGCATCATCAGCAACACTTGTTAGTGTCTGTGGCTGAAAGAGAATGGATGGAGAAGTAGGCAAAAAGCCAGGAGAGAGTTCGTGTCATAGTGACAAAGGAGAAAGAATAGGGTTTCAAGGGATTGGTTAATATTGTCAGACGGTGCAAAGAGGTCATGTGAAGAAAAAGACTCTATGTGTCACTCCATTGCCTTTGGCAGCATGAGAGCATACGTGACATTAATTAACAAAAGCGGACTGTCAGAAAAATACCTGCTCCTGAAGTTGAGTCCCAGATCTCAGGAGGAAGGGGGATAACTTGCTTATGTTTTTCTTCTCTTCACAGAATCCAAAAGATGTGTTGACCAGGTATGACCTGCTGCTTTCTTATGGGGCCTGAGTGGAATGGTAAAGATACAGGCTGAATAGAGGGGAAACAGGTCTGGGCTCCATAGAACAGTCTGGGCACACACTGGGAGTCTATGGAGGAGGAATTCCACTGTTCACTTTTGCAAGGGGGAATGGGAGAGTGGTGGTGTGAGCTTTGGGCTTGGAACCTTCCATAGGAGTTGGGGGTCTTGGCTGCTTGAGTTGTATCCTCTAAGAAGAGCAACCCTCTCTACTTTCCTTAGGAGTGAGAACCAGGATGTGAACTATTCCCCTGAAGTTCTAACGGTGAAGACTGTGTGCAAGATACCCATGATGAAGGAAATGCTGAAGCGATTCCAAGGTGAGCAGGTTGGATTAAAATAAGAGAATAAGCAATGAGAAAAGTCTGGAGAGGAAAGAGGAAACAGAGTGTGCAGCTAGCAGGAAAAGTGGTAAAAACTACTTAGGAATACATGGATATATGCTTATTTCAAGAAGCATTTACTTAACACATACTGTGGGTTATAAGGTGCTAGTGATACAGAAAGCAAAAGACCTTTCTATGAATTTAAGCAAATTGGAGAGGCACACTCATATTACTTACTGTAACATAGTGGGATCTACTGTTTATGGTGGTATGAATAAAATATTATGGAAGTATAGAGACAGAGCTCTGTTGGGGGTGAAATAGGGAGGTTTTCACACACAGGTGACATTGATCTGGGATTTGAGGAGTGATAAGGAGTTTGCCAAATGGAAAATGGAGGCATACTCATGTAAGCAGAGGGAGCAGTGTGAGCCAAGTTGTGGAGGAAATGGAGGGGAGGGTATCCAATGTGACTAAACCATAAGGTGCATTGTGGGGAAGGGCAGGAGCTGAGGTTGAGAAGGTGAGCGTAGAAAAGTCTGAAGATAAACTTATCGGATCTCCAGGGAAGCATCAAGGCATGTAGATGTTGTCAAAGCCACACTGGCGGTTCACACATGCACATTTCTGGTGAAGAACCACATGGTAGGTGTCTACTTCTAGCTAAGGAAGTAATGGGGACTGGATTTACTCTGCAGCCTAAAACTTAGCTAACTAAGAAAACTAAAATAAAACAGATATAGTACATTCCCAACCCTGGATGTCAGGCAGTGCAGGCCAAGGATCCCTGAAAAATGTGAAATGAATGAGGCAAGGTCTATGATGGCTCCAGCCTCCAGCCTTGAAAGAGCTTTTGGGTCACCACGTTGGGGGGGGGGGGTTAGTGGAGGTGGAACCAGATTGAGGAATGGGGCTGAGTCCAGGGAGAACAAAGCAGTGAGAACTTGCAGAGTCCTGGGCAGAGTACTGGCAAGGAAAGGGCTATCCAGAGGGAGAACTCTGATGATCTACGGAGGTGCCCCCTGAGTATTCAGTAGAGTACTGCTCAGCACATGCTTGTGAAAAACTACCTTAGGCTGAGGAAGGCCACTTCCAAAATGATTAGAAGGAACAGTTCCCGAGGCTCCCACAGGGCCTAGACAATGCCCATTCCTACGAGCCAGGCTGCAAAACCCTTCATTCCTGGGAAAATCTTGCCTCATTTGTGGAGAGTAACTAACCCTACACTGAGCACTGCTTTGGGCCCACCTTAAACGTCATGAGTTTAAGACCCAAAAGGATCAAGTTATTTCCAGACAACTGCATCCTGAGACAAAGCTTCAGATTTAAAAAGGAGCACCCAACAACGTAAGTTCACAATGCCTGACATCCAATCAAAGATTACTGGGTGTGCAAAAAGGTAGGAAGGCATGACCGATAATGAGAATAATCAATTGAGACTGACCAGGATTAACCCAGATGTTAGAATAAGCTCCAAAGGACTTTATAATACAGTTATTATAACTATGCTGTAAAGAGGCATTTGGAGATGTGGAAGATCTAAAAAATCCCAGATCAAACCTCTGCAGATAAAACTACAGTGCCTGAGATGAAGAATACACTGGTTGGGATTAATAGGTAATTAGATATTGCAAAGAAAAAGGTGAGTGAACTTGAAGATGAAGCAGTGGAAACTACAAAATGAAATGCTTAGGAAAAATTCTTACAAAATGAGAAGAGCATTGGTGAGCTGGGGGACAATATCATGACGCCTTATGTGTAGTAATTGGGGTCCCTGAATAGATGAGTGAATGAGGATGAGATAGGAAAAATATTTGAGGAAATAATGGCCAAAAATTTTCCAAATTTGATGAAGACCCTAAGTCCACAGATCCAATAAGCTCAACAAGCCCTAAGCAGAAGAAATAGGATGGAAACTACACCAAAAAATGAGTGTTAAGAGAAAAATTTCTATGGGAGAATCGAAAAAGGACATGTTACTTACAATGGAGAAAAAAAGATGACATCGTATTTCCCTGAATTCACCAAACATTTAAGAAAGAAATCTCCAGGACTCGAGGGCAAGATGGCAGAGAAGCAGGGAGCCCTGTAATCTGCACACGCCTGCATGGATTGAACTGAGAAGGACTGAAGTGATAAAACTCGGATTTGCAAGTGGGGGAAAAAAGAAACAGATGCCAGAAAGAAGACAACCTCAAAGATGCCTGAGTGAATGATTGTGATCTGGGAAATTGGAGGATGGGCGGGTCCCAGTGGTGCAGGGGGAAGGAGCCCCAACCCAACACAGGGAGAGCGCGATGTGCCCCGGAGACAAGGGGAAGAGAAAGAAAGATAGAAAACGCACATAGAACCATCTCTAAAGGAGGAAAAACTTGCCCGTCTCCCCATGTATAACTACTGGGCGCAGGGAGAGAAATCCATCCCATCTGGCAGGCGAATTCTTCCTTGGGCGCAGCGGCAGCGGCATCCATTCCAAGCAGCACCGCGAAAGGCGGTGGCACAGATAAAGGCGGTGGCGGTGCGAAAAGCGGTGGCGGCGGTGCTGCGAAAGGTGCCTTGGAAAGCGGCGACGGCGGTGGGGGCGGCGCCCCGAAAAGGGCAGCGCAAGCTGGGATGGGAGGCCGGCCCCCAGCAGGAACGCATCTCATCTCCAGTGACAGTGTTGAACTGCATGGACTAGGATTTGGAAGTGAGCCGGAGCTTGGAGAATACAGTTTGGCTCGCCCGCAGCACAGGGAGATCGGACTCAGAAGAGCGGCTTGCAATGCTTGGTTCGAGCAAAGCTTGAAGTGACGCCATTCTTCTCCCTGCAAACACCAAGGCGGGGCCTCGGAGAGAGCAGTCCCCGAGACCTGACCTGACGCCAAACCACGCCCATCCGCACAGGGGAGTTGTCTTTTTTTTGTTCCTTTTTTCTTTGCTTCTCCTTCTTTTCTGCTGCCATCCAGATATATTTCCCTTAGCATATTCTTATCTCTCCTCTTGGCTGGATATATGCATTTAGACTGTCCATAGTCTTTTGCTGTCTCTGTCCCCACCTTGTTTTTCTTTTTGTTTTTCTTTTTGTTTCTTTTTCTTCTCTCTTTTCTTCTCTTCTTTCCTTCCTTTCTTTTCCTTTCCTTTTCTTTACTTCCTTTCCCCTTTTGGCTTGCTTGTTTCTTTGATTTGTCTGTGCATTTGCATGCTTTTGTTCTCTGTATGCTAGTCTGTTTCCTTTTCAGGGCTACCTCAAGAAACACGCCAAAGTACACGTGGTGGAGAGTCTCAAATATCACTGACCAGGGAAGTAAAATAATCAAAGGCACAATAAGAGAAGCCGAGAGACACCATTAAAAGAACACTTTTTGAAAAGACAGGCCCTGGACAGTCAATGAGCCTCCTTTAATAGAGCAATACTAACAGGTGCACAGTGCATAATGAGCTTTTAAAACTGACAAGAGACAGAAAGCTAGCCGAAATGACAAAACGAAAGAACTCTCCTCTAAAGCAACTCCAGGAAGAAGTCACAGCCACAGAACTGCTCAAAACAGACTTAAACAACATGACTGAACAAGAATTTAGAATAATAGTCATAAGATTATTTGCTGGACTTGAAAAAAACATCAAAGAAGCTATTGATAAACAGACTAGGGACCTTCTAAATAGCCGTGACGAGTTAAAAAAGGCTATAAATGAGGTGCATAACAAAATGGAGGCAGCCACTGCCCGGATTGAAGAGGCAGAGAGGAGAATAAGTGAATTAGAAGACACAGTTCTAGCAAAAGAGGAAGCCGAGAAAAAGAGAGAGAAATTGAAACAGGAACACGAAAAGAGAATT
>CM053564.1:31477236-31493872 GCA_028646485.1 Cryptoprocta ferox
AAAACAAAGTGTTTGTTGGAAGACGGTTCCCGCTCCGTGTTGTTTCTTAGAGTTCAGTATATGACCAGCACACCATTTGAAACTATTTTAACTCTGTGACTTGAGATGGTAGCTGAAAGATGTTTTCCCTGTTCTTTTATCTCAGAGTGCTGGAGGTATGGTACTTTCTGCATATGACCCATAGGGCTTTAACTTTTCACACCTCTTTCACACGGGGAAACCAGACTTTATGTGATATGAGTATCCTCCATACTGTTTTTTGATGTGGTACATGCATGACACCACCACAATAGGCGGGTATTGGCTTTTTAAACACCCCGAGTGAAACAAGATGTTAGTGGCAGCACGGTTTCCATTCAGTGTGGTTTCTTACAGTTCAGTAAATGGCACTTTCCCTGTATTAGCCGCATAATATTGCAAACTGTTCTCACTCTGTGAATTGAGATGTTAGTTAACAGAGGTCTTCACTGTTATTTTATCTCAGAGAGGTGAGTCTCTGGTACTTTCTGCATGACAGTTGCAGAGTGTTAACTGTGAACACTTCTTTCACTGAGATCTTGTGAGAGCTGAGTTTCCACCACTCTGTTGTTGGAAATGGTGAGGACATGACATTTTCGTAGTTAGCGGGTCATGGCATTTCAAACACACCTTCCTTAGTGAAACAAGATATCTGTTGAATCACGGGTTCCGTGCAAGGCTGTTTCATAGAGTTCGGTAAAAGGCACTGTGTCTGGCATACAATTTCTTACTGGTTGAACTCCGTGATTCTGGATATTAGTTTCAAGATATTTTCACTGTCAATTTATTCAGGGTGGTGAGAGTCTAGTACTTTCTGCATAAGCTCCACAGGCTTTTAGCTTTTAACACTTCTTTCAGCTAAGGAAAGGGGATATTCCTGGATACAAGGTTCCACCACACTTTTGTGTTCATTGGTGGAATATGTGACATTTTCGTTGTATGTGGGTCAGGGCCTTTCAAGCACTTCTGACTCGGTAAAAACAAAGTGTTCGCTGCCAGATGGTTCCCGCTCTGTGTTGTTTCATAGAGTTCAGTAAATGGCATTGTGACCAGCACACCATTTCAAACTATTTTAATTCTGTGACTTGAGATGGTGGCTGAAAGATGTTTTCCCTGTTCTTTTATCTCTGAGTGCTGAATAAATGGTACTTTCTGTATATGACCCATAGGGCTTTAACTTTTCACACCTCTTCCATTTGAAGAAACCACACTTTATATGATAAGAATTTCCAGCACCCTGTTGCATGAAGCGTTGGGAGTACATACATGACACTTAATCAGTATGCAGGTCACGGCTTCTCAAACGCTCCCAACTGAGTGAAACAAGTTGTTAGTTGAACAACGGGTTCTCTGTAGTGTTTTTTCATAGAGTTCAGTTAATGGCACTATGGCCATTGTGCACACCGTTTCAAACAAGTTTGACTCTGAACTGAGATGTTAGCCGACAGATGTTTTCCCTGTTCTTTTATCTCAGTGTCTGGAAGGTATGGTACTTTCTACATCATCTCTGCCGGGTTTTAACTATTAGCACTTTCTTTTAGCAAGTGATTCCAGATTGCTTGATGCAAGGATGCACCCCATTTCTTTTAATTGGTGGAGTTTATAACACGTTCGTGGTAGGCATATCAGGGCTTTTCAAATTCGTCGATTTGGGTAAAACAAGAAGTTAGTTACATGACAGTTACCACTCAGTGTTTTTCTCTTAGAATTCAGGAAGTGCACTGTGAACCACATTGAATTACAAACGGTTCTAACTCTGGGAAGCAAGATGTTATTTGATAGATGTTTTCCCTGTTCGTTGATCTCAGCGTTTTGTGCCCATGGTCCTTTCGGCATAAGATCCAGAGGGCTTTGACTTTTAACACTCTTCCATTTGAGGAAGCCAGATTTTATATGAGAAGAGTTTCCACCACACTGTTGCTTGAAGCGTTGGAGTTACGTACATGACACTTTCTTCGTAAGCGGGTCACAGGTTCTCAAACACTCCCAACTGAGTGAAAAGATGTTAGTTGAACAGCAGTTTCTGTGCAGTGCTGTTTCATAGAGTTCAGTAAATGGCACTATGTCCAGCATACAATTTCAAACAGGGTTGAATCTGAACTGAGATGTTAGCTGATAGATGCTTTCCCTGTTCTTTTATCTCACAGCGGTGAATGTATGGTACTTTCTGCATAAGACCATAAGGCTTTAACCTTTAACACATCTTTCAGATGGGGAAACCAGATATTTTTGTGATATGAGTTTCCACCACACTCTTGTCTGAAGCGGTCGAGTACAGACATGACACTTTCCTAGTATGCGGGTCATGGCTTTGGAAACATTCTCAACTGAGTGAAACAAGATGCTTGTTAGTTGAACAACCGGTTCCGTGCAGTACTGTTTCATAAAGATCAGTAAATGGCTCTAAGTCCAGCGTCCAATATCAAACTGTTTTAACTCTGAACTGAGATGTTAGCTGACAGATGTTTTCCCTGTTCTTTTACCTCAGGGTAGTGAATGTAAGGTACTTTCTGCATAAGACCCATAGGACTTTAACTTTTAACACCTCTTTCAGTTGGGGAAACCAGATTTTATGTTATATGAGTTTCCATCGCACTGTTGTTTGAAGCGGTTGAGTACATACATGACACTTTTTCAAACACTCCCAACTGAGTGAAACAAGATGTCACTTCCAACACTGTTTCCATTCAGTGTGCTTTCTTACAGTTCAGTAAATGGCACTTACCCTGTATGAGCGGCATACAATTGCCAACTGTTCTAACTGTGAATTGAGAGGTTAAGTTGACTGACGTGTTCACTGTTATTTTTTCTCAGAGAGTTGAGTCTATGGTACTTTTGCATGAGAGCCACAAGGTTTTAACTTTTAACACTTCTCTCAGTAAATGAAACCAGATTTTATGTGATTTGAAATTCCACCACTCTGTTTTTGGAAACGGTGAGTACATGACACTTTCCTAGTAAGCGGACCATGGCATTTCAAACACTCCTTAGTGAAAAAAAGGTGTATGTTGAGAAACGCGTTCCAAGCAGTTGATATTTCATAGATTCCTGTTAATGGCACTATGTCCAGCATACAATTTCAAACTGTTTTAACTCTGTGATTGAGATGTTAGTTGTGAGATGTTTTCACTATCCTTTTGAGCATATGGAACTTTCTGCATAACCCTCTTAGGGCTTTAACTTACCTTTTACTTCCCTGCATGTGTCTCTCAACATAGCTAATTTAGGGAAACAAGAGGTTAACTGCAAAGGCTTTCTGCAGAGTGTTGTTTCCCTGCAAAGGCTTTCTGCAGAGTGTTGTTTCCCGGGGCTGAGTATAGGGCACTTTCCTCTATGGTTTCTGCACATGTTTTCAAACACAACTCTCATTGTGAAACATTCTGCTAGTTGAATGATGCATTCCCCACTGTGTTCTTTCACAGAGTTGAGCATAAAACCCTTGCATTCTTCTGGAATCTGTGTGTTTTAAAACATCACTAATTTTGTGAAACAAGATTCTGAATGTTGCTTTCAGCATGGAGTTGTTTCATAGAGTTGAGTATCATGTACTTCCCTCTATGGTTTCTGCATATGTTCTAAAACACTACTAACATTGTGAAACGTTATGATGCCTTAATGTTGCCCTCCCCAAAGTGTTCTCTCACAGAGTGGAGCATATAACACAAACCCTATACTTCCATGCCTGTATTTTCAAACACTAGTAACTGAGTTAAACAAGTTCCTTACTGAATGATGCCTTCCGCAGTTTTGTTTCCTGGAGTTGAGTATAGAGCATTTCCCTCAAAGGTCTCCCCAATGATTTCAAACACAACTAACTTCCTGAAACAAGATGGTAGTTGAATGATGCACTCCTCACAGGGTTCTTTCACACAACTGAGTATATACCACTTACCTTTTACTTCCCCGCATGTGTTTCTCAATATAGCTAACTTAGGGAAACAAGAGGTTAACTGCAAAGGGCTTTTTGCACAGTGTAGTTTCCCAGAGATTCTATAACTGACTTTCTTCTATGGTTTCCACCCATGTTTTCAAACACAACAGTGTGAGACATTAAGCTAGTTGAATGATGCTTTCCTCCTTGTTTTCTTTCAAAGAGTCAAGCGTGTATCACAACTTCTATTTCTATGCATGAGTTTTGCAACATTACTAACTTAGTGAAACAAGGTGCCTAACTGAATGATGTCTTCAGCACAGTGTTGGTTCACAGAGTTGAACATAATACACTTCCCTCTATGGTCGCTGCACATATTCTCAATCACTACTAACATTGTGAAACATTGTTGGAGGTTGAATGTTGTGTTCCCCACTCTTCTGTCTCAGAGTGGAGTATATAACACATATTCTACACCTTAATGCCTGTACTTTCAAACACTAGTAACTGAGTTAAACAAAATATCTAACTGGATTATGCCTTCCGCACAGTTTTATTTCCTGGAGCTGAGTATAGAGCATTTCCCTCAAAGGTCTCCCCACATGATTTCAAACAAGACTAACTTCCTGAAACAAAATGGTAGTTGAATGATGCACTCCCCACAGAGTTCTTTCACAAAGCTGAGTATATACCATTTACTTTTACTTCCCCGCATCTTTCTCAACATTGCTAACTTAGGGGAACAAGATGTTAACTGAAAAGGGCTTTCTGCACAATATGATTTCCCAGAGTTGAGTATAATGCACTTTCGTCTATGGTTTCTGTACCTGTTTTCAAACACAACTAACATTGTGAAATATTGCTAGTTGAATGATGTGTTCCCCACACTGTTCTTTCACAGAGCTAATCATATAACACTGTGTTATTCTATGCATGTTTATTAAAACATTATTAACTTAGTGAAACAAAATGTTAACTGAATGATGCCATCAGCATAGTGTTGGTTCACAGAGTTGAATATAATGCATTTCCCTCTATGGTCTCCACAAATGTTCTCAAAGTTTACTAACATCGTGAAACATTATGATGGTTGAATGTTGCATTTCCACTGTGTTCTCTCACAGAATTGAGCATATAACACATACCCTATTCTTTCATGCCTGAGTTAAACAAGATTCTAACTTAATGATGTCTTCCACACAGTTTTGTTTCCTGGAGTTGAGTATACAGTATTTCCCTCAAAGGTCTCCCCACATGATTTCAACCACAACTAACTTAGTGAAACAAGATGGTAGTTGAATAATGCACTACCCACAGCGTTCTTTCACAATGGTGAGTATATATCACTTATCTTTTACTTCCCCTCTTACACTGTGACATAAGTTGTTTGTTGATTGATTGGTTTCCCACAGTGTTCTTTCACAGAGTTGAGTGTATAAAACTTGTTTCTCTTCCATGCATGTGTTTTTAAACATTTCTAACTTAGGGAACCAAGATGGTGTCTGAATGATGCATTCCTCACAGTGTTGTTTCACGGACTTGATTATAATGCACTTCCCTCAATGGCCTCTTCATCTGTTCTCGAGCACTACTTATATTGTGACACAAGTTGTTAGTTGGCTGTTGGGTTCCCCACAGTGTTCTTTCACAGAGTTGAGTGTTGTAAAACTTATGTTTTTCTTCCATTCATGTGTTTTCAAACATTACTAACTTAGTGAAACAAGATTATAACTGAATAATGCATTCTGCACAGTTTTGTTTCACAGTTGACTGTACAGCAATTCACTCAGAAGTATCCAGAAGTTTGTTAGTATTACTAACAGTGAAACAAGATGTTAGTTGACTGATGAGTTCCCCACAGTATTCTTTTAACAAAGGTGAGTATATTACTCGAGATTTATTCTTCCATACATGTGTTTTCAAACATTACTTTTTAAACAATATCATAAATGAATGGTGCCTTCTGCACTGTATTGTATCACGGACTTGAGTATATTGCACTTCACTCATTGGCCTCTGCATCTATTTTCAAGCAGTACTTACATACTGACACAAAGTGTTGAATGATGAGATCCCCACAGTGCTTTTCCAGAGCTGAGTACATATCACTTACCTTTTTCTTCCATGCATGTGTTTTCAAACATTACTAACTTAATGAAACAAGATGGTTATTGAATGATGCACTAGAAATAATGTGGTTTCACAGAGTTGAGTGTACTGCTCTTCCCTCATTGTTCTCCACATCTATTCTCAAACACTGCTAACATAGTGAAAAAAGTAGTTGAATGATGGTTTCCCCACAGAGTTCCCTCAGAGAGTTGAGTATATAACACAAACCATATAAATCCATGCAGCTGTTTTCAAACATTACTAACTTATAGAAACTAAATAGTAATTGAATGACGCATTACACACTGTGTTGTTTCACTTATTTGAGTGCACTCCCCTTCCCTCATTGGTCTCCGGATCAGCTTTCAATCACTACAGAGTTAAACAAGATGTTTGTTGAACGATGGGCTCCTGAGAGTGTTCTTTTATAGAGTTGCGTATATAACACCTTATACTTCCATGCATTTGTTTTCTAACATTACTAAAGTAGTGAAACAAGAAGGTAATTGAATGATGCAATTCGCATAGTATTGTTTCACAGACTTGAGTATACTGCACTCTCATTGTTCTCTGCATCTGTTTTCAAATACTACTAATATGGTGAAACAAGATTTTAGGTGAATGATGAGTTCACAACAGGGTTCTTTCATAGAATTGTGTACGTAACACTTACTTTATACTTCCATATATGTTTTTTCATAATTACTAACTTAGTGAAACAAGATGGTACTGAATGATGGCTTCTGCACAGTGTGGTTTCACAGACGTTACTATATTGCAGTACTCTCATTAGTCTCCGCATCTATTTTCAAACTTACTAACATAGTGAAACAAGATGTTAGTTGAATGACTGGTTCCCCACAGTGTTCTTTCACAGAGTTCATTATATAAAACTTTCCTTATACTTTCTTGCATGTGTTTTCAAGCATTACTAACTTAGTGAAACAATATGGTAAATGAAGGATGCATTCTACACTGTGTTGTTTCACAGATTTGATATACAGCATCTCCCTCATTGGTATCTGCATCTGTTTTCAAACACTGTTAACATAGTAAACGAGATGTTAGTTGAATGATGGGTTCTCCACCGTGTTCTTTCACAGAGTTGAGTATGTAGCAGTAACTTTATAAATCCCTACTTGTGTTTTCCAACACTACTAACTTAGTGAATCAAGATGGTAACTGAATGATGCAATCTGCACTGTATTGTTTCACCGACTTGACTATAGGGCACTTCCTTCAGAGGTCACCACATCTGTATTCAAACACTGCTAAATGATGAGTTCCCACAGTGTTCTTTCATCAAGTTGAGTATATTAAACTTACCTATTACATCCATGCATGTGTTTGCATTACTAACTTAGTGAAAGAAGACGGTAACTGAGTGATACAATCTTTACAGGATTGTTTCACAGACTTGACTCTATTGCACTACCCTCATTGGTCTCTGCATCTGTCTTCAAACACTACTAACATAGTGAAACAAGATGTCAGTTTAATGTTGGGTTCCCCACAGAGTTCTTTCACAGAGTAGAGTATATAACCCTTACCTTATAATTCCATGCAGGTGTTTTCAAACATTACTAATTTAGTGAAACAAATGTTAACTGAATGGTGCATTCTGCAGAGTTGTTTCACAGAGTTGACTATACTGCAATTCCCTCATTGGTCTCCGCATCTCTTTTCAAACACTATTAACAGTGTGGTGGTTCGTCAAAAAACTATCAATAGAACTCCCCTATGACCCAGCAATAGCACTGCTTGGGATTTACCTAAGGGATACAGAAATGCTGATGCATAGGGGCACTTGTACCCCAATGTTTATAGCAGCACTTTCAACAATTGCCAAATCATGGAAAGAGCTTAAATGTCCATCAACTGTTGAATGGATCAAGATGTGGTTTATCTATACAATGGAATACTACATGGCAATGAGAAGGAATGAAATATGGCCATTCTTAGCAAAGTGGATGGACCTCGAGAGTGCCATGTTAAGCGAAATGAGTCAGGTGGAGAAGCGACAGATACCATAGGTTTTCACTCATAGGTCTTACGGGAAACATAACAGAGGACCATGGGGAGGGGAAGGAGGAAAAAGAGTTAGGGAGAGGGAGGGAGACAAAGCATGAGAGACTCTTGAATACTGAAAACAAACTGAGGGCGGAAGGGGGAGGGGGAAAGGGGAAGGAGGGTGATGGTCATGATGGAGGACACTTGTGGGGAAGAGCACTGGGTATTATATGGAAACCAACTTGACAATAAACTATAGATTAAAAAAAACACTATTAACATGGTGAAACAAGATTTTTGTGAATGAGGTATTCTCCAACCACTGTTGTTTGATAAATTTTGTGTTTGGCACTTACCTCATAATTCACTACATGTGTTTTGAAACATTACTAACTTAGGGAAATGATATTATTTGATAGATGGAATCTCCACAAATGTTTTTTCCTCAGAGTTCTCAGTGTTCTTTCACAGAGTTGAGTATATTACCTTCTGTCATTTGTCCCCACAAATGTTTTCAAACACTACTAACATAGGGAAACAAGATTATATGGGAAAGATATATTCTCTAGCATTGTTTTCTGACAAGATGCCTATCTGGCACTGACAACATAGTTCCCTGCATGTGTTTTCAAACACCATTAACTTCGTGAAACAATATGCTACTTAAATGATGATTTCCCCAAAGTTTCAAGGAGTTGAGTATATGGCTTTTCCCCTATAGTCACCCCTTGTTTTCAAACACTTTTAACATAGTGAAACAAGATGTTGGTTGAATGATGGGTTCCCCACAGTGTTCTATCACAGAGTTGAGTATACCACACTTAACTTATAGTTCCATGCATGTGTTTTCAAACATTACTAACTTAGTGAAACAAGATGGTAACTGAATGATTCATTCCTTACAGTGTTGTTTCACAGTCTTGACTATACTGCATTTCCCTCATTGGTCTCCTCATCTGTTTTCAAACACTACTAACATAGTGAAACAAGATGCTAGTTGAATGATAGATTCCCCACAGTGTTCTTTCACAGGGTTGAGTATATAACACTTACCTTATTCTTCCATGCCTGTGTATTCAAACATTACTTATTTAGTAAAACCAGGTGCTAACTGAATGATGCATTTCGCACAGTGTATCACAGAATTGAGTATACTGTGCTTCTCTAATTGGATTCGCATCTGTGTTCCAACACTATTAACATAGTGAAACAAGATTTATGTGAATGAGGTATTCCCCAGCAGTGTTGTTTGCTAAGTTGTATATATGGCACTTACCTCATAGTTCTCCAAGTGTGTTTTAAAACATTACTAACTTAGTGAACAAGATATTAGTTGATTGATGGAATCTCCACAAGGTGTTATTTCACAGAGTTGGGTATTCAGAATTTACCTTGTAGTTTCATGCATGGGTTTTCAAACGTTACTAACTTTATGAAGCAAGATATTAATTGAACGATTCATTCCTCACAGTGTTTTTTTCACAGAGTTGAGTATATTGCACTTCTGTCATTGTTCCCCGCATGTGTTTTCAAACACTACTAACATAGTGAATCAAGTTGTTAGGGGAATGATATATTTGCCAGCAATATTTTCTGACAAGTTGCCTGTCTTGCACTGACCACATAGTTCCCCACATGTGCTTTCAAACACTACTAAAGTAGTGAAACAAGATGTTAGTTGAGTGATGGAATCCCCACAGTGTTGATTCACAGAGTTGGGTATATAGAACTTACCTTATAGTTCCACGCATGTGTTTCCAAACCTACTAACCTAGAGAATCAAGATGTTAGTGGAATTATGTATTCCTCACAGTATTTTTTTTACAAAGCTGAAATATTGCACTTCCCTCTTAGTTCCTTGCATGTATCTTTAAGTACTACTAATTTAGTGAAGGAAGATTTTAGTCGAATAATGGATTCCCCAGAGAGTTGTCTCAAAGTGTTGAGTATAGGACACTTCCCTTGTAGTCCTCCATGTGTGTTTTCAAACCCTAGTGAAACTATAGGTGACTGGAATGATGAATTCTCCTTAGTGTTGTTTCAAAGAATTTAGTATATGGTTCTTCCCTTATAGTTCATTGCATGTGTTTTCAAACACTACTAACTTAGTTAAACAAGACGTTAGGGGTATAATATCTTTCCAACAGTATTGACTGACATAATTGAGGCTATGGCACTTCCCTCATAGAACCCCGCATGTTTTTTTTTAA
This sequence comes from Cryptoprocta ferox, assembly GCA_028646485.1. Taxonomy (NCBI): domain Eukaryota; kingdom Metazoa; phylum Chordata; class Mammalia; order Carnivora; family Eupleridae; genus Cryptoprocta; species Cryptoprocta ferox. The sequence continues at coordinate 31,487,455 of CM053564.1, forward strand.
ACACTTCTAACTTAAAGTTCCCTCATAGAACCCCGCATGTTTTTTTTAAACACTTCGAACTTAAAGAAAAAAGATGTGAGTTAAATGATGGAATCTCAAAAGTGTTGTTTGACTGAGTTGAGTATATAGCATTTACCTTATAGTTTGCAGCATGGCTTTCCATACATTACTAACAGTGAAGCAAGGTATTAATTGATTGATGAAGAAAAACAGTGGTTTTTCATGGAGTTGAGAATATTGCACTTCCCTCAAAGGTCCCTCCATGTGTTTTCACACAGTACTTCCTTCGTGAAACAACTCTGTCAATTAACAATGTTAATTAACAATGTTGGGAAATACATCATTCAACTAACACCTTGTTTCACTACGTTAGTAGAGTTTGAAAACACAGGCGCCTAAGTATAAGGGAAGAGCCATATACTCAACTCTTGGAAACAACACTGCAGGGAATTTATCATTCAAGTAGCAGATTGTTTCACTAAGTTCATAGTGTTTAAAAATCAATATGGTGAACTACAAGGGAAGTTCCATATCCTCAACTCTATCAATCAACACTGGAAAGACATCAATTAACATCTTGTTTCACTATACTAGTGTTGAAAGCACAAGGGGCGAACTATAAAAAAGGGAAGACCCATATACTCAACTCTGAAAAAACACTGTGGGAAATTTCATCATTCAAGTACGATATTGTTTCACTCGGTTAATAATTTGAAAACACACGGGGAACTATGACAGAAGTGCCATATACTAAAATCTTTGACATAACACTGTGGGAAATCCAGTATACACTAGCATTTTGTTTCAATTAATTAGTGGTGTTTAAAAATACATGAGGGAAACTATGAGGGAAGTGCCATATACTCAATTCTGTCAAACAATACTGGGAAGAATACATTCCATAAACATCTTTTTTCCCTAAGTTAGTAGTTGAAAGGACATGTGGGGAACTATGTGGGAAGTTCCATATAAGCATCATGTCAAAAAACACTGCTGGAAAATAATATCATTCACCTAGCATCTTGTTTCACATGTTACCATTGTTAGAAAACACATGCGGGGACCAATGAGGGAAGTGCTGTATACTCAGCTCTGTGAAACAATACTGTGTGGAATGCATCATGCATTACCACCTTGTTTCACGAAGTTAGTAACCTTTGAAAATCCATCTGTGGAACTATAAGGTAAGTTCTATATACCCAACTCTGAAAAACAACACTGTGGGGATTCCATCAATCCAGTTAATATCTTGTTTCACTAAGTTATTAGTGTTTGAAAACAAATGTGGGCAAGTATGAGGGAAGTGCCATATACTCAATTCTGTCAAACAACCCTCCTCTGGGAAATCCATCATTCAATTAACCTCTTGTTTCACTAGTTTGTAGTGTTTGAAAACCGATACAGGGAATTATGAGGGAAGTGCCGTATACTCAATCCCGTCCAAAAACACTGTGGGGAATCCGTCATTCAACTAACATCTTGTTTCACTAATTTAGTACTCTTTGAAAACATGTGCAGGGCATGATGAGGTAAGTGCCATACACTTATCTCTGTGAAACAACAGTGTGGGGAATTCATGATTCAACTCACATCTTGTGTCACTAAGTGTGTAGTGTTTGAAAACACAGGCGGATAACTATGAAGTAAGTGCCATATAAGTAACTCTGTCAAATACACTGGTTGGGAAGACATCATTCACCTAACGTCTTGTTTCACTAAGTTAGTAGGGTTTCAAAATATATGCGTGGATCTATAAGGTGAGATAACACCGTGGTGAATCCATCACTCAACAAACATCTTGTTTAGCTAAGTAGAGTTTGAAAACACATGTGAAAGCTATGAAAAAAGTGCCATGTCAGCAGCTCTGTCAAAGAATGCTTGGGGATAAATCATTCACTTAATATCTTGTTTAATTAAGTTTGTAGTGTTTGAAAACACATGCCCAGAACTTTCAGGTAAGTACCACATACTCAATTATGTAAAACAATACTGTGAAGATTACATCTTTCAACTAATATCTTGTTTCACTAAGTTAGTGGTGTTTGAAAACACACGGGGGGAACTATGAGGAAAGTGCTAAATATGCAAATCATTCAAACAATACTTTAAGGAATTCATTACTCAACTAAGATCATGTTTCACTAAGTAGTGTTGAAAACACATGTGGGGAACTATGAGGTAAGTGACATACACAAAAATTGTCAAACCACACTGCTGGGGAATACCTATTCACCTAACATCTTGTTTCACTATGTTATTAGGGTTTGAAAACAAATGCGGAGACCAAAGGGGCAAGTGCAGTATACTCAACTCTGTGAAACAGCACTGCGCAGAATGCATCATTCAGGTACCATTCAGTGTTTGAAAACACCTGCGTGGAAGTATAAGGTAAGTGTTATATACTGAATTCTGTGAAACAACACTGTGGGGAATCCATCTTTCAACTAACATCTTGTTTCACTAAGTTTCTAGCGTTTGAAAACACATGTGGGGAACTATGAAGTAAGTACCATATAAGCAACTCTATCAAACAACACTATTGGGGAATAGCTTATTCATCTAACATCTTGTTTCACTAAGTTAGGGTTGTTTTAAAACACATGTGGGGAACAATGAGGGTACTGCCATACACACACCAATGTGACACCACAGTGTGGAGAATACATCATTCAACTGATATCTTGTTTCTCTAAGTTAGTAGTGTTTGGAAACACATTTGTGGAGATGTGAGGGAAGTGCCATATACTCAACTGTGTCAAACAACACACTGGGGATCCCATTGTTCAACTATCATATTGATTCACTAAGTTAGTTGTGTTTGAAAACCCATGCCGTGAACTATGTGGGCAGTACCCTATAACTCATAACTGTCAAACGAGATTTTGTGGAAACCATCTTTCAACTAACATATGATTTCACTATGTTACAAGTGTTTGAAAGCCCATCTGGGCCTTTAGCAGAATGTGCCGTATAGTCTACTCTGTAAAACAGCACCTTGGGAAAGCATCTTTCAACTAACATCTGGTTTCACAGAGTTAGAATTGTTTTAAGACCTATGCAGGGCCTACACAGAAAGTACATATACTCCACTCTGTGAAACAACAGTGTGATGAAACCATCTTTCAACTAACATCCCGTTACACTAGTTTAGAAGGGTTTGAAACCTATACAGGGCTGACAGAGGTCGTGACATGTACTGACTGAACTCTGTGAAAAAAAAAACTGTGAGGAAACCACTTTTCAACTGACTTCAGGTTTCACTAAGTTAGAAGTTTGAGACAACTTCAGCAGGGCCTACACAGAAAGTGCCATATACTCAACTGTGTGAAATAGCAATGTGGTGAAACTACCTTTCACCTATCATATGGTTTCACAAAATTGAAGTTGTATGAAAACTATCTGGAGCCTATGTGGAAAGTGCCATACACTCAACTCTGTCATACAACACTGTGAGGAAACCATCTTTCAATTACCTTCTTCTTTCACTATGTTAGAAATGTTTGAAAATCCATGTGGGGCCTACACTGAACGTGCCATATACTCAACATTAGGCAACAATGTCGGGAAACGATCTTTCGACTAACAGCTTTTTCAATAAGATGGAAGTGTTTGAAAACTTATGCGAGGTCTACACGGAGGTGCCATATACTCAACTCAATAGTATAAAAGTTTGGCCAAACCATCTCTCAACTAATATCTGGTTTCACTAAGTTTGAAATATTTCAAAACTCGTGTACTCAACTCTATGAAACACTGTGGGGAAACCATCTTGCAACTAACATTTTGTTTTACTAATAAGTTTTGAAAAGCTATGTGGGGTCTTTCCAGAAACTGCGAAATACTCACTCTGTGAAACAACACTGTGGGGAAAGTATCTTTCACGTAACATCTGGTTTCACTCAGTTAGAGGCATTTGAAAACATATGCGAGGCCTATGCAGATACTACCATATACTCAACTCTGTGAAACAACACTGTGGGGAAACTGTCTTTCAACTCACATCTGGAGCCACTAAGTTAGAACTGTTTGAAAACCCATGTGAGGTCTACATTTAAGTGCCATATACTCAATTCTGTGAAACAACACTGGGTGAAACCATCTTTCAACAAACACCTTGTTTCAGTAAGTTAGTAGTGTTTGAAAACACTATGAGCAACTATGAGGGAAGTTCCATACACTCAATTCTGAATCAACAGTGTGCTGAAATCATTATTCAACCAGCATCTCTTTTCAAAACGCTAGGAGAGTTTGAAAACCTATGTAGGAATTACAGGGAAAGTGCCGTATTCTCAACTCTGAAAAACAACACTGTGGGGAGGGGGGATCTTTCACCTAACATCTGTTTTCACCCTTAGAAGTGTTTGAAAGACAGGTGGGGCCTATAGGGTGAGTGCCATACATTCACCTCTGTGAAACAACACTGTGGGGAGAATGTCTTAAACTGCCCATGTGATGAACCACCTGATAGCTGTGTTCCAAATGAGAATTTCAAATTCATTTTAAACACATATAATTACAAGGGTCTTCAACTGGCTTGGATAAACGCTATGGAAGGGACTTCACTTTGACCGCCTAACTATGCTGTGCTTAACACATCTTTCATTTGGCTTTTAACGTGCATCTAGCTGGGTATTTTCTTTAAAATCTCTTTATTATCAAAAGGGAATGATATAATTTACTGTCAAAGGGAGAGGCAAGATGGGAGAGAAGTAGGGAGTTCTGTGCTTCCCACCTGCATCTATCAAACAAAGAAGGGCTGAGGCCAAAAGAAACAGAACCACAAGAGTCTGGGAGGAAAAGAGACAGAGTCCACTAAGAAGACAGCCTCATAGCTGCGTGATTGCAAACTGGGGAAGATAAAAACAGGGCAGGACACTGAACCATGGAAAGGAGGGAGCCCCCTCTGCGGAGAGACAAAGAAAAAAGAGCAGCTGAAACTGCCCGCAGAACTGGCCCTGGAGAAGAGGAAAAACCTCTGTCTGGGACAGAGTGGGATCCTATCATCCCATCTCTAACCTCAGGGTGTTTGGAGAGAGATACTATCTCTAACTGTAGAGGCTTCTTTGGGCTGAGTGCTCAGGTCCCAGAAATGCCTTCTGGTACAGACTCTATGCAAGGGATTCAATCGGCTTCAGGAAAAACTCTTCCCCTACTCGATCCCCAGCTAGGAAGAGCCCTGGCTTGGGCTTGTGAGATAACATTTTGGTGGTATCATTACTGCACATGGAGTAAGAAATGGAAACGAGACTGGGGGTGGGACATAGAACAAGGCCCACCTTGGCTGTGCCCATGGCACAGTGTGATCAGACCCAAAAGAGTGACTTGCAATGCTTGGTTTGAAAACAGGACAGATACCATAAGTTTTCACTCATAGGTCTAACAGGAGAAACCTAACAGAGGACCATGGGGAGGGAAAGGAGGAAAAAGTTAGGAAGAGGGAGAGAGACCAAGCAGGAGAGACTCTTGAATACTGAAAACAAACTGAGGGCGGAAGGGGAAGGGGGGTGATGGTCATGGTGGAGGACACTTGTGGGGAAGAACATTGGGAGTTATATGGAAACCAACTTGACAATAAACTATAAATTTAAAAAAAAAGAAAAGAAAAGAAAACAGACTGGGGGGCCGCCATTTTTCTCTCCACAATCACCACCGTGGGACCTCAGGGGATGGCCTGCGGGACCCACAGTGGAGGCGAGACCCACTTACAGCAAAACATACCCATCTGCTGTGCGTAGCTGCTTTGTTACTGGAGCTGGATAAATGCTGCAGAAACAGACAACCCCTCACCCATGACCAGCATTGATGCACAGCCATGATTAACTCTAGATCAATTCTTGCTATTCAGATATACTCTTCCTTTATCTCATTCTTATCTCTCCCCTCTGCTAGTGTGGGTATTCTCATTATAGGTTTGCTTAAACAGTCATATCTAATCCATTCCCTTGATACATATTCTACACCTCCCTCCTTACCTACCTTTCTCTCTCTCTCAAATAATCAGACTATAAGGTTTCTCAGTGTAACATTATCTTTGTGTTTTCCCCTTCTCTCCTCACCTCCTGCCATGTTCTCCTTTTTCTTTATTTTTTTATTTTTCTTTATTTTTTTTATTAACTTTATTGTCAGGTTGGTTTCCATATAACACCCAGTGCTTTTCCCCACAAGTGACCTCCACCATGACCATCACCCCCCTTCCCCTTTCCCCCTACCCCTTCCGCCCTCAGTTTGTTTTCAGTATTCAAGAGTCTCTCCTGCTTTGTCTCTCTCCTCTCCCTCTTTTTCCTCCTTCCCCCCCCCATGGTCCTCTCTTTGGTTTCTCCTGTTAGAACTATGAGTGGAAACTTATGGTATCTGTGCATCTCCGCCTAACCTATTTCGCTTAGCATGACCCCCTCGAGGTCCATCCACTTTGCTACGA
>CM053564.1:31494372-31533951 GCA_028646485.1 Cryptoprocta ferox
CGTGCCCATTAAGCAGGGTCTCCCCACTTTCTCCCTTCCTCAGTCCTGGCAACTGTGGATCTACATTCTGTCTTTATGGATTTGCCCATGCTAGATGTTTCATATAAATGGAGTCATGTAATATGTGGCCCCTATTAATTTAAATTTAAAGATCTAATTGGCTTTATTCAACAATTCAATCAACAGCATCCTATTTAATAAATAGAAGTGAGCTTCCAGGAGCTATATGAAATGAAAGGATTTTTCAGACAGAAGGAAGTGGGATAGGAAGTTAAGAGTGTGTTATTTTAGGGGCACCTAGGTGACTCAGTCAGTTGAGCTTCCGACTTCACCTAAGGTCATGATCTCATGGTTTGTGGCTTCGAGCCCCACATCAGGCTCTGTGCTGACAGCTCAGAGCCTGTAGCCTGCTTTGGATTCTGTGTCTCCCTCTCTCTCTGCCCCTTCCCCACTTGTGCACTCGCTCTCTCTCTTTCTCTCTCTCTCTCTCTCTCTCACACACACACACACATACACACACACAAATAAATAAATATTTAAAAAATGTATTATTTTAGGCAAAATTACCTTCCTTAAGGGAAAGCAGGGGGTTTTATCAGGCAGATGGCCTCCCCAGTGCTGATCAGGAAATTCCAGACTGACTGGTGTAAAATTCCACTCCTGGGAGAGGCAGAAACTACAATTGTCTTTGGTATTAAGTCTTGGTGGGGCTTAACATGAGTGACTCCATTTGGGTCCTGGTGTGTGTGTGTGTGTGTGTGTGTGTGTGTGTGTGTGTGTTTTGAGCACTTCTTTCACTGAGGACAATGTTTTCAAGGCTCCTTCCTGCTCTGGCACGTATCAGTACTTCACCCCTTTCATGGCTGAATAATGCTATGATCTGTACTGTAACCTAAAAATAACAAGCCACAGTGAAAGGCAAACCAGTGCTTATTTGGGATCAAATAACTGCAATTTAGGGAGAGCAGATTCAGGTAGAAACACAAACATAATCCCACTTTAAGATGAAAGCAAGGTTTTTTTTTTTTTTTCTATGAGAAAAGAGAAAGGGTCAATTACATGAGTTGAAAGGGAAAAAAAAGTTTCTAAGGTTTTTTTTTGTTTTTTGTTTTTTTACAAACTAAGCTACTCTGAATTATATATTGACTGACTGCTGGTTTTATTTTCAGAAAGTCCATAACTGTCAGTCTTGCGGTCCCTCTGGCTTCTCAAGCAATTGTCCAAAGCAACTGCCATTTTTCCTGGTCCAGAGGTTTTGGCCCAGTTCAAACTATGCTGGTTAGGCAGTTTCTCTGCAGTACCTGCTCCGGCTCCATTTTCAAATGATTCCAGTCATATCAATTTCTCACCATACATACCACAATTTGTTTATCTATTTGAAACCAGGAAACTAATGGGACCTCACGAAAAAGTGCTTTTTGTCTCCTTTTCCTGCTTCTATTCTTGCTAGGACCTATACCCTACCTTATATATGCCTTGTAGAACAGATAATATATGTCTTCCTTGTAAAGATCATGAAGTTAATTATTTCTTTGGAGTCTTCCAGCACAACAGATAATATCTAAGAAGTGACTAGGTAGGGTTATCATGGATGTTTTCCAAGACCACTGACTCAGCAAGAACCCTGGTTCCAGGGTATCGGTGACATATGGAGGACACCTGTCTTTGTTCCTGGATTACTAAGAAGACTCAAGCACCTGGACCACTATCCTCAATAAAAACCCCAGGCCCCTGGGGCACCTGGGTGGCTCAGTTGGTTGAGCGGCCGACTTTAGCTCAGGTCATGATCTTACGGTTCGTGGGTTCGAGCCCCACATCGGGCTCTGTGCTGACAGCTCAGAACCCGGAGCCTGTTTCTGATTCTGTGTCTCCCTCTCTCTCTGACCCTCCCCCCACCTCCACACTCTGTGTCTCTCTCAAAAATAAACGTTAAAAATAAAAAAAAAAAAAAACCCAGGCCCCAAGCAAAGAGGAGATTCACTCTTCTCTCCTTTCTGAGTCTCTAGGCCACTCTGTCTGTAACCACACTCTATATATCTTTAATAAACTCTGCTCTCACTTTCTCTTGGCTTGAGATTGATTTCTATCCTGCGCAAAGCCAAAGACCCTCTTAGCTGGTCCTGTGCAGGAACCCTTTGGATCTGCAGATCCAACAAGCCTGTGTCACATTCATCCATTAATTTCCATTGTTTCCACCTTTTGGCTCTTGTGAATAATGCTACTATGAACATACAGGTAGATGTGTTTCTTTGAGAAACTTGTCGATTGTCTTAGGTTTTTAACTAGAAGTAGAATGGTAGCTCTATGTTTAAATTTTTGAGGAACTGCCAAACTGTTTTCCACAGTGGCTGCACCATCTTATGTTCCCACCAATGATGTACATTGATGCTCATTTTCTCCACAACCTCACTAATACTTGTTATTTTCCTTTTTTATTTTTTTTTATTTTTCTTAACTTTTTTGTTTAATTTTAGAGAAAGAGAGAGCAAGGGAAAGGGGCAGGGGGAGAGAGAGAATCCCAAGCAGGCTCCATGCTCAGCACAGAGACCAACATGGGGCTCCATCCCACAAAACGTGAGATCATGACCTGAGGCAAAACCAAGAGTTGGATGCTCAACTGACTGAGCCGCCCTGGCACCCTTTTTAATTGTTATAGCCATCTTAGTGTAACAGGACCAAGGTTTACACAGTCACGACACTGAGGTTTTTCTTTCCAGGAAGCAACGTTATTCCTGCCAGCACAGGCTCAGTGGGTTTGTACCCAAAAAACTGAGCCCCAAGTGCGGCAGAGTATAGCCTTTTATACAATTTCTATGTGTTTGTCTCCCATACATGATAACATACAGATATACAGCCTTACTGGGTGGTCTATGTTACAGAGTTGTGAGGAATGTCATGTACACACACATATCCAGGTTGCCCTCACTTGTCTTGAAGTTTTCACCACATTCCTCAAGGAAGGGCTCTACCACACTAGTAGTAGTTATCAAGTGTAAAATTTCTTGGATCTAGACTTTGTGCAACCAAAATGATTAAGAATCTGAGAGAATATAGCATCCAAAATATATGAAGAACTTGTAAAATGCAATACTCCAAAAATAGATAATCTAATTAAAAATGGGCAGAACACAAGAATAGAGACTTTCCAAAGAAGACTTATAGATGGCTAACAGACACATGAAAAGATGATCAATATCACCCATCATCAGGAAAATACAAATCACTTCACACCTGCAGAATGTCTAAAATTAACAACACCAGAAACAACATGTGCTAGCAAGGAAGTGGAGAATGGAGAAGGTTCTTTTTTAAAATGTTTATTTATTTTGAGGGTAGGGGAGGGAGCACAAGAAGGGGAGGGGCAGAGAGGAAGGGAGAGAGAGAATTCCAAGCAGGCTCTGCAATGTTTGCACAGAGCCCAATGCAGGGCTCTATCCCACAAATGTGAGATCATGACCTGAGCCGAAATCAAGAGTTGGACACTCAACCGAGTGAGCCACCCAGACGCGCTGAAAGGCACCTGGGTGCTTCAGTCAGTTGAGCATTCAACTTTGGCTCAGGTCTTGATCTCAGGGTTGATGAGTTAGAGCACTGTGTTGGGTTCTGTGCTGACAGCTTGGAGCCTGGAGGCTGCTTTGGATTCTGTGTCTCCCTCTCTCTCTGCCCCTCCCCCACTCATGCTCTGTCTCTCAAAAATAAATAAACATTAAAGAATTTTTTTTAATTTTTACCCAAGGGATACAGAAGTGCTGATGCATAGGGGCACATGTACCCCAATGTTCATAGCGGCACTTTCAACAATAGCCAAATCATGGAAAGAGCCTAAATGTCCATCAACTGATGAATGGATCAAGAAGATGTGGTTTATCTATACAATGGAATACTACATGGCAATGAGAAAGAATGAAATCTGGCCATTCGTAGCAAGGTGGATGGACCTTGAGGGTGTCATGCTAAGCGAAATAAGTCAGGCAGAAAAGGACATATACCATATGTTTTCACTCATAGGTCTAACAGGAGAAACCTAACAGAGGACCATGGGAAGGGGAAGGGGGGGGAAGAGTTAGGGAGAGGGAGGGAGGCAAATCATGAGAGATTCTTGAATATTGAAAACAAACTGAGGGCTGAAGGGGGAGGGGAAAAGGGGAAGGGGAATGATGGTCATGGAGGAGGGCACTTATGGGGAAGTGCACTGGGTATTATGTAGAAACCAACTTGACAATAAACTATTAAAAAAAGAATACGAAATTACTAACTCAAAGGGATACATGCACTCCTATGTTTATGGCAGCATTATCTACTACAGCCAAATTATGGGGAGAACTCAAATGTCCATCAACTATCAACTGATGAAAGGATAAAGAAGAGGTGGTACACACATACACACACACACACATACACACACACGGGAATATTACTTGGCCACAAAAAAGAATGAAATCTTGCCATTTGCAATGACATGGATGGAGCTAGAGAGCATTATGCTAAGTGAAAGAAGTCAGTCAGAGAAAGACAAATATATGATTTCATTCATATGTGGAATTTAAGAAACTAAACAAACAATCATAGAGGAAAAAAGAGAGAGGCAAACCATAAAACAGACTCTTAACTATAGAGAAGAAACTCGTGGTTACCAGAGGGGAGGTGGGTGCAGGGAATGGGTTAAATATGTGATGGGGATTAAAAAGGGCATTTGTCATGATGTATTTGTGAATCACTAAATCACACATCTGAAACTAGTATTACACTGTATGTTAACTAACTGGAATTTAAATAAAAACTTAAAAAAAATTCTGAAAGAATATGCCAGAGATGGAGAGGGACAAGGAAGGATGTAATTGGGAACCTGGCTCAGGTGGGCCCTGAACTTTCTGTAGACTCCAGGGATATCCATGCTCCCTACTGTGTAAACAGTCAGCAAATAGGGATCCACAGAACTGACTGATACTCAGGCCCTGTGTGAGTTATTTAAACACCCTCAGCCTCAGTTACCTAACTAACCTGTTAATAATTCTTTCCCTTCCAAAAGGAGGACCAGACCAGGCCCAGGGTATGACCTGCAGGGATTGGGGCCTAGATCTGCAAGTCTGGCTCAAGATGGCTCTGAACCAAGAGAACATGTGATGTTGGTCAGCCAGAGACCTGACCCTTACAGGCCCTCTACAAATGTTTACACAGTATGAACTCATAAAAAGTTCAACTCGTGGCTGAGAGAGGACAAGAGTTATAGAGTAACTCCAGATTGGGTAATGTAATTTCTTTGAGCAAGAGAAGGAAATATGAGTTCAAATTTTAATCGACAAAATAATCAAAAGGTTGGAAGTTTACTGGATGTGAACTGTTTGCCTTATTCCTTCTTATCGATTAGTTTAAATGGTTCTTTTTACTGCCTGCTCTGTGAGGAGCCACTGAGGTCATAAATGTTTAGAGACTTCATTTCCTGGGTTCTACAAGGAGCCTGCAGTGTCTGTCCAGGTATGTAAACACAGTGCCAGGAGCAGGACAACCACACCCCACTTTTCCCCACCCCTGTAGGATCTAAAGCCCTACTTGGTTGAGATCTTTCTCATCCTCCTTCTCCTAGTCTGGGCAGATTTCGTCTCTAAACAGTTATCTTAAAGGGAATGCATAGTAGGCCAAGAAAAGGTAAATTCCAAAGGAACCAAAAACAGGAGTAGGGAGAGCTCATTCTCTCCTTACCAGCACAGTGTGTTTATAAAATTCAGTCAGGACTTCTAGGCAGGGCTGTGACCAGGGTGAGGAGAGTAAAACATTCCATTCCCAAAATTGCCAAAAATCTTAGCAGATAAATGTCCTAATGCAATCAGATTATATTCTAACATAATATTTTTAAAAATCAATATTAATGCAAAGTACCACAAGCATTTTCTGCAGAGCTAGAACAAATTTGTATGGAACCACAAAAGTCTCCAAATACCCAAAGCAATTCTGTAAAATAAAAACAAAACTGGAGGCATCGTGATTCCAAATTTCAAGCTATATTACAAAGTTGTAGTCATCAAGACTACATGGTACTGGCACAAAAAACAGTTACGTAGATCAATGGAACAGAATAGAGAACTCAGAAATGGACCCACAACTATATGGTCAACTAATCAAAGCAGGAAAGAATATCCAATGGAAAAAAAGACAGTAGCTTCAACAAATAGTGTTGGTAAACTGGACAGCAACATGCAGAAGAATGAAACTGGACCACTTTCTTACACCATACACAAAAATAACTTCAAAAGGGATGAAGGACCTAAATGTGAGACAAGAAACGATCAAAATCCTGGAGGAGAACACAGGCAGCAACCTCTTTGACCTTGGTCACAGCAACTTTGTACTAGACATGGATGCCAAAGGTAAGGGAAACAAAAGCAAACATGAACTACTGGCACTTCATCAAGATAAAACACTTCCGCAGAGCAAAGGAAAGAATCAACAAAACTAAAATGCCGTCCACAGAATCAGAGAAGATATTTGTAAGTGACAGATTTGATCGATGGTTAATATCCAAAATCTATAAAGAACTTATCAAACTCAACACCCAAAAAAACCAAATCACCCAGTTAAGAAATGGGCAGAACACAGGAATAGACATTTTCCCAAAGAAGACATCCATATGGCTAATAGCCACATGAAAAGATGCTCTGAGGTGCCTTGGTGGCTCAGTTGGTTAAGCTTTCAACTCTTGATTTGGACTCAGGTCATGATCTCACAGTTTGTGAAGTCAAGCCCCACACTGGGCTCTGTGCTGTCTCTCTCTTTCAAAAAATAAATAAACTTTCAAAAAAAGGAAAAATGCTCAATATCATTCATCATCAGGGAAATACAAATCAAAACCACAATGAGATACCACCTCACAGATATCAGAATGGCTAAAATTAACAATACAAGAAACAACAGGTGTTGGTGAGGATGGGGAGAAAGGGGAACCTTCTTGCACTATTGGTGGGAATACAAACTGCTGCAGCCATTCTGGGGAACAGTATGGAGGTTTCTCAAAAAAACAAAAATAGAGCTACCCTACAACATAGCAATTACACGATGAGGTATTTATTCAAAGGATATAAAATGCTGATTTGAAGGGGTACATGCACCCCAAGGTTTATAGCAGCACTATCAACAATAGCCAAATTATGGAAAGAGCCCAAGTGGCCATTGATGAATAAAGAAGATATGGTGTGTGTATGTGTATGTATATTCCATCATATATATGTATAGACATACACACACGCGCGCGCACACACACACACACACACACACACACACACACACACGATGGAATATTACTCAGCAATCAAAAAGAATGAAATCTTACCATTTGCCACAATTTGGATGGAACTAGGAAACTAAAATGTATTTTGCTGAGCTAAATAAGTCAGTCAGAGAAAGACAAATACCATCTGATCATTCATATGTGGAATTTAAGAAACACAACAGATAAACGTAGGGGAAAGGAAGGAAAAATGAGATAAAAACAGAGAGGGAGGCAAACCATAAGACACTCTTAAATTCAGAGAACAAACTAAGGGTTGCTGGAGGGGATGTGGGTGGGGTAATGGGCTAAATGGGTGATGGACACTAAGTAGGGTATTTGCTGGGATGAGCACTGGGTGTTGTAAGTAAGTGATGAGTCACTAAATTCTACTTCTGAAACCATTATTACACTATATGTTAACTAACTTGGATTTAAATAAAATTTTTTAAAAAACTAAAAATAGAACTACCCTATGACCCAACAACTGCCCCTATTAGGTTTTTACCAAAAGGATACAAAAATACAGATTTGAAGGGATATATGCACTCCAATGTTTATAGCAGCATTATCAACAATATTCAAACTATAGAGACCAAATGTCTATCGACTGATGAATGGATAAAGAAGATGTGTTATAAGAGACTAAGAACAAACTGAGGGTTGATGAGGGGTGGGGGAGAGGGGAAAATGGGTGATAGGCATGGAGGAGGGCACTTGGTGGGATGAGCACTGGGTGTTATATGGAAACTAACTTGGTAATAAACTATATTAAAAAAAAAGAAGAAGAAGATGTGGTATATATATACACACACACACATATACATATACATGTGTATGTATGTGTGTGTATACACACACAGTGGAATATTACTCAACCATCAAAAAGAATGAAATCTTGTCACTTTCAAGGGCATGGATGGAGCTAGAATGTATTATGCTAAGCAAAATAAGTCTGTCAGAGAAAGACAATACCGTATGATTTCACTCAACGTGGAATTTAAGAAACAAAACAGATGAACATTTAGGAAGTGGGATGGAGGGGAGAAGAGAGGGAAACAAACCACAAGAGACTCTTTTTTCTCTCTTTCTTTCTCTCTTTCTTTCTCTTTCTTTCTTTCTTTCTTTCTTTCTTTCTTTCTTTCTTTCTTTCTTTCTTTCTGTGTTCATTTATTTTTAAGAGAGAGAAAACATGAGCAGGGGAGGGGCAACGAGAGAGGGAGACACAGAATCCAAAGCAGGCTCCAGGCTCCAAACTGTCAGCAAAGAGCCTGACACAGGGCTCAAACCCACAAACCATGCAATCATGACCTGAGCTGAAGTCTGACACTTAACCAACTAAGCCACCCAGGCACCCCTAGAGATTCTTAATGGTAGAGGACAAACTATGGGTTGATGGAGGTGTGTTGGGTGGGGAATGGGCTAGATAGGTAATTGGTATTAAGGAGGGCACTTGATGGGATGAGCACTGGGTGTTTTATGTAAGTGATGAATCACTAAATTCTACTCCTGAAACCAATATTGCACTGTATGTTAACTAGATTTAAATTTTAAAAATCAATATTAATGCAAAAAAATCATGAGGGACAAAATATCAAATTTTTAAATAAAGACAAGATCAGTAGATTAATTTTATCTACACACCAGGGTCCATCTAGTTAATGACACGCATGCTGCAGTGTTCAGGGGTGAAGTGTCCTCATTTTGCAACTTACACCAAAATGTGTCAAAAGGTAAAATGCATTGATGGTTGGACAGATAGACTGACAGATTTATAATGCAAATAAAGCAAAATGCTAATTGTTCTATCCAGGTGGTGGGGACACACGTGTTTACAATTTTTTTCCATCTTTCTGTTCAAATTTTCTACATTTGAAAACTATCATTATAAAAATTGGGGAAGAAATTATTAGCACTATTTTCCCATTCCCCTATCCTAGTCAGACCCTCATCTCTGACCTTGACAATAACTACAGCCTCCTGGCTGATCTCCTTGCAGAAGGCAAGCTTTGTACATCTAATCATAGCTCCCAAATTTGACACCCCCTGCAGTGGAGTAGCACCTGCACCTAGTCTGGATGAGAGATGACTGCCCCAGCTGCCAGCACCCCTCTTCAGACCCCACGTGTCACACTGGAGTCTTTGCAGGTCCCTGCACACCCTATGCTACCTCCATACCTCTGTGCCTTTGCTCATGCTGCACCAACTGCTTTATTCTCCCCTGGATGCCTCTTCTGCTTTAAGATTCCTCCCAGAACTTAAACATGGTGGTTTGAACGCAGCATTTACCTCTGAGGCCTCCAGAAGCCCCAGTAAAATGCAGTAAAAAGCTTCTGTAAAAGCATAAATTCACAAGGAAAAAGATAATCACAGGAGACAAGAGCCACCAAAGGTTTGAACTTAGCACACATAGCCAAGAGTCATCATGATCCCTTCGCACCAGATATCTTTCTAAGCACTCTTCTTAGCTTTTAGAAAAATCACGTGCAGTAGGTACTCTTATCGTTAATCCCCCTTTACAGCCACAGAAAGGTTAAGTCACTTGGGCAAGGTTACACAGGCCACAGAGCCAGGATGTAAGCCCAAGATATCTGGCCCCACAGTCTATGCCATGACCACTGCATGTGGTATGAATGAGGCTGAAAAGAGGAGATTGTTTAAAATCGGTATAACAAAGAGTCCAGATTCCCTGCTGTACTGGGTTAGATAGTGTTCCCATGGAATGTCACTGTCTACCAGCAACCTTAGAATGTGGCGTTGTCTGGAAGTAGGGTCTTTGCAGATATAATTAATTAAGAGGAGGTCACAATGGAGTAGAGTGGGCCCTAATGCAATGACAGGTATCCTTATAAGAAGAGACAAAGAGACACACAGAAAGAAGGCACCTGTGTGAAGATGGAGGCAGAAATTGAAGGGATCCTCCACCACAAGCCCAGGAAACCCCAGGACTGCTGGCACCCACCAGAAACCAGGAGAAAGCACGGGGCAGACTTTTTTCCCTCAGAGTCTCCAGGAGGAACCACCACACCCCCACTTTGATCTCAGACTTTCAACTTCCCAAACTGTGAGAGAATACAAATCTGTTGTTTGTGGTGCTTTGTTACAATGACTATCTAGTCTATCTTGCAGAAGACCAAGGGACTGTTCTCTGCACACACTGAAATACTCTGGACTTGGGACCCCTGGCAGAGAGGACAACAGACTGTGGGACAGAAAACAAGAAGAACCAGGAGATTTTGATCACCCTCTGACACCCGGCAATCACAGCACACTTCTACCTCCTGCACAGAAGATCAGAGAACTCCTTCTTGGGAAATGTAGCAGCCCTAAGGGTCTACTGATCTTGATATTTAGGGAGTCTCTAAGTCTATCACTGACAAATCCCAGACACTCCCAGATATGAGCATGACAGACAAGGACAGGCTGGCACTCAAGGGAAAGACCAAAACAAGCAGGGAAAGGACCTCAAAGGAACAGAAGCAATGCAGGAAAGGGAGAGAGATTTGGAAAATAGCCACAGTAGCCTGAAAGCTGTGCTCACAAAAGTTATAGCAGAAAGTAAAAAATAACGTTTGGAAATAAAAAGTATAACAGAAGATGTAACATTCTGTAGAAAGGTAGGAAGATAAATTTAGGGAATTCACCTGGAAAGAAAAGACAAAGAGATGCAAAATGGGAGAGAAAATATAAGAAAACTAAAGAATCACTACACGAGTTCTACCATCAAACAAACAGGGGTTTTAGAGCAGAGAACAGAAAAAAATGAAAGAAATAATTCAAGACAACTCCCCAGAACTGAAGGGCAAAGAGTCTTGGGATTGAAAGGGCAATACAGGGAACAGTCCAATACAGTAGCCCCTAGCCACATGTGGCTACATTTTAATACACATTTATTAAAATTAGATAAAATCAGAAATACAGTTCCTCAGTCACACCAGCCACATTTCAAGTACTCACTAGTCCCATATTGGAGGCAATCATATTGGACAACACAGACATAGGACATGTACATCACTGCAGAAAGTTCTCTTGGACAGCTCTGCCTAGAATAACGGATGAATGCAGATCCATGAAATCACACTGTCATGAACTTTCAGAACACTAGGGACAAAAAGAAGATCCCCCAAGCTTCCAGAAATGGGGTGAGGATGGAGTGTTCCAAGAAACAAGGGACACACAAAGGCTCAGACATAAGAAGGGCATTAAACTTCTCAAAGCAACACCCTATGTCTTCAAGGGCAAGTGGTCACAGGTGAGGAGGAAAAAATGAAAAAGACTCCATGTCTTCAAATTCAGAGTGAAAATTTCTAGCCTACCTAGAATTCTATGTCCAAACCATCAATCAAGAATGAGAATAGGACAGATATATATTCAGACACACACATTCTTTATAAAAAAAAAAAAATGTATTCCTCTGCATCATTCCTCTGAAAGCTACAAGGAGATGGCCCCTGCCAAAATGAGGGAGAAAACCAAGAAAGAGAAGCCACAACAGCACAGAATGCCCAGGATGATGGACGTTCAGAAGTTGCAGGGAGTAGGGGCATCCGGGTGGCTCAGTCGGTTGAGTGTCTGACTTTAGCTCAGGTCATGATCTCGCAATTCCTGGGTTCAAGCCCCGCGTCAGGCTCTGTGAGGACAGCTCAGAGCCTGGAGCTTGCTTGGGATTGTGTCTCCCTCTCTCTCTGTCCCTCCCCTGCTTGAGCTCTGTCTCTCTCTGTCTCTCCAAAATAAATAAAAATGTTAATAATAATAATAATAATAATAATAATAAAGAAGTTTCAGGGAGCAAGCAGACTGGAACAAAGCAAGGAGAGAGCCTCGAGAGGGCTTGACCACCCAGAGGGAGTGACACTTCTGGTGAAAAATGGATGATGGGGCATAGAAAAATCAAATTTTACCAAAAGGAATTGTTGATTCCACGTATAATTAAGAGCTGTCAAGAACAAAAACAGGAGCATAGACGTTTATGTGGCTCAACTGTGAATAGTAAGTACTTAAATCATATTGATGCAGCACTGAATAGGAATCAAGTTCCCATCCCTGTTTTGGGAAGGTGGGAAGTGGGTATGAAGCAGGAGGAAATTAGCAACCTGAAATCTCAGCTTCCAGGTAATCAAGAAGTAGCAGTATGAGCATGTCACTTAATGACATGGCAATCAACAACAGAAGAAACCACTAAACTGGTTGAAAGTGGACTCTGGAAGGAAAAATGGGAGTGGAGAGCAGGTGGAGCAAGGCGTCACTAGTTTTTCTATAAACCATGTAGACTTGTTCAACTTTTTAAAGCATGTACATCTACACATTTGATTTTTAAAGGCCCCCCACTGGGGTGCCTGGGTGGCTCAGTTGGCTGAGCATCCAGCTTCGGCTCAGGTCATGATCTCACAGTTTGTGAGTCTGAGACCCATATTGGGCTCACTGCTGTCAGCACAGAGCCCACTTCGGATCTTCTGTCCCCCTTTCTCTCTGCCCCTGCCCCGCTTGTGTGCTCTCTCTCTCTCTCTCTTTCTCAAAAATAAATAAAACATTTAAAGAAAGAAAGAAAGAAAATTTCACATTCTGTATCAGCTCCTCCCATCCCCCTTCAGGAACAAGCACACCTTCTCCCAAAACACTGGGGATGACCTCCTGCCACTCTGAATCGTTTTGTTCATGGATCTGAATTCTCCCCACTAGAGGCATCTCCTGCCTGATCCAGAGCGGTGCCTAGGAAATGTTTGTGGATCTGAACAAAATCCAGAAAAAGATCCTTCCTGCTGACCTTCTAGACATGTCTGAGGTTCAGATGAACCTCCTGTTAGCAGGTGTTGGGAAATCCTCAAATAACAAAAGAATGAGAAGTACTGGTGGAGTCCATGTGCTGTTTCCGATATGTGTTTCCCAAACAGCCTCAAGATATTTTACTGAAGGCCAACTGTGTCCTCAGCAGTGTGTAGGACATGAGAGGATAGCAGTGGGGCAAACACTAGCCTCAAAGCCATCCCTCCCTTTTGGGGCTCCAGCCCAGCAGTGAGACTAATGAGCTTGTCCGGAAATAGGTCAGCATAATGAGTGAGACAACAGGTCTGGAAGGCTCTGCCTTTTCTACTCTCTCACTGGGGACATCATTAATCTCTCTGAGCTTCAGTTTCCTCAGAGGGCTTTTAGGAGGATTAAATGAGATACCCATAAAATTAAAGCCTTGGACTCCAACAGTGACACTCTTTCCAGCTCTCTAATTCTTTCATCTTCGTTAATCAATCAACTGTGTTATGGTACCATTTGCAGACATGAGAGACAGTGCTGTTGAAAACGCACAGATGCTCAAAGAAAATATATCTTTTTAACTTTTCAAAATGAGATCATGGTCCCTCCTCACTGCCCTTTCTCTCCTTCTCCCAGAATGAGCTCAGGATGTTTGGGGGTATGACTTCTGGACTGGGGAAGTGGGGCTTGGAACCTCTCTCTACCCTGGGCCTACAGGTGACACCTGCTCCTGCCCTAGTTCTACAGAGGGTCCTTGATGGTCTGAAGCTGTGTCTAATGTTCTATCAGGCCTGGGAGTTACCCCTGCTGATCTGGGCCTTTCACACTGGCACCCAAGACCTGGCACCACCCTCCACCCAGCTTTGATGAGAGTGCACATTCACTGCTGCAGATCCCTAGCCCTCCTGTGACAGCCCATGTACAGGCTCTCGGGCTCTCTCCACAGATCCTGGTATAGACTGAATTGTGACCTCTCCAAATCTGTATGTTGAAGTCCTAATTCCTAGCGATTCAAAACATAACTGCAGTTGGAAATGTGGTTTTTAGGAAGGCAAAGAACATTAAATGTGGTCACTAGCATGGGCGCTAATCCTACATGACTGGTGCCCCTATAAGAAGAGGAGATCAGGACACAGACATCCACAGAGAGAAGACCATGTGAAGACACAGGGAGAAGATGACCATCTACAAGCCATGGAGAGAGGCCACAGAAGGAACCAATCTTGCTGACTGATTGATCTTGGACTTCCAGCCTCCAGAACTATAAAAGAATCTGTTTTTGAAGCACCACAGTCTGTGGTACTTTGTTACAACAGCGCAGCAAAATTAATACAGATCCATTCTCTCAAGAGGACATCTGGGTCCCTGTCACCATACTTGGAGCAGAGGTGGCTGGGGGCAAGAAGGGAAGCCATGGTTTCTGCAAACCATGCTCTGCTTACTTGAGATATTCCTGTACAGCCCTGGGCTCACCCTGGATAGCAGCCTTCTCCCATGCCTAGACACATAAATGAGGAGTGTCAATATCTTACCTTCCCTTCAGCCTGGATGACCCACTCTCTATGGCGAAGCCACAGGGTGGATCCAGGTTAACCTCAGCCCTGATCACAGAGATCTGCAAGACCCTGAGCAAAACACGAGTCTGAGGCCCAACTTACAATTCCCATAAGGTCCAACCCCCAATATCATCTTGGACGATGACAGAAAGGGGGAGGAAATCACTAAGACTGAACTCAAAAAGTTCAGGTTACCCAAACAAGTCTGAGAAGCGCTAAATAAACACATTAAAGTATGAAGTGGGCAATTCAGTTCCCACATCTGGCCTCTAGTACCAGCTTTTCTGGGATTTCATTACCTCTCATAAAGAGCCCCTTTATGAGATCAGATCTGAATCTCCCAAAGCACAGCAGGTATATATGGATCAGGTCAGAAGGAAAACCACTGTGAGTAACAGCAAAGTGCTCAAGCCAGAACTCCTTGATCTCTTTCTCTCTCTCCCCCACCTCCGTTCATCCTCAAGGATTGTCCACTTCTTCCACAGAATGCATCTCCAACCCACCACCACTGCCATCGTCCTGGCCATGCTGCCATCATTTTTCTCATGAATACCTAGCCCCTAACTCCCACTCTGTCCCTTCCCAGCCAGCCTCCAGGCTGCCATCACAGGGAAAGCACATTGTCTCACTCCCTGCAAAAACCCTCTGGTGGGTTCCCCCACACACTTAATAGAAGTCAGACACCTGCCATTTGTCCCTGAGATTCCTGCCCATCCTTCCAGCCTTGTATCTTTTCACTACCTGCCTCACTCTCAGCCCTCCAGCGACATCGGTCTTGTCATTGTCAGATGAAGCCAAGCCCTTTCCTGCCTCAGGGCCTTTGTACTCCTTGTTTCTGCCATCTGACTCTTCTTCTTCCCCCTTATGGGACCTAATTCTTCATGTTTCAAGTTAAAATATCATCTCTTCAGAGAGGCCCTCCCTGACCCTCCAGGCTAATCAGATTCCCCAGCTGCAATCTTGGCACCACGGTGCCACATTTGTTTCCTTCTTGGCACTTAGGCAACATCTAATTGTTATATCTGCCTTATTATTTGCTCTCTCTCTCCTCACTGGGATGTGACCCCATGAGGAGGGCAGGAACCTTGACTGTTGTTCGCCCTCATATCCTCAACACTGAAATAATGTCTGGCACAGAGCAGGAGTTCAACAGATACTGGTTGAATACATCAAAATTCTGGAATGCTGTGGAACATAATGCAGGACACTCCAGATGGCTCCAAGCTCCTTTTGCAGAACATACTGCTTATGAGAGTGATGGATGCCCAGCATCGCCAGTTTTCCTCTGAGGGCATTTCCTCCTTTCACCCCGAATGAAGGAGCTGTTCAGCTGTCCCCAAAATGTTGTGTCTCTGCAGGAAATGGAACTATTTTCCTGGTGATGCAGCACCAATTACTCCCTTAGGAGAACAACTTAATAGGGGGTGAAAAGTTTGGAGCATTCAAAAACAGAACCACTGTGCCTGAAACTAATGTGACTCCCTTTGGGACCTTACCCTCCCCCCATAGTGAAGGAACTGCCTGCCCCACATTACACAGCTGGTCTGTATTGGAGTGCATTTCAAACCCAGGCCATTGAACACGGCAAATGCTCTGAACTACACTGTCATCTGCATGAAGATGTTCCTCATAACATGACAGCAAAAATCTGACCGCAAGGCTCTTTTTCAACTCCGTGTCAACGGTTGCACAAAAAACTCTTGAAATTAAGTTCGAGGGCCTGCTGACCCCCTGACCATAATTTTCCTTTCTCAATTCTTGACCCTCTTTCAGGCTTCTTTTCCTTCCTCAGATAAACTTGGGCCTGTGCTGTCCAATATGGCAGGCGCTGGGTTATTGGGCCTCTGGATTGAGATTTGCTATAAAGCATTATATGAATTTCCTGGATTTTGAAGATTTAGTATCAAGAAAGTAACACATTTAATTATTAATTTTTATATTAAAAACATGTTGAAAATGATGGTCTTTGGAATATATTGCATTAAATAATATATACTATTAAAATCAATTTCACCTCTTCCTTTTTATGTTTTTTAATACAGTTACCAGAAAAATTTTAATGCATGTGTGACTTGCATCATATTCCTATCAGACACTGCTGTAGACTCTCCTGCTTGCTGAGGGCATCACTGTGACTTGCAAAGGGCCAGGTTTAAGCTGTCATAGCCAAAGTATCCTTTATAAGGAAAAGAAGGGGTAGCTGTGGCCAGAGACAAAATTATCCTCAACAAACCAAAGGATGAAATGCTGGGCCAAGACTGCAGGCCGTTTTGATGTAGTATATTTTCTTCGACCCTGAAACACTAACATAATCTAGTAGGGAGAAATAATGGGAGTTCCTAAGAGACAGACAAGGGAAAAATTAGACATTACTTGTCAGAGAGGCCTCTTTCTTTCACAAATAAAAAAAAACAATATAGGGGCGCCTGGGTGGCTCAGTCGGTTTAGCGTCCGACTTTGGCTCAGGTCATGATCTCACGGTTTGTGGGTTCGAGCCCCACGCTGGGGTCTGTGCTGACAGCTAGCTCAGAGCCTGGAGCCTGTCTTCGGATTCTGTGTCTCCCTCTCACTCTGCCTCTCCCCTGCTCATGCTGTGTGTGTGTGTGTGTGTGTGTGTGTGTGTGTCAAAAATAAATAAAACATTAAAAAAAGTTAAAAAAAAAAAAGAAAAGAAAAACCCAATATAAATGGGTGTGAACAGAAAAAGGAATTCTCTGGCTCTAGTAACCATGTTGCCTTCACTACCCAATATTTTCCCCCTGACAGTGTAAGGCGGCCAGCAGCAGTTTCAAGCTTACATCCTCATAGTTTAGTAATCCAAAAAATGGCGGGGGGGATATACTCTCATTGGTCTGAATCAGGCACACGCTCACCCCTAAACCAGTCACTCTGACTCTGACTGGCCTGTCCACCCCAGAGCAGAAGAATCGAGTCAATATATTGATAAGAAATGAAATTGGAGTAGGGAAGGGGTGTTCCCCTTTTACTCACCAAAAAAAAAAAGGGGGGAGGCAAGATCAATAGATGTGGCCACACATAGCCTCTCCCTTTTAATACTATGAGAAGACTTGAATCTTCTTCATGCATGGTCCCCAGCACACAAAGAGAAAGGTGGTACTTTCTTACAAATTGCAAAGGAAAGAGATATGCTTAGGTGGCCCTAGGTAACGGTAGTTCATTTCAAGGATATTTGGAAATGTGAAGAGACACAGAATATCAATTATATTGGAAAGGATGTATCTGGCTTCAAGTAATAGACAAGTGATAGTAACAAAGACATTTAATTATCTCCCATAAAAAGGATTCTGGAAGTAGGTAGTGCCGGGATTGGTGCAATGGGGTCATTCAAGACAAAACTCCCTTAATCTTTCAACTCTGTCATTCTCAGAGTACCTCCTCTCATGACTGCAAAATGGCTGGTGCAGCTCTGAGCATCACATCTTCACATAAATATGGGAAAACATAGGAAAAGAAGGTGGCGGTAAAAGGAATTCTCTCTTTACACGCTTCTCTCTTATCATGGAGGAAAATGTTTCCCAGAAGTCCCTAGAAGACTTCTCTTTATGTCTCATTGGCTAGAACTGCATCATACATCCACTTCTATACCAATTACTGGCAAAGGGGATGATGGCCACATTTGGTTTTCACCAGCGATGATCCATTCCCTATTGACCTTGCCACTCAAGTAAAATTTGTCATTTTAAGCCAACAACTTACGGTAATTTACTATAGCAACCCTAAGACACTAATACTAGTGTCATTCCTAGCCTGCTGTGGCCAAAAAAAACAACGGGGGGGGGGGCATAAGGCTCATTTCCAGTGGGCATCTTCTGAACTTCCTGCCAGAGTAAGGTCATCAGACAGCCATAGTTCTTAAAAGAGAAACATGCTTGTCATCTCAGGAAGTGTCAGCTCATTACAAAAGAGCTCCAGAAAATGGGAGAAACCAAGGTGAGGTAAGTGGCATGATTCACAAATTATAATATCAAAACAGGAAAGAAGAGGGAAAGTAGAGGAAGAGAAAGTCCCGGGACAGCATGAGGAATGTGGGACATTCAAGGAAGGAAGAAGCCATGCATGAGCAAGCATTCCTCAGGCACCTGCTCTTGCCTAACACAGACCTGGGAACTTTCAGGTACCCTAATCATAGGAAAAAGTATTTCTTATAAAAATTCAAATCTATTTAGAAAAACAAACCAATTCACTAGATTCATGGTAATTTAAAGCTAGAAAAAAATTAGAAATCAGTCCATTCTCCAAATTCCTTTATTTGTCAAAAACTGTTAAGTGTTCATTGTTTGCCATCTCTGTTCTTGGCATTTGAGATACAACACGATCAACAAAGTCCCTACTCTTGACTAATTTGCATTCTAGAGGGAAGAGGTAGATGATAAACAAGAAAATATAATGTGTTTATAAGAGCAATGATAAAAAAATAAACAAAGGCAAAATGACAGGAAGTGGTTGGTGGCTGGTTGACAAAACGCTCTCTGAGGAAATCATGTTTGAGTCTTGAACGACAAGAAAAAAACTATAAGAACACATAGTAAAGGGTTAGCTCAGCAGATCTGACTTGTCCAAACCCTACATATTCCAAAGAAAGGATCCTGACTAGCTCGAGGGAAAAACCTATAAGCCCTTAGAATACACTGCCTAATATGAGAGTCTTTGTATCCCTGGGCACTCTGGGCCATACCAGATAATTTATGTCAACAACGTGAATTATGATAGCGGTCTTGGGCCATGCTGTATCAGTTTGACCTTTGGAGGTGCTGTAAACAGAATAACTAAGGTCAGTCACATGAGCAATCCACACTTACGTGACCAACCCTCAATAAAAACCCTGAGCAGCAAGGCTCAGGTGAGCTTTGCTTGTTGGCAACACATCATACATGCTGTCACACATCATTGCTAGGAATATTCAGGGCTGTCTGTACAGCTCCACTGGGAGGGAACAACTAACTTTTGGATCTTATGTGCTTTTTATCTTTGCTGATTTTAATCTGTATCCTTTTGCTAGAGCAAACCATAACCATGAATATAAAAGCTTTACTGAGTTCTGTGAGTTCTTCAAGCAAATCACTGTACTTGTATGTAGTCTTCAGGACACCTAACTTAGAGATAAATGAGAGGAAGACCATCCCATACAAAGATAATCACTTGTGCAAAAGCCTTGAGGTAGGAATGCAAATAAGATTTAGATGAAGAACAAACAAGGGATCTGCTCAAGGGTCACACACTGATGTGGAGAAAGAACTGAACCCAGAGCTT
The DNA here is from genome assembly GCA_028646485.1 of Cryptoprocta ferox. NCBI lineage: Eukaryota > Metazoa > Chordata > Mammalia > Carnivora > Eupleridae > Cryptoprocta > Cryptoprocta ferox. Next base: position 31,514,209 of record CM053564.1, read on the forward strand.
AGATCTGCTGACCCTCACTCATGGCATTTCCCCTGAAGCATCCCGGAATGGCAGAAATGGGACAGGACTGGGAGTCACACAGACACAGTTTCAAATCATGGTTCTACCGATATTGGTTATGTGACCCTGAGGAATCTGTTCAACCTCTATGAACCTCAGCATCCTCGTCTCAAAAAAGGATTTGATGAATATTTCATGGCTTATGCAAAAAGTAAATGAGATAATGGGTGTAAAATCCCTGGAATATAAGAGGGCTCTTAGTTTGAATTTTCCCCCAGAGGTAGACCCTGAGACAGATATTTGGATATAAATAGTTAATTTGGGGGGGTGATCCCAGGAAGTACTCTGAAAGGATGGAGAAGTGACTCAAGGAAGGGAGGAATGCAAATTGGTATATGTTCATGAGCAGGTCGCTGCTGTAGAAAAGTGGAGTTCAATCCTCTGACTATGCAGAATGTGCCTCAGAACTGTGTTGAGGGTAAGGGAAGCTTGGATGTCTTCCACCTCTTATTTGTGAAGGAGTGCTGCTTTGGGCATTAATTGCCTAGCACTTCCTGCCTGTCCCTTAATGAGTCAAACACATGAGGGCATCCTCAGTCCCCAAGACACAGGAAGCATGGAAACTATCTTCAGGGATATGTGTGGTACACCAAAAAGCATCTACTCCAATACAAATAACTGAATGTTAGTTTTCCTTCTCCTTTCTGCTTTTTGCCTAGAGCATATACCCCCAAAGATCTCGGAAGAATGAAATTAATAGTAAACGGGCTGGAAACCTTGATAGAAGTAAAATTGTTTTTATTTTCCCATCATCAAGTACCATGCCCAGCAAGAGAGCTTAGGAAGACATTGCAAATCCATGGATGACAGTGAGAGCCTTTTTATGCTCAGCCATGCCCTCCTGGCCTGCTGATTGCTAATGCTGCCCTTACCTCCTGTTCCAGAGCCTTCTACAAGCCACTCTCATGGGTTTGAAAGTCTCTCCATGAATTCCAGCATATTCCTGGAAGGCAAAGTCCCCACAGGGAGACAATACACAGAATTTCTGGGTTGGAACAGAGGACATATCTAAAGGAAGGAAGTAGGCAGCAGCTTGAGTGAGCACTCCAAGATTAGCCAAAGGGTCATGTCTGACCTCCTGGAACATCTCTTTTCAAGCAGGTGCTACCCTTGGAGGTGGAAAACAGATATCAGAAGACAACAATGCCAAGTGGACAAGGCCCAAGCCTCCCATCAGCTTCACCCAGAACAGCTTTTTCAACTGCAGCTTAGCATTCCTTCCACCAATGGAGTCACAGAAGGCCACAGAAGGTCTCTGAGTCACAAAGTGACCTACAAACAGAGTCAATGAAGAAGTCAGAGAATGGAAAGCAGGAAACTGCCAGATCAGACCAGACATGATATTATGGAGGAAATGAAGGGACGACTGGAACAGTGTGAATGGGGAGAAGTCATAGGAGTCTGGATCTGAGGGTCTCACTTCAATCTGTCATTCACTCATTTGGCCATGGGCAAGACCCTTCCACTCTCAACTTCATGTCCATCACATAAGGAGGTTGTATTGTAGGTTCTTACTGTCCAGGTACTAGGGTACTATGAGCTAAGTTCCAAACTTCCAAGGTTGCAGACACAGAAGACAGAGATAAAAGGCAGGAGTGGTGGCTGAGATCAATAGCCAGATAGAATATGTTGCAACTCAAATCAAGTCACCAATTGCCTCACATATCTGATGTTTTCCCACAGCAATGCTTTGCTGGCATAATCCTTGTTGAATATTAAACAATGACCTCAACTTGGCACATAAACCTTAGGAAGTTCAGATTATAATCAGACTAGCTCAGTCAGGTTGAGAATATGAACTTCAACTCACCCCAGAAACACACTATTATGAAACAGCTCTAGTGCCTGCCACTCAAAGTCAAGATTTCTCATACACTTTCAATTCTCTCAGAATATGTACATCATATACATACAATCAATAAACCCCAATGCTGGTAAAGTTACTTTAGCAATGACAAAAGCCAGGATTTTTCAAATACCTCTCAAGAAGGAGACTGAAACTGTCTAAATTTCCCTGAGTACTCTAATAGGCTGGTAGAAAGGGATTCTTTACTCTTTCTTTTTTCTTTTCTTTTCTCTTTCTTTCTTTCTTTCTTTCTTTCTTTCTTTCTTTCTTTCTTTCTTTCTCTCACTACACAGTAACTCAAAAACCATTCAAATTATATAGTTCTCCAGTAAAGAAAAATATATGAACAAATGTAAAAACATGTATTATTATAATTTTGGTTTGTAACTCCACCTTTTACTGCATTATAGGATTTAAAAGACAAAAGCATAAAAAACAACTATAAATCTACATTAATGGGTACACCCCATAAAAAGATGTAATTTACAAAATCAATAACATAAAATGGGGGGTGGGTGTTGCAGAGCTGTAAAGGAGTAGAATTCTTTTTATGTAATTGAAGTTAAGTTTAAAATAGATTGTTGTAACTTTAGGATATTTTATGTAATCCACAGGACAACCACAAAGAAAATATCTATAGAATATATACAATAGCAAATAAGAAGGGAATCAAAACATGTCACTATAAGAAGCCAACCAGGGGTGCCTGGGAGACTCAATTGGATAAGTGTCAGACTTTGGCTCAGGTCATGATTTCACGGTTTGTGAGTTCGAGCCCAGCATGGGGCTCTATGCTGACAGCTCAGAGCCTGGAGCCTGCTTCAGATTCTGTGTCTTCCTCTCTCTCTCTGCCCCTCCCCTTCTCACACTCTGTCTCTGTCTATCAAAAATAAACATTAAAAAATTATTTAAAAAAAAAGCGAACCAAACACAAAGGGCAGTAATAAAGGAGGAAATGAGAAACAAAAAGGCTATATGATACATAGAAACAAATATCAAAATGATAATAGCAACTCCTTCTCTATCAGTAATTACTTTAAATATAAATAAACTACTCAATCAAAAGACAGAGATTGTCAGAAATAGAACCCAAATATATTATGTGTATACGAGATTCACTTTATTTTTTTAAGTTTGTTTTTTTAAATAATCTCTACACCCAACGTGGGGTTCAAACACATGACTCCAAGATCAAGAGTCACATGTTCTACCAACTGAGGCATCCAGGCACCCCCAAAGATTCACTTTATATCTAATTACATGCATAGGTTGAAAGTTAAAGGATGGAAAAAGATATTCCATTAAAATGAAAACCAAAAGAGAACAGGCATAGCTATCCTATTATCAGACAATATAGACTTTAATTCAAAAATTGCAGACTCCCTACAGCTTTCTTAGTGGAGAATCCCATAGTGTTCATTGGCACAGACCCAGTGACCTGCTTTGCAAAGGACACAGGAAGCTTTTGAAATGTGGTAACTGCCATTGTAACTGAAGAACTCACCCTCACCAAAAAAGGGAGATGCTGCTGCACATCACCCAGAAGGAGCTGCTGTTATGCCACCCAAGGGACCAGGGCTGCCAGCCTCCTTTAACCCTGTGCATGTCCCAGACTCCAGAGCCATGGCTACCCTGCCTGTACCCACACTTCAGACCCAGATTCCATAGCTACTCTGTGTGTGTTTTCACTCAAACCCATGGATCCATGGTTATTCCATATGCACCCATGTCTCAGGCACCAGAGCCATCGCTGCCATGGGCCAGCCAGCACCCCAGACTCCAGAGCCATTATTGTTCCACACACACCCATGTTCTAGATCCTGTCTCTGTAACCACTTTATGTACTCACATCTCACGCAACAGAGCCATTGCCATTGTGGGCTAGCCAGTGCCCAGGACTCCATAGCCACTGTTGTTCTGTGAGTACCTGTATGCCAGACTCTGAATCTGCTGCTGCTCTGCAAGTGCCAGCACCTGAGCAACAGAGCCATCACCAGTGTGGACTATCCAATGTCCCTACACCTGGAGCCACTGTCTTTATGCACTCCAGTCCCCTGTTCCATGGTAGCCACATGGTCATCCACACCAATCTCACCACTACTTCAAGGGCACTCAGAAGTTGGATACAGTGCTGAGAGGGGTTCTGCCAGCAATAATAACCCCTGTAAGAGAAAAAAGAGATTAGAAGTTTCCCAGTAGTAGAAGACCCCAATAACTACTGCAGATATTCACATCCTTGACCACTGAGGGCCTCAGCTAATGGAGCCGCACAAAGACAATGCTGCTGGGCATTCTGTGGGGCTGGAAATTGCCACATCCTGCCCAGCAAGCTTCCTCGCATCCACCCACAGGTGAAGGTATTCCTCCATCAAAACCAGTCTGTAAAATCTGGAAGAGGTGACTGCTCTATCAAATGCACAAACATCAATGCGAGGCTACGAGAAAACAAACAAACAAAAAGGAACACAGTAATTTTCCAGTAACTGACTGCAAAGAAACTGATATCTATGAATTGTCAAAGAATTTAAAATAATTCCTAGCATGTTACAAGAGAACACAGGTAGACAACTCAACAAAACCTAGAAAACAGTACATGAATAAAATGAGAAGTTCAACAGAGACAAATCATTTTAAAGAAAAAAATGGAAATCCTGAAGATAAAGAATACGATGACTAAAATGAAAGCTGAAAAGGAGAGAGCATCAACAGCAGACATGATCAAGCAGAAGAAAGAATCTGTGAACTCAAAAACAGACCATTTGAAATTATCCAGCCAGAGAAGAAAAAAGAAAAAAGAATGGAAAAGAGTGGAGAAAACCTATAGAAATTATGAGACACCACTATGCAAAACAATATTCACATTATGGGAGTCCCAGAAGACAAGAGAGACAAAGGGCAGAAATCTTATTTAAAGATATAAGAGCTGAGGGGCACATGGGTGACTTGGTTGGTTAATTATTTGGCTCTTGATTTCAGCTCATGTCATGATCTCAAGGTTGTGAGATCAAGCTCCACATCAGGTTCAGTCCTGACAGCACAAAGCCTGCTTGGGAGATTCTCTCTCCTTTTCTTTTTGCCTCTCCTCTGCTCGCTCTCTCTCTCTCTCTCTCTCTCTCTCTCTCTCTTTCAAAAAAAAAAACTAAAAAAAACAGTATAACATGAAGGAAGGAAGGAAGGAAGGAAGGAAGGAAGGGCAAACAGCTGAAAACTTCCCAAATCTAGGGGAAAATAGAGATATCCAGATACATGAAACTCTTAGGTCCCTAATAGATTCAACCCAGAGGACTTCACAGAGACACAATATAATAAAACTGCCAAAAATAAAAAACAGTTCTCCCAGCACCACCTATTAAAGAGGCTGTCTTTTTTCCATTGGATACTCTTTGTGGAGAAACGGGCACCCTCCTACACTGTTGGTGGGAATGTAAACTGGTACAGCGGTTCTGGGAAACAGTGTGGAGGTTCCTCAAAAAACTATCAATAGAACTCCCCTATGACCCAGCCATAGCATTGCTGGGGATTTACCTAAGGGATACAGAAATGCTGATGCATAGGGGCACATGTACCCCAATGTTCATAGCAGCACTTTCAACAATAGCCAAATCATGGAAAGAGCCTAAATGTCCATCAACTGATCAATGGATTAGGAAGATGTGGTTTATCTATACAATGGAATACTACATGGCAATGAGAAAAAATGAAATCTGGCCATTCGTAGCAAAGTGGATGTACCTCGAGGGCGTCATGCTAAGCGAAATAAATCAGGCGGAAAAGGACAGATATCATATGTTTTCACTCATAGGTCTAACAGGAGAAACCTAACAGAGGACCATGGGGAGGGGAAGGAGGAAAAAGAGTTAGGGAGAGGGAGGGAGACAAAGCACGAGAGACTCTTGAATACTGAAAACAAATTGAGGGCGGAAGGGGGAGGGGGAAAGGGGAAGCGGGGTGATGGTCATGGTGGAGGTCACTTGTGGGGAAGAGCACTGGGTGTTATATGGAAACCAACCTGACAATAAACTATAAAGTTAAAAAAAAAGAAAAAAAAGAAAAAAACAAATAATTTTGAGAGCAGCAAGAGAAAAGAAGCTCACCTCATACAAGGAAACTTTCACAGGACTATCAGTAGCTTTCTCAGCAGAAATCTTGTAGACCAAAAGAGAGTGAGATAATATATAGTGTTTCAGTTTTTTAAAAAAATTGGCAACCAATAGGGCACCTGGGTGGCTCAATCAGTTGAGCGTCCAACTTCAGCTCAGGTCATGATCTCATGGTTCGTGGGTTCAAGCCCCGCGTCAGGCAGCTCAGAGCGTGGAATCTGCTTCGGATTCTGTGTCTCCCGCTCTCTCTGCCCCACCCCTGCTCCTGCTCTCTGTCTCTCTGTCTCTCTCTCTGTCTCTCTGTCTCTCTCTCTCAAAATTACATAAATATTTTCTAAAAATATCAACCAAGAATACTTTACCTGGCAAAGCTGTCCTTAGGAAAAGAAGAAAATATAAACACTCTCAGATAAACAAAAGCTGAGGGAGTTCATCACTAGACTTGCCTTAGAAGAATGCTAAGGAGAGTTCTTTAAGCTGAAATGAAAGGATGTCAATTAGTAACAGGAAAACATATGAAGGTTTAAACTCATGGTTAAAGGAAAGTATATAATCAAATTCAGAATACAGTAATACTGGAATAGTGTGTGAAATTCACTTCACTCTAACACAAAGGTTAAAAGAAAAAGTATTAAAAAGAAGTATAGCTACAATAATTTGTTGATTTATACACAATCAAATAATATGGAAATTGTGCTATAAAAACAAAATACAGGGGAAAGAGGAGTAAAACAGTAATTTTTGTATGCAATAAAAGTTAAGTTGTTAGCAGCTTAAAATAGACCCTTATAATGTTTTATGTAAGCCTCATGGTAACTACAAAGCAAAAATCTATAGTAGATACACAAAAGAGAAAGAGAAAAAATTAAAACACACCACTATAAAAAATCATCAAATCACAAAGGAAGACAGGAAGAGAGGAAGAAAGGAAAAAAGGATCTATGAAACACCCAGAAAACAGTCAACAAAATGACAATACTAAGTCTTTACCTATTAATAATTACTTTAAATCTAAATGAATTATGTTTTCCAATCAAAAGACACAGAGGTTGAATGGAATAAAAAATAAGACACCATCCCCCCCCAAAAAAAAATAAGGTCCAATATATGCTGCCTACAAGAGACTCCTTTCAGCTTTAAGAACATTCATAGGCTCAAAGTAAAGGAATGGGAAAAGATATTCTATGCAAATGGAAGCAGAAATAGCAAAGGTAGCTATATTTACATGAAACAAACTAAGTCAAAAATGGTAATAATAGGGGTGCCTGGATGGATAAATTGGTGAAACATCCAACTCTTGATCTCAGCTCTGGTCTTGACCTCAGGGTCGTGAATTCAGACCCCATGTAGGGCTCCACAGTGGGCGTGGAGGCTATAAATGAATGAATGAATGAATGAATGAATAAAGTAATAATAAACAAAAAAGGTCATTATATAATGATAAAGGGTCAATTCATCAAGATGATATATAACTAAAACTATACATATACCCAACATCAGGGCACTTAAATATATTAAGCAAGTATTAACAAATATGAAAGCATAAACAACAAAAATAATAGTAGAGGACTTCAAAACCTCACTTTTAACAATGGATAGGTCATCCAAGCAGAAAATCAATAAGGAAATATTGGACATGAATTAGACTTTAGACCAAATGACCAAACAGACATGTACAGAACATTCCATTCAACAGCAGTAGAATAAACATTCTTCTCAAGTGCACGCAGCACATTCTCCAGAAAAGATCATATGTTAGATCACAAAACAAATCTTAACCAACCTAAGAATATTGAAGTAATATCAAGCATCTTTTACAACCACAATAATATGAAAGTAGAAATCAATAATAGAAGGAAACCTGGAAAATTCACATATATATGGAAATTAAATAAAACATTCCTAAACAATCAATAGATCAAAGAAAAAATCATAAGGGAAATCAAAAAAATATCTTAGAACAAATGTAAATGGAAACACAACATACAAAAACATATGGGATGCTTCAAAAGCAGTAGTAAGAGGGAAGTTTATAGCAATGTGTCTACATGAAGAAAGAATATCACAAATAAACAACCTAAATTTATACCTAAAGGAAGTAGGGGGAAAAAAACAAAGCCCAAAGTGGGAAGAATGAAGGAAATAACATGATCAAACCAAAAATAAATGAAATAAAGACTAAAAGGACAACAGAAAAAATCAACAAAGAGCTGGTTTTTTGAAAAGATAAACAAAATTGATAAATCTTTACCAAGACTAAGAGAAAAAAAAAGTCTCAAAAAAATAAAATCATAAATGAAGGGAGAGACATCACTACTGATATCAGCAATGCAAATGTTCATAAAAGACTACTATGAACAATTATACACCAACAAATTGGGTAACTAGAAGAAATGAATACATTCCTGCAAACATATAGTCTACCAAGGCTGAATCATAAAGACATAGAAAATCTGAATAGGCCTACAACTAGTAAGGAGAGTGAATCAATAATCAAAAATCTCTCAGCAAAGAAAAGTCCAGGACTAGATGACTTCACTGGTGAACTCTACCAAACATTTATGGAGAAATTAATGCCAAATCCTTTTCAATCTCTCCCAAAAAAATGAAGAGGAAAAAACACTTCAAAACTCATATCACAAGGCCTGTAATATTCCAGCATCAAAGCCAGACACTACAAGAAAAGAAATGATAAACATAGATACAAAATTTCTCAACAAAGTACTAGCAAACCAGGGTGCCTGGGTGACTCAGTCAGTTAAGCATCCAAGTCTTGATTTTGGCTCAGGTCATGATCTCACAATCATGAGATCAAGCCCCACACTGGGCTCCACACTGGCCTCTTGGGATTCTCTGTCTCCCTCTCCCTCTGCTCCTCCCCTCTCAAAAAAATACTAGCAAACTAAATTCAAGAGCACACTGAAAGGATTAGATGATACGATCAAGTGGAATTTAATCCCAGGGATACAAGGCTTTAATCCCTGGGATTGCAATCAATGTGATACATAACATTAACAGAATGAAGGGAAAAATAATCACTTGATCATCTCAATGGATCCAGGAAAATCATTTGACAAAATTCAACATCCTTTCATGATAAAAACTCTCAACAAATTAGATACAGAAAGAATGTACCTCAACATAGTAAGAGCTATATATGACAACCACACAGCTAACATTATATTTAACACTAAGATCTGGAACAAGGTAAGGATGTCGACTTTCACAACTTCTATTCATCTTTATACTAGAAGTCCTAGTCAGAGAAATTAGGCAAGAAAAATAAAAGGCAACCAAATTGGAAAAGAAGAAATAAAACTATCTCTGTTCACAGGCAAAAAGATCATATATGTGGTAAACCCTAAAGATAACAAACACAAAATATTAGAACGAATAAAAATTTTCAGCAAAACTGAAGTATACAAAATCAACATATAAAAATCAGCTATGTTTCTATACATTAACAATGAATAGTCCAAAAAGAAAATTAAGAAAACAGTTTCATTTATAATAGCATCAAAAAGAATACTTATGAATAAACCTAACAAAGGAACAAAAAACTTTTACACTGAAAACCACAAAAAGTTGCTAAAATAAATTAAAGACACAAATAAATAGAATGACACCCCATATTCATGGTTTGGAAAACTTACTGTTAAGATATCAATAGTACCCAAAGCAATCTATAGATTTAATGCAATTTCTATCAAATTCTAAATGGCATTTCTTTTCAGAAATAGAACAATCTATCCTAAAACTTATGTGCAATTCCAAGACACCCTCAACAGACTAAACAATCTTGAAAAAGAAGAACAAAATTAAAGTTCTCACACTTCTTCATTTCAAAGCTAGAGTAATCAAAACAGTGTGGTACTGGTATACAGAGATATAGACCAATGGAACAGAATAGAGAACCCTGAAGTAAACCCTCATATGTATGATCAAATGATTTTTGAGAAGGGTACCAAGACCAATCAATGGAAAAAGATGTCTTCTTAACAAATGGTCATGGGAAAATGGAATATCCACATGCAAAAAATAAAGTTGGATCCTCACCTTTACCATAATACAAAAATTCATTGAAAATGACTCAGAGACCTAAATATAAGAGCTAAACTCTTAGAAGAAAACATAGGGTAAAACCTTCATGATATTGGATCTGGCAGTGATATCTTGCACATGACACCAAAAGCAAATGAAACAAAAGAAAAATAGATAATACAAATATCAAAATTTAAAACTTTTGTATATCTGGGGCGCCTGGGTGGCTCACTCAGTTAAACGTCCGACTTCAGCTCAGGTCATGATCTCATGGTTCGTGGGTTCGAGCCCCGCATCAGGCTCTGTGCTGACAGCTAGCTCAGAGCCTGGAGCCTGTCTTCAGATTCTGTGTCTCCCTCTCTCTCTGACCCTCCCCTGCTCATGCTGTCTCTCTCTCTGTCTCTCAAAAATAAATAAAACATTAAAAAAAGTTTTTAAATAAAACTTTTGTATATCAAAGGACACAACAAACAGTGAAAAGCAACTTATGGAATGGGAGAAAATATTTATATATCATATAACTGGTTATGATATAACTAATAAGGCCTTAATACCCAGAATATATAAAGAACTCCTACAACTTAATAATAATTTTAAAAGATCTTGTTAAAAATTGGCAAAGGGGGTGCCTCAGTGGCTCAGTAAGTTGAGGGTCCAACTCGATTTCAGCTCAAGTCATGATCCCAGGGTTGTGGGATCAAGATCCGTGTTGGGCTCCACACTGAGCATGGAGCTTGCTTAGGATTCTCTCTCTCTCTCCCTCTGCCCCTCTCCCCTGCCCTCTCTCTCTCTCTCTCTCTCTCTTTCTAAAATAAAAAAAAAAGCAAAGGATGTGAATAGACATTTCTCCAAAGATATACAAATGGCCAATAAGCACATGTAAAATTTCTCAAAGCACTAATCATTCAGGAAATGCAAGTCAAAACCACAATGAAATACCAACTCATATCCATTAGGATGGCTATTATTAAATATATATGTTAAATATATATTAAATATACATTAATATAAATAAAATATAATAAATAATAAATAAATAATATATTTAATATAAATATATACAAATATATTACATAGTATACATATTTAATTTCTGCTTTATATATATATATATATATATATATATATATATATATAAAGTAGTATCCACTCTACCTGCCTCTAAGTTGCATAAAATAATTACAAAAGGTTTTTTTTAATGGGCCAAGGACCATCTGGATGGCTTCTTTATTATTATTAACATTATTATTTTTTTACTCCAGTATAGCTAACATACAATGCTATATTAGATTCACATGTGCAATATTCAGCAATTCCATACATCACCTAATGCTCATCACAACAAGTGCACTTTTTTTTTTAACTTTATAGTTTATTGTCAGGTTGGTTTCCATATAACACCCAGTGCTCTTCCCCACAAGTGTAAAATAATTACAAAAGTTTTAATTATCATGGTTAAGAAGTCCCTTAGGAGGGGCGCCTGGGTGGCTCAGTCAGTTAAACATCTGACTTTGGCTCAGGTCATGATCTCACGGTTTGTGAGTTCAACCCCCACGTCAAGCTCTGTGGTGACAGCTCAGAGCCTGGAGCCTCCTTCGGATTCTGTCTCCTTCTCTCTCTGCCCCTCCTTCACTCATGCGTGCTCACTCTCGCTCTCGCTGTCTCTCTCTCTCTCTCAAAAATAAATAAACATTAAAAATTAAAAAAAAAAAAGAAAGGTCTTTAGGAGACAAAAGCAATTCTACCTTAGAATAAACTACCTGCCCTGAGGAGGTGTTTATACATTCATATTCTACACCTCTGGAATAGAAATTAAAAATAAAATTATTCATCCACAGAGAGAAGAAACAAAAACCAAAAATCATAATTAAGGAGAAATCTCAGGAATATAGTATCACATCTCTTCTTGAGACCTACCACCACTAAATACATGCACGTTGAACTTGTGTTGATGCCTGAGTTCCCTCTGGCAAGACAAAATTTTAGCCCCTTGACCATAAGTTCATATATAGAAGCATCCAAGTGAAAACACCCCTCCCATACTGACATATACTTGCTGACACTATTGTCTGTGATTCTCTCAATGTTGTATACGTATTTTATGTTTATTGATGTTCTTTCTGCAGATTCATTTATTTGTTCCTAATAAACTTTAATAAGTGGGAGTGGGACAGAAAATAAGTGTGGATGAGAATATGAAGAAAATAGAAACTTTGTGCACTATTGGGAATGCAAAATGGTGCATTTGTTATGGAAAACAGTATGGAGATTCCTCAAAAAATTAAGAATCAAACTACCGCATGATCCAGAAATTGCATTTCTGGGTATATACCCAAAAGAACTGAAAGCAGTATCTCAAGGAGATATTTGTACACCAATGTTCATGGCAGTACTGTTCACAATAGCCAAAGAACAGAAGCAATCCAAGTGTCCATCAACAGATAAAGAAAGAAAATGGGCTATTATTCAGCCTTCAAAAGGAAAAAATCCTGACCTGTGCTGCAGCATTGATGGACCTTGAGGAGACTATACTAAGTAAAATAAGTCAGTCACAAAAGGACAAATTCTATATGATTCTACTTATATGAGATACCTGGAGTAGGCAAATTCACAGAGACAGAAAGTGGTGGTTGCCAGGACTGAGGGAAGGGAAGAATGGGGAGTTGTTTAATGGGTACAGGGTTTCAGCTTGAGAAGACGAAAAGAATTCTGGAGATTAGTTACACACAATATGAATGTACTTAACACTACTGAAATATACACTAAAAGATGGTTAAGATGGGGGTACCCAGCTGGCTCAATCAGTAGAGCATGTGAATTTTTTTTAGAGAGAGCAAGAGAGAGAGCATGCACACACATGTGAGCAGGGGAGGGGCAGAGGGAGAGGATGAAGGAGATTGCCAAGCAGAGAATCTCCACACTCAGCACAGAGCCCGATGTGGGGCTTGATTCCACAACCCTGGGATCATGACCTAAGCCAAAATACAGATCAGACGCTCAACGCACTAAACCACCCAGGCACCCCATAGAGGATGCGACTCTTGATCTCAGGTTGTTAAGTTTCAGCCCCATAGAGGATGCGACTCTTGATCTCAGGTTGTTAAGTTTCAGCCCCATAGAGGATGTGACTCTTGATCTCAGGTTGTAAGTTTGAGCCCCACGTTGGGTATGTAGATTATTTTTTTTTAAATAAAGCATTTTAATATTTATTTGGAGAGAGAGAGAATGAGCACATGAGCAGGGGAGGGGCAGAGAGAGAGGGAAACAGAATAAAAATAGTCTTTTTAAAAATGATTAATATGGTAAATTTGATGTTATGTGCATTTCAGCACAAATTTTTTTAATGACCATCAACATGAACACCGAGTTCTGATCTGATTGAATAAACAAGAAGAATTCCCTGGACTGATGATAAAAAGTAAGAAAAATGTTAAGACTTTCCCTGTGGACAAAAGTAACAAATTAAACCAGTGGAAGTAATAATTTTCCAGTAGAAAAACTCTAAGGAGATGCTGTGTCTGGAATCCAGAAGAATTGGGCCCAGCCAGACCCAAGGCAATTATTGAACATTTATTTTTTAACAATGCCCACAGAGTATTGCTCCCAAAGAGGCCAAGAGCAGCCCTGCAAATAATGCAAGTGTGAGCCCCACACATCTCTCCTTGGCCCAAGAATCAGGGAATAAGCCCTACTCTCAGCCTCCTTGCTCAACCTACCTTCCACCCACACACTTGTTCCTCATCTTGCTTCCAATGAGGCCAAGGCTTGAGTCTCTGCTCTAGGCTGCTTGTGAGCCATCTGTCCCTCTTTAGCAGGAGAAGTAACTCAGGAGGAGGCAAGTTTCCTTGGGTGGGCTTGGCAGAAATCAGACCAACTGAACAGGTCAGTACAATGGGGACAGAAGAAGACACTCCTCTCTCAATGTCCCAAAATGCGTAAGCCTAAAGACATCGATTCTTCCACTTCTCAAAGACAAGTAGAATCGGAGACCTCTAGGGAACCTTGGAAACCATGCAGTGATCCAACCCCATCACTTTACAAATTAACATCTTATTTTTGTTGGCAGATGTGCATAAATGTTGTCTGTATGTACATGCTATCTTATGTTCTGCTTTCAAGGTCTATGGCATAAACAAATATCCAGCAATTGACACATTTTTCATTTTTGATATCTGTATGAATTTCTCTTGTGCCGACATCACAGTTGCAAAGCTATAGACTTTGGGATAAAATTTAAAAACTAATGTTTAAGTATTTGCTACAGTGCCTGCTATAGAGTATATATTTATTAATTTATTATTAATAACATATATATACTTACTAGAAAGCATGATCAACTGATTTAATTATAATCTTTCAATTAGAATGTAATTCTATTTTATATGTTTATTTTTTTAGAGTGGCTCAAAAAACTTTTTTTATTTTTTTAATATAATTTATTGTCAAATTGGCTAACATACAGTGGATTTTTAAAACTGAGTGATGTCTGCCTGCTGACAGGAATGATTCAGAAGCTAGGGAAAAAATCCTTTTTGTTTTAAGTCAGACTCTCTTAACTTCAGTTTTCTTCAAATAGGAATACTTGGAAGAGTACCTTCCTAACAAGTGGAAAGTAGTAACAAGAAATTTTTCTTCTCCCACATCTCTGGGGAAGTGGAGGGTTGGAAGGAAAACAGGATGGTGTCACTCTGGTTTGAAAGTATTAGTCAAGGAAGGGAAAGAGCTTTTTCCACTATACACACCGCCAGTCCCAGTCGCAGAGGAGTAGATCTCTCCCAGTACACCCAATACAGGCAATCCTCCTCAGCATGTCCCTGCACCACCAAGCCGTTCAACATGCCTCTTCTCCTGCCCCAGCGCTGGCTACTCCAGCAGGCCCTGACCCATTTACACAGATGTCCCAAGTCTAAGTTCACCTGGTAGCGCTTTTTTGGTCTTTTGGAGAAAATCAAAGGAGTGAAATTGAAGGAGCACATTTACCTTCCAAAGTAAGGAACACAGGCCAAGAACTCAACTGGGATCTGCAGCACAGTGAAAATCTCAATCCCTCCTTTACTCTCCCAACTGCAGTGTTCAGTTCCTTTGCTCATGGCAGGCTCCACCTCAGCAAAATGGTAACATGGACAAAGACAACCTCCCAAGACAGCTCCCCTCTTGGAACTCCCTGCCCAGTTCCCCAGTGGACCACAACCCCACCCCTATAGCTTTTCCAGACTGATTTCCCCCATCAGCTCTTTCCCCATCCCCACTCAGCACACCAACTCAAGTATCCCCCCCTCCTTTTTGTGATTTATGTTCTCATAGGACCCAAATCCCAACTATGTCCTGTGAAGCAGTGAAAAATAATTAATATTATATCTAAGGAAACTTCAGCTGAGCTCACACTGTTTAGTGGGGTCCTTCTGTTTCCTTTCTGTCAACTTTATTCCTTTGGGCAATGTCACATTTGTAGAAGTTTCTCTTTGTTATCTGCAGGGGCAATCTCACCCTCCAGAGCAAGTCCCTTCCTGGATAAGCCCAGACAGAGCCCGAATTCTGTAGAGAAAAGGCCTTCAGGTGGCAACCTTACTGGGAGTAAAAAACTATATTTTTATAGTTCTTTTTAAAAATATTTAAATGTTTATTTATTTTTGAGAGAGATAGAGAGCAGGAGGGGGGAAGGGCAGAAAGAGAGGGAGACACAGAATCGGAAGTAGTCTCCAGGCTCTGAGCTGTCAGCACAGAGCCTGATGTGAGGCTTGAACCCACAAACTACGTGATCATGACCTGAGCTGATGGCAGACACTTAACTGACTGAGCCACTCAGGCGCCCCTATAGTTCTTCATTTAATAGTGAGGTGACATCAGTCGCTCAAATCAAAGAATGAGAGTATGAGAGAAATTTGGGGGGGTGAAACACCCTAAGCATCCCTTGTTTGTTGGCACCACTGAGTACCTGGCCATATGTCACAAGGATTCTCTTTGGAGAGATGGAAGATGGGGCTTTGCATGGTGAAATAATAAAAACCCTGACTTTGGGGTCTGTTGGGGCCATAAGACTCCCTGGCTGAAGCTTTTCCTATGGTAGGTGGAGAGTCTTCTTTGGAGTTTGTACCAAATGAACAGAGATGTGAGTTGGCCAGATGTGAGCTGAGGAGTTGTATGAGGGAAAAAGGGAGGCATGGGTGCCATCCCCTGTTCCATATAGCCTGTGCATGATCTGATCTTCCAGCAGGACCAGCCAACCATGGAGGGAGAAAACCACACACGTGCCTCTGAGTTCATCCTCCTAGGGCTCTCCAGTCAGCCCGAAAGGCAGGATCTGATCTTTGGGCTCTTCCTTGTCATGTACCTGGTCGGGGCAGCAGGGAACTTGCTCATCACCCTGGCCATTGGCTCAGACTCCCACCTCCACATGCCCATGTACTTCTTCCTCAGCAACCTTTCCCTTGTGGATTTCTGCTTCATCTCCACCACAGTCCCTAAGATGCTTGTGAACATCGAGATGCAAACTCAGTCCATTTCCTATGGTGGCTGCCTAGCCCAGATCTACTTCTGCATTTTGCTTGCCAACATGGACAACTTTCTCCTGATGGCAATGGCTTATGACCGTTACGTGGCCATCTGCCACCCCCTGCACTATCCCACCATGATGAGTCTGCAAATCTGTGCCCTGATGCTGGGGACCTCTTGGCTCATTGCCAGCTTCCACTCCCTGCTACACACTGTCCTCATGGCTCAGCTGGAGTTCTGTGCCAGCAATGTCATCCCTTACTTCTTTTGTGACCTCATTCCCCTGCTCCAGCTATCCTGTTCCAACACCCAGCTCAACCAGCTCATGATTTTACTGGTGGGGGGCTTGATTGTCCTCATTCCTTTCCTCGCCATTCTTGTGTCCTACACCCACATTGTGTCTGCTGTGCTCAAGGTCCCATCTACCCAAGGCAAACAAAAGGCCTTTTCTACATGTGGCTCTCACCTCGCTGTAGTCACCCTCTTCTATGGGACTATCACGGGGGTCTACTTGAGTCCCTCATCCTACCACTCAGCTGACAAGGATTCACTGGCTTCAGTGATGTATATGGTAGTCACACCCATGCTGAACCCCTTCATCTACTGCCTGAGGAACAAGGACATGAAGGGAGCCCTAAGAAAACTGTTCAGCATGAAGGCTTTATCCTGTGGGCTGTGACAGCAAAGACCCTTCTCAGGGCCTTTGTGCTGGGAAGGGGATGAGTTAGAGACATGCTCCACATATAGTGGGCTAGAAAAACATAGACCACATTGTCCTGGGTCACCATGGCCAGGAAGTCCTCTCATTGCTCCATAAGTAATTTGCAAGTTTATTCTTGGGCCCTGGTCAGACTGCTCAGACATGGTGAGGGGCATAAACTCTCCCCTAAAGACAGAACCACATAAACAGATGCAAATTAGCTTTATCTGCAGACTTTCTGGAGAGGTCGACATGAAAAAGGAATCTGTGGCCTGTGCTGATAGCCTATGCCAAAGGGATGCCCTCTGAGAGCTCCCATGCACCCCCAGTTCCTCAAATCCTTAACCCTCATGCATCCCAATTTCTAAACTCTTCTGCTGCACCCCCACTTCCTCAACTACCATCCCCACATTCTGGGTTGAATCTAGCTCTGGGGACAGACTTGATTATCCTCAAAGCCATTCCACTCTTGGCCTTGGGTGCTTCTGAGTAGGATTCCATATCTCTGGATACTCGCATTAGGAATGCCTGCAGTGATATCTCAGCTGAACACTTAGGCAGGCTGCAAGGGGTATGGTAGAATTTGATAGAAAATTACACAGAAAGTCATAATCACTGGCTTCTAGTCCTGGCCCTATAGTTAGCAGCCATCTGACTCCAGTCCATCTGAAATTCACCATTCTACCAAACACACTGTGTTTTTTTAGTCTCTACCCTTGCTGTTCCAGTAGAAGCAACTTCTCATTTCTATCAAATGTCCAGGTGTCCTTCAGGCTCAGATAAAATACCTTCGTGAAGCCATCTGAAGTCTCCCCAGCTGAGAGAATTTTCTCTCTCCTGGAACACCATATAATTGTAATGCTTTTCAACCCTTTTCATACCTAGCTTTGCATAATTCATGTCCCACAACTCCACTCCAAACAGGATGGTTAGGTCCTTTTTAAGTTTTATAAAAGCTCCTATTCATCTTAAGAAACTCATCCTCAGAAGACTCTTTCATAGGGGCTAGTTTAAAATAATGACTCAGAGGACGCGGGCAAGATGGCGGAGAAGCAGGGAGCTCTGTAATCTGCACACGCCCGCATGGATTGAACTGAGAAGGACTGAAGTGATAAAACTCGGATTTGCAGGTGGGGAAAAGAAGAAACAGACTCCAGAAAGAAGACAACCTCAAAGATGCCTGACGGCAGTGGCATCCATTCCATGTAGCACCGCGAAAGGCGGCGGCACAGATAAAGGTGGCGGCGGCGAGAAAAGCGGTGGTGGCGGCGCCACGAAAGGCGCATTGAAAAGCAGCAGCGGAGGCTCTGCGAAAAGGGTGGTGCAAGCCGGCCGGGAGGCCGGCCCCCAGCGGGAACGCATCTCATCCCCAGTGCGTGTTGAACTGCACGGACTGGGATTTGGGAGCGAGGCGGAGCTTGGAGAATACAGTTTGGCTCGCCCGCGGCACAGGGAGATCGGACTCAGAAGGGCAGTTGCAACACTTGGTTCCGGCAAAGCTTTGAAGCGACGCCATTCTTCTCCCCGCAGCCACCAAGGTGGGGCCTCGGAGAGAGCAGCCCCCGAGACCTGACCTGATGCCAGACCACACCCATCCACACAGGGGAGTTGGCTTTTTTTTTTTTCCTTTTTTCTTTGCTTCTCCTTCTTTTTGGCTACCATCCAGATATATTTCCCTTAGAATATTCTTATCTCTCCTCTTGGCTTGTTATATGCTTTTAGACTGTCCACAGTCTTTTGCTGTCTCTGTCGCCACCTTGTTTTTCTTTTTGTTTTTGTTTTTGTTTCTTTTTCTTCTCTCTTTTCTTTCCTTTCCTTTCTGTTACTTCCTTTCCCCTTTTGGCTTGCTTGTTTGTTTGATTTGTCTGTGCGTTTGCATGCTTTTGTCCCCTGTATGCTAGTCTGTTTCCTTTTCAGGGCTACCTCAAGAAACAAGCCAAAGTACACGTGGTGGAGACTCCCAAATATCACTGACTGGGGAAATAAAATAATCAAAGGCACAACAAGAGAATCCGAGAGTCACCATTAAAAGAATACTTTCTGAAACGACAGGCCCTGGACAGCCAATGAGCCTCCTTTAATAGAGCAATACTAACAGGTGCACAGTGCATAACGAGCTTTTAAAACTGACAAGAGACAGAAAGCTAGCCAAAATGACGAAACGAAAGAACTCTCCTCTAAAGCAACTCCAGGAAGAAGTCACAGCCACAGAACTGCTCAAAACAGACTTAAACAACATAACTGAACAAGAATTTAGAATAATTGTCATAAAATTAATTGCTGGACTTGAAAAAAACATCAAAGAAGCTATTGATACACAGACTAGAGACCTTCAAAATAGCTGTGACGAGTTAAAAAAGGCTATGAATGAGGTGCATAACAAAATGGAGGCAGCCACTGCACGGATTGAAGAGGCAGAGAGGAGAATAAGCGAATTAGAAGACACAGTTATAGCAAAAGAGGAAGCCAAGAAAAAGAGAGAAATTGATACAGGAACACGAAAA